>CAUYUJ010008843.1:0-15000 GCA_963575745.1 Prorocentrum cordatum | reverse complement strand
GAAGGAATCGATGACCCCAGTCGGGGGTTGCAGTAGCCGAGGCGAAACAGGATTCCAACGTAACTCCAAGCACGTGAGGATGTACACGTGGGCGGGGGAGGTGACGACCGCCCGTCTGCTCTTGGCTCTGGCCAAGTCGTGTTCCAACCTAACTCCAAGCACGTGTGAATATGCCCGTGGGCGGGGGAGGTGACGACCGCCCAACTGCTCCTGGCTCCGGCCTAGTCGTGCTGGGCCTGGCGCTGAACACGTTCTGGCACGTCGAACTTCTCAATGCTGTCCCAGACTGCCCTGGACCACTGCACCACGACCTGCACACGATACAACACGTAGGGGTTCATGTCACAGACCTGTTTGGAGGTCTTCATCTTGAGTCCTAGAGAGGCACCAGACTTCTCCCTGCACAAGTTTTTTGAGAGCGGACCTCCTCGGGATGGGTCTCTGCGGCCCAGAAAGACCATCAACGGAACACGCCCACATCGAGCCCGCTTGGGACCCAGCCTTGTGGATCATTCCTACCTTCCCTCCTGCCGCCCTCAACCTCCTCCTCATTCTCCTCCTCCTCCTCCTCCTCCTCCTCCTCCTCCTCCTCCTCCTCTCCTCTCCTCCTCTCCTCCTCCTCCTCCTCCTCCTCTCCTCCTCCTCCTCCTCCTCCTCCTCCTCCTCTCTCCTCCTCCTCCTCCTCCTCCTCCCTCCTCCTCCTCCTCCTCCTTTTCGTCCTCCTCGTCCTGCTCTGCAGTTTCCTTCTCCTTCTCCCCCACCTCCTCCCCCCTACTCCCCATCCTCCTCGTCCGCTTCCCCTCTCCCGCAGCATCGCCCACGTCGGGAAGGGCCTCCTGCCCCCCTCCCCCCCCCTGCGGCCGCCGCCGGTGGCCAGGCGGGCGTCTACACGGTGAGCGCTCCGGCCGGCTGGTATGCGCGAGGCTGTCGCCCGAGGCGACGATGGCGACTCCGCCTCCCCTTCTTCCTCCTCCCCCTCCTTCTTTTCCCTCCCTCCCCCCCCTCCCCCCTCGCTATCCTCCCTCCTCCTCCTCCTCCGTCTCCCCCTCCTCCCCCTCCTCCATCGTCCGCCTACTCCCCCTCCCCCTCCTCCTCCTGCTCCTCCTCCTCCTCCCTTCTCCTCCTCCTTCTCCTCCTCCTCCTCCTCCCCCGGCCCCTCCCCCTCCCCCATCCCTCCCCCCTGCCCCCCCTCTTCCTCATCCCCAGACCCCCGTCGGGTCATGAGAGAAGTCGTGACAGGAGGTGTTTCGCCAGTTGTTGCTTCTGGGGCCGTCAAGGACACCGCTGAAAAAGCGGTCCCAGGAAATGTTTCCAGACCGTTGGGGGTTCACGTAATGAACAACAAAACGTCGGGGATCTAGGTCCCAAGCAACCGCACCATATGGTGAGGGCGTTGGATAAGGAATGTGCACAGGAAGTTTCAGATTTTGGGGGAGTCCTTATCGGATTCGGAGCGCTGAGTGTTTGCGGCGCGTACCGCGCCTTTCCCCTCGAGGTGACACTCGAGGGGGATGTCCGCATCACCCTCGTCGCGACCAGCTGATTGCGGATACCGCAATCGTCTGTGTGACATTGGCAGCGACGGAGTAACCTCCAGCACTACAGGTGACAGTTTCCTGCTCGGATGTCTCGATAAAAGGCCTGATGAGCACGGCAGTCATCGTCTTGGTGTATCCACGATTCAAGTGCCACCGGCCTCCAGACCCAGGATTCGTTGTCCAATTGTCCTTTATCCAACGCCCTTACCGCAGCAACGGCTCGTGTAGTGGCTGCCGTCGGGCGAGAGCTGCCGCAGCCCGTCGGCGCCCAGGCTCCTGACCGAGACGCGGGCACCCGCGCCTCCATTAGACCCCCGGCGTCGTGGTTCTTTTTCAAGTTGGGATGACGTGGGCCCCCTCTGGTCTAAACTCCTTCCAGGAGACGGGCGTTGCATCCCGCACAGTTCCTGGTGGGCCTGTTTTCCACCACCACTTCCGAAAGTTGGAGGGGGGAAGGAGGAAGAGGAGGAGGAGGAGGAGGAGGAGGGGGAAGAAGAGGAGGAGGAGGAGGAGGAGGAGGAGGAGGAGGAGGAGGAGGACCCCCTGCCCCTCCAAGTAATGGTGGTGGTGGTGGTGGAAAATAGGCCCATCAGTTCCACGAAGCTCCCGAGGCCCCAGGCGGGCCCCCAGAGACCGACCACCGCCAAAGACCGACCGCCGTGTTTTACTCACGACGCGAGGGAGCTTTTGGCTTCTCGCTCCAAGCTCTCGCTCAGCGCATTTCGAGCGGCTGCCTTGCGGGCGCCAAAGCCGCTGGCCTGTCCCCTCCACCTCCACAGTCCATACCGTCCGACCTCCGCGCAAGGCGCGCAAGGTGATGCATTGAAACTATTGAGAGCCTCAGGGAGCTTAGGGAAACTCAGCGTTTCACGAAGCGCAAGAGTGTGGAAGGCCAGCACGGAAGGTCTGGAAGAATGAGGGCGAGGGTCCGACGTGCACCTCTCTAGGCCTCCTAGATGGGGTCGACGTAGATGCGGTCGGAGGATCGCGCCGCATCGCCGATGCATCGCCGATGCGGCTCGATGTGGGGCCCGATATGCTTCACGTCGGCATCGTCGATGCATCGCCGAGGTCGACGATGCATCGCTGGTGCATCACCGATGCATCGCTGATGCATCGCCGATGTATCGCCGATGCGGCGCGATCCTCCGACCCCATCTACTCCGACCCCATCTAGAAGGCCTTTATTCTCCCGCTGCTCGCCCGCCTACACCATCGGTTATCCACCACCTTCTCGGCGGCGGCGGGAAGCGACCGTGTGGCGTGTCCTCGAGCTTCGTCGGCACCCTCTTCGGGGCGTTGCAAGCTTGGGGCAACGCCAAGTCTAGGAGTAAGTCGGGCGTGTCCCTCTACAAGGGGAATAATCAAAATTAGTCAAAAAATAGTTTGGACATTATTTTTCTACCATGTTTGGTCATTCTTGCGTATGACTGACGATTACTTCGTTCGTCCAAAATCCGCCTGCAGGGGGACACGCCCGACCTCAGGCTAGGATTTCAGCGTCAGCGGAAGTCACACCCTTCAGAGTCAGGCCAGACGTTTCTCAGTTCGGGCAACGCGAAAGCACGTAAAAAAGGTGCCCGGTGCATTCTGCAATTCGCCCTGCTTCGCCCCAAGAGTCGGGACGATGATCTCGGGGGCAGAAAAGAGGGGGGTGATGACTAGGGGGGGATGGATATCATGGCGTGGGCCATGATATTTCCCCAGATGCTATAGCGCCTCTTCTTATTTCATTACGTCCCTGGCCCCCCCCGCTGGGCCGCGCACATGACGCCGGTCATGATTTGCACCCCCCCTCTTGGATACCCCCCTCTTGGCCGCTCCCGATGATCCGATGCCCTACGATGCCCCGGATATCTCCCCCGAGCAGCCCCGAGTGGCCCCAGGCGGCGCCAAGATGGCCCCCGGCATGGCGAAGGAATCTCCCACGACCCGCCTCGAGACGATGCCACGATGGCCCAGGGCTGGCCCGCGGAGGGCTCGCACGGGCCAGGCTCGAGCGAGCCAGACTCGCACGAGCCGGGCCGGCGTGGCGCGCGGAGCCGCCCCGTCGGAGGGGGGGGGAATGGCGGATTTGATAGGCAAGACGTCCATGAATCTGTTCGACCCTCTCCAAGATCCCCCTGCCGTGCTTCGAGCAGGCGACAGGGTCAGGTTTGTGCCCACGGACGCCGAGCTGGTAGAGGAGAAGGCGGCTCCGGGGCTGCGGCGGCAGGGAGCATCGCCAGTCGAGGGAGGCACGGGGTCGGCGGTTGGCAGCGCGGCAGAGCGGGAGGTTGCAGGCAAGAGGTCAGAGGCTTGGCAGCATGAGCAACAGGAGTGTAGTTGCCGAGCAGACGAGGCCAGGCTTTCCAGACGCCCTTTCGGACTAACCCCCGACTTCGCAGACCCGAAGCCCTCCAAAGAGGTGCAGGCTTTAGGCAGACACAACCCCAAGCATCCTAGCAATTTGGGCCATGGTGGCATGGTTGGCAGAAAGAGGTGTTGCCCGGCTCCTGCACTACAGCCCACAGCCGCCGCGGCGACCAGAGGTTTGCATGTGTGTGTGTGTGCGCGCATGCCTCTAGGACTGGCGCACTTGCACGGTCGAGCTCAAATGCCAGATACGTGCATCTCCCCTGGAATAGGGCATTCTACTTCGGCGAGCCAAACTGCCCCGCCCCCTCCTGACCTCCGCGGTCCGTGCAAGGCTTTCCCTGCAAGGGGCTGCACAGCTACCAGCAAGCCGAGCGCTCACACCCCCGTTCTAATCCCTGGCCTGGTCATGATCTCGTTTGGCTGCGTTAGGGAACCGATGAAGAGTTGTCCGTAGCCATTTTGGTTTTAGCCAGTTTTGTTCATTCGATTTCGTTTCAAGCTATCTGGGATCCAGGTCTTGTCAACATGGGAGACGCTGGCACAAAAAGATGTAGTCGGTAATAGGTAGAAGCAAAGCAGCACATGTGTAGCATTTCGTACGACCTATTGCGTGGCCCGTAGCAGCCATCGCTCACAACTCAGGCGTCAGCGTTCACACATGATTGTCGCAGATTCGTTTGCGCATCACGCCGCAAGATCATTAACATTCCCTGCAGTGAACTGGTGTGGCCGGGTCAGGACGGCCCACTGAAATATATCTTATGGCTATGTCAGGGTTGGCGGATATTGTGTCTCTCACGCAGGGGTGCGGCGCACGTTTGTTCATCGCTTGGTTGTCCACGAATTTCTCGGGCCACCACCCACAGCGCACCACTGCGACGTGCACCATGCCGATGGCAACAAACAAGAGTAACAAAACATGGTCTAATCTACACTACGCGACGCGGAGCCTGAACGTGTTATATATTTGGCAGAATCCAAGCCGAGACAGGGCTGTAAATGGATTTCCAATTCCTGTGATGGGAAGTTCACGGCGCCGGAGAGTGGTTCCATATCAAATTCGTGAGCGAAGCTCAGCGGGTGGCAGGGGTGCACAATGTTTCTTGTTGCTGTCATGGCGGGTGAAAGCAATCCAAAGGATAAGAGTTCCAGCGTGCGCATTCCAATGCCAGCGACAACATACCCAGAGAGCGATGGTCAGAAGCATTGCACACAGACAGCGGGTTTGTTTATACGATTGCGAGGCCAGCTCGCATGGTAGATTGCGAACCCCTCGGAGCTACATCACCTGGGCCAGTACGACTGCAGGCGATTACCGTTGTGTAGGAGTGCCACAAGGAAGCTCAAAAAGACGCCTCTTGGTGTACCGCATTATCGCACGCACGTTCGTACGGCCAGGGCCCCCGTGAGGAAGTTTGGAAGTAAATCACATGGAGGGGAGCACCTCAACAATCACGCTAAAGGATAAGAACGTGCGACGCGCCCGCAGAAGATTGTGCACTCTTACAGGAACAACAACAGCCAGCGAAGCAACCGCGAGGCGATCTCGAAGCCTGTTTTGGCTAGAGGGTATCGAGAACATCAGTGGCAATGGCATCCCTGTGCAAAAGAAGCCTTCAAAGTGTTGAGTCTCACCTTGGGCGGAATATAAGATTGCTGCCACGGCCGCGTGCAAACATATAAAGGATTTCAATTTAGATGTGGAGTGCCAGTCTTTCCAGATCTCCTGGATGGCGAGGATAGGCGCGACATCTGACATACTTCGTAGCAGACCAGCCAACGAACTTCACCCCAATGGAACAGTAAAACCATGATGGAAAGGTGGGTGAGCTTCTATGGGACATGCTGTGATAGAGCTTCTTTCCTGGTCGGCGGGAAATTCGAAGACGCCCCTTCGCCCAGCCATTGCAGAATTTACTCGAGGAATGGTGCCGTGGTGCAAATTTCCATCAGTAGGGCATCTAGGGGCTCACTGAGTCCATCTTAGGGTTCCCCAGGACCGTCTTGGCGGCCTCGAGGATCATCCCGGTGGCGTCTTAGAACCTCCTGGAGGCATCTCGGCCCACCTCTGAGGACACTAAGCCGTCTTTGCGGTTTCTCGGGGCCTCTTGGGCTGTTTGGGATTCGGATTTTCTTGGGCCTTTATTGGGGCATTTCCGGGGACTCCTGGGTAGTCTTGTGGTCTTTTTCGCCCCTCTTACGTTCTTGGGCTGTATTGGGGCCATCATGGCCCGAAGAGCCCCGGAGGCATCACCATCAAAAACCAATGCGATCCTCCATATGTCTGGTAAGATGAGGCCTCTTTGGGTTTCATGGGCATTCGAACTCGCCGAGCTGGAGCCTCCTGGGCCCAATACCCTAGCGGCCTGCTGTGCCTTATTGGCTGCAGCCCTCTGGGGCCAAAACGCCAACGAGATGGGCGCACACTTGCCCCCCCCCTGCAGCAGCACAACGTTGAGGGGAGAGGACTTGGACGGCGAAAACAGGACTACAACCAGTCATGACAAGTTTGGTGCACCTAGGCCGCCTGCAGTCACAGTCTCATCATGGGCACGCTGGCTGGGCTCTGTGGGCATGCTGGCGTGGGACTGCTGGGAGCTGAAGGGTGCACTACTTGCGTACAGGCTGCTTCAACGCTCAGTTTTCAAGTTCGATGTGCTAAAAAGTTATTATGTGGGCCCTTCTTGAGCCCTGGGGCGGCGTGGGCCCTGTTGACACACCCACCGAGGCCATCTTGTAGCCCTGGGGTCGCTTTGGGGTCGTAGGGATCAGGCAGGCAAGGTCGGTGTCCCTATGGCAAGTCAGGGGTGTCGGTGGATTTCACAGGGCCCTAGAACAAATGTCAGCCCCCATCTACACTGCCCCAGCTCTTTGTCACAGGGAGGCTCGCAAAAAAATCGGGGTGACCCCCTGACATGATGCTTTTCTGCCAAGAGAGAGAGAGAGAGAGAGAGGGGCTTGATTCAAACGGCAGCTATCCTTACTATGCAGGTTGACTGTCATGACGTGAGCCCCTGGAACTCTCGACCACGTGTTTGGGACCAGTTTTTCATCGCGGCACGTCTTTGGACAGCCCTGAGGCCCGAAACGCGCCTCCAGGGCCCCAAAGCTTGGACAACCTGGCCTTCTCAGTGTTTCCGTGGCGCCGGATGTGTGTGTGCGCCCCGCCAATCATCCAAGGGCCCCCCACCCCTTGTCGAACGCCTCACTCTGGCCGGTCATAGCCATCTGTCCCCAGCTACCCCGCTGGCTCCGTCGCCGTATCCCGCATCTTGTGGGACAACTCTGCCAGTCCATGGACTGCCTTGGAGAGGCCCTATGCTGGCACGCTGGCAGGTCCCCAAGGGAGGTGGAGCAACCCCGAAACATCTGGCGACTCGAGAAAGTCGCTCCAGAGCTCTGCGGAGGACGTGTTGGGGCTGGGACTGTAAAGCACGACTCTGGATGTAAAGCGGGTCCTACGGAGGGATCGTGAGCTCCAGAGGCAGACGTCTCGGAAGAGGTAGTTTGTCGGATGTCTTGGGGAAGGGGAGCTCGTTTGCCCTTGCACGCCCCGATCCCTCCTCCTGTCCTCCTTCCCGTGCTCATTCCTTTACCACTTGCGCCCCGGGTCAGGACCGTTCCTCCTCCCCCTTCCTCGTCCTCCTCCTTCTGCTCCTCCTCGTCATCCTCCTTATTTTTCTTATCCTCCTCCTCCTCCTCCATTCCTGTTCCTTCTATATATGACTCCTGCCTGTCGCACCCCGAGGCCGGTCGAAAAGGCGAGCTGGGCGTTTCGCTGAAGATTTCCTCACCATTCATGATCCTGAAGCGTACAAAATGGCAGCAGTTTTGCAATGGAGGACGGACGGTTTTCAAAATGTGGTTCTCGATTTGCCGCCGTGCGCATACTGTTCAGATAAGTGCGAGAGCTTCACGGATTGAGGGCGGGTGGTTTTCAAAATGTGGCTCTCGCTGTAGCGCCGCGCACGCTCGTCTTAAACATTCGCAAGGGCTTCACGGATTGAGGGCGGCTCTTGTTCCCCAAACAGCTTGCTGAACGGGGTGCTGTTGTGATAGAAGCTAACTCCAGCCGAGGGCAGTCGGAGCACAGACATCCTCACAAAAATTTGATGGTCCGGGCCGTTTCGCTTGAGACATCCTCGAAATTCTGAGCCCCGAGGTGCCGTGCGAGAGGTGGTCCGGCCCGCTTCGCCTGAGACATCCTCGAAACTCTGATTTCGGAGATGCCGCGCGAGAGGTGGTCCGGCCCGTTTCGCCTGAGACATTCTCGAATTTCTGAGCTCAGAGATGCACTGCGCGAGGTGGTCCGGCCTGTCTCGCCTGAGCCATCCTCGCAACTCTGAGCTCTGAGATGCCGTTCGCAAGGTGGTCCGGTTTGTTTCGCACAAGACATTCTCGCAATTCTGAGCTCCCAGATGCCGCGCAAGAGGTGGTCCAGCCTGGGGGCCCAGAAGATCACATGCTACATATCCCCCCTGGGACCCTGGGAGCCCCAGGAAGCCCCAGAGAGCTTCAGGAGGCCGCAGGACGCCCAGGACAGGCCCCAGGGGTCCGCAGGAGATTCCCAGGAGGCTCCCCGGAGGCCCCAGGAGGCCCCCTATCAGAACGTGTCAAGTTCATAAACATCCGGTGTCGATTCGTTGATTTTTCCTGCTCTTGTGCCCCCCCCCATTTTGGGGCGGCCCGACGGCCACATGTTAGATATCCCCCCCTGTGCGCCCCAAGAGGCTTCAGGAAGCCCCAGGTGGGGTCCAGGAGGCCACAGGAGGCCCAGGAGGAAGCCCCAGGAGGTCACCAGGAGGTCCCAGGAGGCCCCCGCAACTCGGAGCTCTGAGACGCCGCGCTCGAGGTGGTCCGGCCCGTTTCGCCTGAGACTCCCTCGCAGCACGTTTCGCCGAGACATCGTCGCAACTCTGGGGTCCGAGATGCCGCGCGCGAGGTGGTCCAGCCCGTTACGCTGGAGACATCCTCGCAACTCTGTGCTCCGAGATGCCCTGCGCGAGGTGGTCCGGCCCATCTCGCCTGAGACATCCTCGCAACTCTGAGCTCTGAGATGCCGTGCGCAAGGTGGTCCAGCCCGTTTCGCACAAGACATTCTCGCAACTCTGAGCTCTCAGATGCTGCGCAAGAGGTGGTCCAGCCTGGGGGCCCAGAAGACCACATGTTACATATCCCCCCTGGGAGCCCCAGGAGGCCCCAGAGAGCTTCAGGAGGCCGCAGGACGCCCAGGACAGGCCCCAGGGGTCCGCAGGAGATTCCCAGGAGGCTCCCAGGAGGCCCCAGGAGGCCCCCTATCAGAACGTGTCAAGTTCATAAACATCCGGTGTCGATTCGTTGATTTTTCCTGCTCTTGTGCCCGCCCCCCCCCCATTTGGGGGCCCCGACGGCCACATGTTAGACATCCCCCCCTGGGAGCCCCAAGAGGCTTCAGGAAGCCCCAGGTGGGGTCCAGGAGGCCACAGGAGGCCCAGGAGGAAGCCCCAGGAGGTCACCAGGAGGTCCCAGGAGGCCCAGGAGGCCCCCGCAACTCGGAGCTCTGAGACGCCGCGCTCGAGGTGGTCCGGCCCGTTTCGCCTGAGACTTCCTCGCAGCACGTTTCGCCCGAGACATCGTCGCAACTCTGGGGTCCGAAATGCCGCGCGCGAGGTGGTCCAGTCCGTTACGCTGGAGACATCCTCGCAACTCTGGGCTCCGAGATGCCGTTCGGGATGAAGAGGAGGAGGAGGAGGAGGAGGAGGAGGAGGAGGAGGAGGAGGAGGCATGTTTTAACATGACATGCCAGCCCGCACTGGACGGGCACGCAATCGACCTTGGAAACCGCAGTGGGTCTAAAAATCCTGTTTGGGGATACTGCACTCCGGCTATAATTCAAAACGCGATTATCGCCTTAGCGCCGCGCACATTCGTTAAGACAAATGCAAGAGTTCCACGGGTTGAGGGCGGCTCTTTTTCCAAGTGTGGCTGTCGCCATAACACCGCACACATTCGTTCTACAAAATCACAGGAGTTTCACGCATTCGCATAGCTACCATACTAGAAATTGTGGTTCGGGAACCATCAGGGTTGGCAAGGCGCACCATTTACGTTGATTCGCGGTGTTGAAGTCCCAGGAATGATGCTTCGGCACGATTCAGGATCGTCACGCCGCAAGAGTCAGGTTGATTCGTGGCGTTGGAGTCCCGAGAATGGTGATTTGGCACGCTTCAGGATCTTCAAACGGGTGTCTCCCACCAGGGCACAGAGATGAATCCTTGTGGGTGCCTGTGAAGAGGGAGCTGGGAGGGAAGGGTTATTCCAACGTCGTTGATGAGTCTTGGGTTTACGCTGGTCCTCCTCCTCCTCCTCCTCCCCCTCCTCCTCCTCCTCCTCCTCCTCCGCCTCCTCCTCCTCCCCCTCCTCCTCCTCCTCCTCCTCCTCCTCCTCCCGCGCCCTCCTTGTGGTCCTTCCCGTGCGCCCTCGGAGGGGAGGTGCAGCCGCAGCCAAGGGGGGGGGGATGGGGGCGGCAGGGCGGCGGCGGCGCGGCAGGGGGAGCCGCCGAAGGCGGCAGCGGCAGGGCCGCGGCGGCGGCGGCGGGCAGGGTGGCGGCAGGGCAGGGTGGCGGCGGCAGCGGCGGCGAGCCAGGGCGGCGGCGGCGGCGCGGAAGGGCGGGTGGGCCTCGGGAGGCGAGCGACCCGCCTGCCCACGCCCCGGAGCTCCCGTGGAGGGGCGGGGCGGCTGCTGGGAGCGGCGGGAGAGCGGGTCGGGTTTCGGGTGCTCCTCTCGTCCTCCTCCTCCGCCTCCGCCTCCTCCTCCTCCTCCTCCTCCTCCTCTCCTCCTCCTCCTCCTCCCTCCTCCTCCTCCTCTACGCCTCCTCCTCTCCTCCTCCTCCTCCTCCTCCTCCTCCTCCTCCTCCTCGCGCCCTGTGGCCCCTTCTCCCTCCCACCACCCCCTGCCTGTCCCACCTCCTCTTTGCTCCGCGCGCCTCGCGCTCGTCGCGCCTCGCCGGACTCGCCTCCCGGGCCTGCGACCGCTGGCGCTGCCGAGCGACATGTGTCCCGCCTCCTTTGGGAGGTCGTGGCTGCCAGGGATTCGAAGAGCATCCTTCGTTTAGAGCACTTCGTCAGAGCCCCGAATCATCAGGGGTAACTCGGGTCAGGGCTAACTCGGGTTCGCTTTTCGGGATTCCGAACCCGAGTTACCCCGGGCCCGAGTTGCCCCGGATAACTCGGGCGTCCAGAGCCCCAAATCATCAGGGGCAACTCGGGCCAGGGCCATTTTCGGGTGCGTGTTTCGGGAATCCAAACCCGCGTTACCCCGGACCCGAGTTACCCCGGATAAAATTCGGGCGCCCAACTTCGGGAGGGGGGGGGGGGGGCGGGTTCCGAGGGATCCGCACCTCTTTGCGCCTCGGGCCGTGCCTGCCCGGAGGCCCTGCGCAGCCGGGGCCGCCCCGCGGTGGCGCAGCGGCGGTCGGTGCCCGAGGCAGGTCCCTCAGCCAGGGGGGGGCGGCGCGAGGGCGCGAAGGTGGGTGGCCTGCAGGGGCGAGAAGAGGTAATGCGGGATGACGATTAAAAAAAAAATGGGAGAGAACGATGTGTTTTAAGATTTTTCTCCTATTTCTGCACAGTGTTCTCACTGGAGGAGAGCGATTAAAAAATAGTTTTCCAGCCCGCGGCCGGTTTTTTCTAATCGTCATCCCGGGCGCCGCCGCGTGAACACGACCCCGGGCCATTTATTAATCGTCATCCTCCAGTACGGTGGAGGCCCATGCCAAGAAAGAGCCTGCTTGCCTCCAGGGTGCCCCGGGTGTCTTGGGCTGCGGTGGCTTTGCGATGGAGGGCGTGACGCTGCCACACCCACAGTCGATGGACGCCCTGGGGTCTCAGGGTTGGGTTTCTTGGGGAAGCTTCCTTGCTGTCGGGCCCTTCCTGTGCGGTAGGCTCGCGTCGTGTCGACCGGCTGCGGCCCCGCCGCGGGCGTTCGAGGTTCAACGCCGCCAGTGGCACAGAATCGGCCTGCATGGAACGATCAGGCGATCGAAAAGCTGCCGATCGTTCAAGGTTGAACGATCCTTGCGGTGTCAGAAACCAACGCCTTGGTCGACACGGCACGAACTCGCGGTAAAGACGAACAGTATCCGATCGATGGTCCTCGAGGCACCCTGGCCCCGAGGGTCCCGCTGCACTGGCGGACAGTTCAGAGATAGGAGGTAGTTGGCAGGTCAGCGCGGGGATCAGACTGAGGATGACCGTGCGGGGTGAAGGCTGAGATGAGGGGCTGCAGAACTTGCTGAAGTGCAGCAAAGGAAGACGAGGCGCAGCTTGGGGTACTCACACATCAGAAGATCGCTGGCCTCCCCATTAATCCTGATCCTCTGCCATCTTCTGCCCATTCCGTTCCCTCCCTCTTGCGTCCTCGTGCGCCCCCTTGTTTCCCTCATCCCCCCAGGACCGACCCCGCGAATGAGCGCACCAGGTCTAGTGTCGATTCCTCCCCTGCCCGCTCCAGAGAGAGAGAGGACCAAGACGAGGAGAGGGAGCAGCGAGCACGTGGGGAGACGCGCCGAGTCGGAACGGGACGAGGGTGGGGTGGGATGAGGCCGCTGACGAGGTCCGAATCAAAGGGGGAGGAGGCTGCCCGCCCGACTCGCGCGAGCACCCTGAGGCCCCCGGGCCCGCCCGCCGAGAGCACAGCCAAGAGAAGGAGGCGGACGCCACCTGCAGAGACTGACCGCCGCATCACCCAAATAGAGCACTCCAGATTTCGTAACAAAGGGGGGGGGGGGTCTCATTTCGGGGGGGGGGGTCTCTTCCAGGCTATCCTGGAGGGCCTGGGGGGTCTGGGGACGATGTTTTGGAGGGCTCTCCCACGGGGGAGGTCTGAAATGGCTTGTCTTGGAGGGTCCAGACCCCCTCCCTTTCATCACGAAATCTGGAGTACCCTATTTCAACCAAGTGCACCGGTACTGGACGTCCACCGCGTACCACGAATACCAGCCCAGCGGGCGTAGCCACCCGCCTGTCGTACGCGACAAGCCAGGCCGCCCTCAAAGACAGAGCGCACTGGCAATCGCAGAAGCCAGCGCCTTGGCGGTATAGCGGAGCTCACGGTTGGGATAAGGCAAACGAGTTGTACATAAGTTGAGAAGCGGGCATGGGCGTGGATACTTCGTTGTTGCCGATATGTAATCCAAAACCCGACAGTGGAAGCCCATGCCAAGAATCACCTTGGTTGCCTCCAGGGTGCCCTGGGTTTCTTGGGTTTCGATGGCTTTGCGATGGAGAGCGTGACGTTCCCACACCAAAAATCGATGGACGTCCTGGAGTCTCAGGGTTGGGTTTCTTGCAGAAGGTTCCTTATTGTCGGTTCCCTACTGTACTTCGTTGTTGCCGATATGCGATCCAGACCCCTGCTGTATTCTTCGAGCACGTTCAAACAAAACCCTCCTGGTTCTGGCAGACTAGTTGGTGCGTGACGAAGCAAGCGTTGACGCAGCGATGCCGTAGCGTTAAGTCGGGCATGACCCTCCACAGGATGAATATTCAAAAATAGTCCATAAATAGTCAGGGTGCGATGTTTGCGTATTTGTTGCTATGTTTGGATCGTGTTTGATGGTTTGTGTGTTTCCTCCAACATCCGCCTGTAGGGGTATATGCCCGACCTAACCGTAGCGTGCCAAGCACCACAAACGGAATACTCACCGTGCAGAAGCCCGCCATAGCAAACAGACCGCACGGCTATGGACCATGTGCACGAAAAAAAGGTTTACACCGTGTGGCAGACACCCAGCGACTTGTTACGGGCATGCGCTTGGAATGATTGCCAAGATGACAACGGATTGGCCGATGTTGGCAAAACAAGCCGGTTGTGAGAAAGTGTCGGTGGTTTTGTCCGCCTTGCCACCGAGAGAAGCAACGGCTCTCAGGCCCATCAAACCACCTTGAGAAGATGGGGACGCGACTCCAGGGCCAAGCCAATACGCTATGGGTTCTCGAGAAAGATGTCTTGAGCAACAACTGCTAGGGACAGGGATTGAACGAGGAGGGGAAAGACGAGACGGAAGAGGAGAGGAGAGGAGTGAGGAGCAGGGAGGAGGGGGAGGAAGACGATCTTGTTTTCCGATGGGATCCCCCTAGAAGGCAGTTGCTCAACACGTTTGCTAAGGACACGCTCAAAGGAACGTGATCAAGAGTGTTGAGTCCGGCTACGGGCCAGACAATGTTCGTCAGGGTAAGTATGCTTGGGTTGCCCAGGAAACGACGTGCCTAGACCTCCTGGCCAAGAACTACCAACTAACCCAGGGCAGCCCAGACAAGGGGAGGAGCACGACGAGAAGAAGAGAGGAGGAGAAGGAGGAGGAGGAGGAGGAGGAGGAGGAGGGGGAGGAGCAGCAGCAGGAGGAGGGAAAAGGAGGAGGAGGAGGAGGAGGAGCACCAGCAGCTCCGCACCAGCTCCCGTCCAGTCTTGCCACTTCCTCAGCGGACAGGATTCGCGTCATCGCGCCCGGGCCCATGGCGAGCGTCCAGGACCTCATTCGCCCGCGCCGCGCGTTCAGCTCCGCTGCTGCAGCACGCGGCCCGCTCCTCCTCCCACCTCCTCCTCCTCCTCCTCCTCCTCCTCCTCCTCCTCCCCTCCTCCTCCTCCTCCTCCTCCTCCCCTCTTCCCTCCCCCTTCCCCCCTCCTCATCATCATCAGCCTCCATCTTCCCTTCCGCCTTTCCTTCTCGGTGACCTCTCCTCATGGTCCTTTTTATCATCCTCCAGCTCCTCTTCCTCCTCCTCCTCCTCTTCGTCCTCCTCCTCCTCCTGCTCCTCATCATCCTCCTGCTCCTCATACTCCTCCTGTTCCTCCTCCTCCTCCTCTTCCTCCTCCTCCTCCTCCTCCTCCTCCTCCTCCTCCCCCTCTTGTTCATCCTCCCAGACCCATCCTCGCCTTCCCCTTCTTCCGACGGCGATTGAACGATCGTGCTTCACCAAGCACATTCTTCTCTCTGCGGCGGTTGAAACAACACTCTGCACCAAACGAATATGCACAGGAAGAGGAGGAGGAGGAGGAGGGCAGAGAAGAGGTGGCTTGCCTTCACGCCCTCGCAGGATCTGGAGTTCGATCGCCCAATCTGTGT
>CAUYUJ010008842.1:25000-37765 GCA_963575745.1 Prorocentrum cordatum | reverse complement strand
GAGCCCAGCCAACGGCCGCTCGTGAGCAAACTTCGCAGGCGATGCCTCTCCAGACTTCCTCGCGGGTGAGCCAGCCCGACATGTACGGTCTCGCGTCGGACCCGACCGCGCTGCACGCAGTTCGAAGCCAACTACTCAAGCACTTGGGGATCGTGGTTCAGAACGGCCGAGCTGCGATTACGGCCATGTACTTGGACGCCACTCGGGCGCGGGACGACGAAGCGGCTCCTCACAGTGCGACAGTGGAGCGCGCGATGGCCGCAGGGCGGGTGATTGCGTTGCACGCGGTCCAGCTCTTCCCCGACGCTTTCGCGGCAGAGTTTCCCTTGCGGGCGACGCTCATGCCCGGGAAGAGGCTGCGCCTGGGCGGCGCTGTGCTGCGAGAGAGCTGGGAGGCTCGCGCTGCTTTGGCATTGGCGTTGGAGCGCCCTGGTGGCGGCGACCCGAGGATGCTCATGTACCAGTTCCTGGGGGATAACAAACAGCGCAACCGGGCATCGGCGGACCCGCCCAACACTTTCCCCTTGCACTTCCGCGACATGCCGATCAACGTAGCTCAGGCTCTCGGGCGCGACAATACTTTTTTTCACGGCGCAGAGATCTCGGAGAAGATGGTGGTCGTTCGGCCCCCCCGCCCCGCGAGCGCCTATCCCCCCTGACGCCTGAGCACCGTGAGGAGGCCGCGGACGTGAGTCGGGATATCATATACGCAGTGAATGCAATGTCTGGAATTCTTCGCAGGAGGCACGGGCTCCCGGCCGGCGTGCATTTGCCGCGCGCACCCAACTCAGCTGGCGCCGATGCCGCGCGAAAGTGCGCGGAGGAGGCGTTCAACTGCATTCTCTGCTCGAACACGGGCGTGCTGGAATATTTTTCGAGCCAGGGCGGCGAGATCAGGGACTTTTGTCCGCTCTGCGAGACGTGCAACCTGTGCAGTGGCAGCGGCTGCTGGCCCGACGATGCGACGCCGTGCCCTGCGTGCGCCAGTCTAGGGGTTGCTCGAGTCTGCCGATGCCTTCGCTTTTCCGTCGTTTCCGAACCTTGACCCCAGCCCCGCCCTCCCCGCTCGTGAAAAGCGCGGGGGCGCAGGGACGCCTTGTACAGGGTGTTGCTCGTTTGTAGATACCCCTTGTATATAGCATGCGTTGTTCGGAACTTGCCTTGCATGCGGCTACCTACTGAGTGATGATAGACGACCCCATTGCATAGGGCCACATCTGCTGTGACATAAGCCCTACTACCACATCACAGGTATGCCAGATATCCAGGTTTATCTAGCAACAACTTACCCCAAACACAGAATGCCATGACATTTGTCCCAGATAACACTTATACGAAATAACAGACTTGCCAGATGGCAGATTTGCCAGATAACGGATAGCAGGTTTGGGTCCCGTTCTTGAACCGGGTCACCGGAGTGCAGGCGGGCTGGGGTCTGCTCTCCAGCCCGCTCGGATTGGGCTGGTCACCGTCACTGCAGTAGATTACGGATGGGCTCGGTTCAAAACCATCGCTTGCAAAACATATCATATGATATATGAGGAGTCACCGTCGCAGCGGGCTCAGTTTCCATCTGTCGCGGATTGCATGCGGCATTTATTGTATGTGACATGCTTCGTGCATGGCTTATTAGGTGTGTATGACATGTCTTGCACGTGGCGTCTACTGTACAAAGAGTGGCTTGTATGCGGTCGTCTAGCACGCACTTAACATACATTGTCTCTGGCGCGGCTTGCATGTGACATGGTAATCCCGCGCTCGATGCACCATAATATATTTGAAGGGAATGCGGAAAGGTTTTACTCGGCGAGGTTCAGAGCCCTGCGGAGTGACCTCGGCCCGGGCATTCTGCGGAGCTTGCTGAGCAGCCCAGGGGGGCTCGTCCGCCACCTCGCTCGCCGCCGCCCGCGCCATGGCGCTGTCTCGCCCCGTTGTGCCGTTTGTCGACGGCGCCGCCGGGGAGCCGGCGGGCCGGGCATTGCCTCGATCTAATGTTGTTGCCATGCGAGGGCACGTGGGCCATGATCCGTGATTCGCACGTTATTTTTGTTTTGCTCTGCTGATTGTTTCATGGGGCCTTCCCGAATACTTGTCGCTTTGGCTGTTGAAAGTCTTCCTACTGAAGTCTGACGTCCAGGGCAAATTCTGGCGATCCTTGGGGGGGGGGGAGGGGGGGGGAGTTGAGTAACTCAGATGATATATCGTTTCTCGGAAAGTATTTCAAACCGCAGATTTTTGCCCGCTGGCCGCCAGGCCAGCGAGCAGAGAGGGGGGGCGTCGCTGCAGCGGCGCGCGATTTTCGCCAGGTGGACTGGCTGAAGTGGGACGACTCGAACCTGGTGTGGAAGTGCCTCATCTGCCCGCAGTGGGACGATAACGGGGCAGACGCCAAGCAGGCGCAGGATTGCCACTGCTGCGCGCGCCGCCGCCCTTCCCCAGTGTTCGATGGTAACGTGCGGAAAGTTTTGCGGAGTTCATCGTGCATGTCGGCACGCGCGCTCTACTCGCCTGCGCTGTCGGATTTCCTTAGACTCTGCTGTTTTTAACATTTGTTGTATACGACATGCTGTGTCTGTGACTTGTGTTTAAAACATGATCTGCCTTGTATATGATCTGTGCTGTGTGCTTATCATCAGCCGCACTTTCATATAGTACGTATTCCAGGTAACGGCTTTGCCAGAAAACAGTTTTGATAGATAACAGATTTGCTAGATAACATGTTTGCTGGAAGACATATTTGCCAGATGGCAGATTTGCCAGATAACGTGCGTGACAGTTAACGCAGTTGCCAGATAACAGCGTTGCCAGATAACGGGCTGCGAATGGTTATGTTTGCTAGATGCATGGTTCGCAGGGTATCCTTGGCGGAGGCCCTGGCGAGCCGCAGCCGCGGCCGAGTTAATTTATTTTATATCACTCATCAGAACTGATTAGTTGAAGCTTCCTGGCTTGAGTTAGATATCGTGGTTGCCACATTGTCAGGTTTGCAAGATAACG
Organism: Prorocentrum cordatum; assembly: GCA_963575745.1. NCBI lineage: Eukaryota > Dinophyceae > Prorocentrales > Prorocentraceae > Prorocentrum > Prorocentrum cordatum. Next base: position 34,768 of record CAUYUJ010008842.1, on the reverse strand, counting down.
GGCGTGCCAGATAACAGGTTAGCCAGATAACAGAATTGATACATAACGGATGACATCTTTGCACGTTTGCCAGATAGTAGATTTTCCAGATGCGAGATTTGCCAGATAACAGATTTCCATGTGAGAATCTTTCCAGATAACAGATCTGCCAGATTATCGGTTTCCGTTGCTTTCATCATGTATGCTTGCCCCGTTGTTCCGTTATCCACTTATTCCTTGTGCTTTACATATGAATTCCCCATTGTGTCGTGCACGTATTAGTCGCATATGGCCTGCGGCTTCCTGTCGTTCCTGCGTCATTCATCGTCAACGTTGATTTGCGATAAGCTTGCTCGGTGATATCTGAACGAGTCTGAGCGGTCATTCCGAGGCCGGCCTCAGGCCCCATGCAGTCTCTCACCCAGACCACGCTCCCGCGATATCCTGAGTAGGAGGCTGTGCGTTTTTGTCATAGGAGCGCGCCTCTCCCGCTGCCCCATCTCCCCCCCCCCCCCCTCCCCAATGGAGGGCGACCCTTGGTGCGAGCACTTCAAGAGTCGCGAGCACCTCAGGAAGGTTCGCAACTGGGCGCCGGGGACGACCGTTAACCCGGAGCACCCGGGCGCGGTGCCGCCGCCACCGCGGGCTCTGGGCTGGGGCGCTTGCGCCGCGGCGCCTCCACCAGCGCCGGCATGGGGGGCGCGGGGCGTCGCCTCGGAGGCGCCTCCGCCTCCGCCCGCCTGGGGCCCAGCCGCGAGTGGTTCCCCCTCCGCCGGCCGCTGGCTCGCAGCGGCCGGCGGACGCGGCGGCGCCCCCGCGTGTGATCGCTCTGACGGACGGATCCACGCAAGATGCGCCCGAGCAGGCCGAGGGCGATCAGGCGGGGGGCGCTCCGTGGGGTGCAGTCCCGGCGGCCTGGGGCGCGCCCGCCGCGGCGCCTCCGCCTGCCTGGGGCCCAGGCGCGGGAGCGGCAGTGGCCCCGCCTCTGACCGACGGCTCCACGCAGGATAGGATCGACGCTCTCGAGCGAGCCGTGAGCGAGCTGCAACAGCAGCTCGCTCGCCTGCAGGCCAGGCTCGAGCAGTGATCTTCCGTCCTTCAGCGCCGCCTCTACTCTCGCCCCGCTATCTTCACGTTTGACAGATGATAGAATTGCCAGGTAACATATTGGCCCGATGCCACATTTGCCAAATCACACGCCTGCCAAACAACATATTTGCCAGATAACAGATTTGCCAGATCATACGCCTGACACGCGACACATTTGCAAGATAACATATGTGCTAGATCATAATGATTTCAGACAGAATGACCATCATTCTGGTATGCATTAAATCATATGTGTGGTTGTTCAATGAGAAGTTGCACATGCTCTGCGTTCATTGAATATGTCAAACTCTGTAATTGAAATGGTTTGTATGCGGTCTGTCTGGCACACAGCACAGAGTTTGTATACATGTCATGGTGGAACAGTCTTTGTGCGCATCAGTATGATATGCCGATGCAGACGTTGCCTAATCTACAAACAGAACTCCACTTTTAAGGCGCGCTCAGAATGCGACGCGGTGAGTCGCTCATTGATTTTCCATGACGGTTTCTCTCGTCTCCTCTGCCTGTTCAGTCTTGCGAGTCAGCAGCTCTGCCTATGCCCGTTGTGCCTCCAGCAGCCCAGCCAATGTGACCACGAGGGCAACCCAGTCAACCCACTGTGGTTAGACTGCCTCTGATTGCAGGCCCTCTTTGAAGATATCACTTGGTCACAGGGGTGATCCAGCCAGCCGAAAACGGCTAGGCTGCCCTGTTCACCTGGTGAGTTCTCCGTAACCTCCTCGCTGGTTGCACGGGTCGTAGAAGTCGCCGAACCTGCATAGCTGCGTTCTTAAAAGGTGCTGCGCCCCAGGAAACCCTTGTTTGCGAGATAACATGGTTGCCCGATGGAGCTGCGTTCTTAAAAGGTGCGGCGCCCCAGGAAACCCTTGTTTGCTAGATAACATGGTTGCCCGATGGCGGCGTTGTCAGATAACAGACATGCCGCATATCCAGGGTTACCATCGTATACGAGGAAGATCATATACAATGAAGGCCATATTCAAACACTATCATGCACAAGGAATGACATTTACAAGAGACGTCATATACAAAGATTGTCATAGACAAGGAGGATCTCGTCCTCGGTCGTTGTCATCGTCGGGTGCTGGGCGTCAATACGTATTCCTTTATGGTCCAAGAACGGCGGGTGCAATCGGGCCGCGCGTCTTTTCGAGCGCCTTCTCAGAATTGCAGGCCTCATGGGCAGCAAGTTTGTCATGCTGATGATTTCGATGGTATGTTTGCATTCTTGTCTTTCCGTAAATGCGAAGACTGTCTGCGGCAAGCGGCACGCCGCACCTGCGGTCCAGCAGGCGAAGCGGGACACCCCAAAGAGAATCGCCGCGGACGAGGACGTGCGCAGCCTCACCTCCACCATGCAGGACATGATCCCGCCGTGGAACCTGCAGGAGGCGGCGAAGAACCGCGCGCAGGCACTCGCTGACTGGATGACCTGGTGCGTCCCCTACGTCACGGCCGAGATCCAGACGCACCCGGAGATCTACGGACCACTCGCCAACAGCCCGGGAGAAATCAAGAGGCTTGCGGAAGAGATCTGCGCCCGGGCACATCGCCGCAAGCTGCACGAGGTGGCGCGTGCGCACCGGCGACAGGCGAAGCGGATATTGCAGCGCGTGCTGGAATGGCAGTTGCCGACCCAGGGCACCAGAGTCATGCACTTCGGTGACGACCCGCAGCAGGTGGCCGAGTCATGCTGACGAGGACGCACGCAATTTTTGTCCGAATGCCGCTGTGACCTGACCACAGCACCGCACCAGAGGATTTATTGACCAAGCATGGCCGCAAGGATTGCTTGAGTGAGTTTGAGAGAAAAAAACCATCCTCCTCTTCCTCTTCCTCCTCCTCCTCCTCCTCGCGGGGGGGACAGCGACGACAGACGACGACGACGACGACTAGTTAAATAGTCCCTAGCGAAATCGCCATTCCTGGGAACGACGGTTCAACAATGCAGGTTTCGTTGCGCACTTTACTTTTCAAACATGTCTTAAATTTTCTCTATATGATTTTTACTCTCCTGAGCCTCCCTGGGACCACCGTCCTGGATTCCAGCTTTTGCCTGGGACCTCAGAGTGCAACGTAACCGGCGCTGTATGTTGTACCCAGAGGCCCCCTGGCGTCCGCCAGAGGGCGTGTTGGGCACAACATAACCCGCGGTTTGTGTTGCACCCAGCGGCCCCCTGGCGTCGGCCAGAGGGCGTGTCGGGCACAACGTAACTGGCGGGGTATGTTGTACCCAGAGGCCCCCTGGCGGTCGCCAGAGGGCGTGTTGGGTACAGCATAAACCATATTGAATCATCTTGGGCTATATTGAACGATCTTGGAAGCCATTTTTGCCTTTCTGGAACCTTTTTGAAGCCATCTTTGGCAATCTTGGACGCTCTCGCGCCTCGCGCGACGCCCTGTCCTTGCTGGTAGACAGATCTACCCCACTTTTGTTCATTCACGAATACAGAAATACCATGTCATAGATGGTTGGCCGCTGGAAAGAAAGCGAGGTAGATTTGTTTACCAGCTGTTTTTGGGCAAAGTTGCATGCATATGTTTTATCGAAGCACTCGGACGATGTGCTTGCCGCGGTGGCCGGCCTGCCTCCTCCCTCCCTCGTCGTCGTCGTCGTGACCATCGTCAGCGCATGTGTTCTTGTCACAATTGATTGGAGAGGCCTTACGGCCGGTGCCGCCGACCCTGGACGTCGACGACGACGACGACGACGACGACAGACCTATGTGTCCACAGTGCCCGCTCGTACGCTCTGTCACTTATGCGTGCACGTGCGGCTCGCTGGCGCGCTGTGCCGTCAAGGACGTCAGAGTCATCATCCCCAATTCCCAGTAAGTAGAACGCCACAGTTGTAAATAAAAAGGGGACGCTCTGCCACTTGGAGCCGCCCTGGGGCGATCTCGAGGCTTTTGGAAGCACGCTGGAACTATCTTGAACTAACTTGAGTTATATTGAACGTATTTTGGAGACATGTTTGCCTTTTCTGGGACCCTTCTTGAAAGCCATCCTATGGCCATCTTGGACGCTCTAACGCCTTGCGCGTCGCCCTGTCCTCGCTGGTAAACAGATCTACCTTACTTTTGTTCAGTCACGAATACAGAAATACCATGTCATAGATGGTTGGTCGCTGGAAAGAAAGCGAGGTAGATTTGTTTACCAGCTGTTTTTGGGCAAAGTTGCATGATGTTTTATCGAAGCACTCGGACGATGTGCTTGCCGCGGTGGCCGGCCTGCCTCCTCCCTCCCTCGTCGTCGTCGTCGTGACCATCGTCAGCGCATGTGTTCTTGTCACAATTGATTGGAGAGGCCTTACGGCCGGCGCCGCCGACCCTGGACGTCGACGACGACGACGACGACGGCGGCCTATGTGTCCACAGTGCTTGCTCGTACGCTCTGCCACCTATGCGTGCACGCGCGGCTCGCTGGCGTGCTGTGCCGTCAAGGACGTCAGAGTCACCATCCCCAATTCTCAGTAAGTTGAACGCCACAGTTGTAAATAAAAAGAGGACGCTCTGCCACTTGGAGCCGCCCAGGGGCGATCTCGATGGCTTTTGGAAGCACGTTGGAACTATCTTGAACTATCTTGAGTTATACTGAACGATATTGGAGGCCATGTTTGCCTTTCTGGGACCCTCTTGAAACCATCCTTGGCCATCTTGGACGCTCTAACGCCTTGCGCGTCGCCCTGTCCTCGCTGGTAAACAGATCTACCTTACTTTTGTTCATTAACGTATACAGAAATACCATGTCATAGATGGTTGGTCGCTGGAAAGAAAGCGAGGTAGATTTGTTTACCAGCTGTTTTTGGGCAAAGTTGCACGCTGTTGCTTTATCCAAGCACTCGGACGATGTGCTTGCCGCGGTGGCCGGCCTGCCTCCTCCCTCCCTCGTCGTCGTCGTCGTGACCATCGTCAGCGCATGTGTTCTTATCACAATTGATTGGAGAGGCCTTACGGCCGGCGCCGCCGACCCTGGACGTCGACGACGACGACGACGACGACGACGACAACGGCGGCCTATGTGTCCACAGTGCCCGCTCGTACGCTCTGCCACCTATGCGTGCACGTGCGGCTCGCTGGCGTGCTCTGCCGTCAAGGACGTCAGAGTCATCATCCCCAATTCCCAGTAAGTTGAACGCTACAGTTGTAAATAGAAAGGGGACGCTCTGCCACTTGGAGCCGCCCAGGGGCGATCTCGATGGCTTTTGGAAGCACGTTGGAACTATCTTGAACGATCTTGAGTTATATTGAACGATATTGGAGGCCATGTTTGCCTTTCTGGGACCCTCTTGAAGCCATCCTTGGCCATCTTGGACGCTCTAACGCCTTGCGCGTCGCCCTGTCCTCGCTGGTAAACAGATCTACCTTACTTTTGTTCATTCACGAATACAGAAATACCATGTCATAGATGGTTGGTCGCTGGAAAGAAAGCGAGGTAGATTTGTTTACCAGCTGTTTTTGGGCAAAGTTGCATGCTGTTGCTTTATCGAAGCACTCGGACGATGTGCTTGCCGCGGTGGCCGGCCTGCCTCCTCCCTCCCTCATCGTCGTCGTCGTGACCATCGTCAGCGCGTATGTTCTTGTCACAATTGATTGGAGAGGCCTTACGGCCGGTGCCGCCGACCCTGGACGTCGACGACGACGACGACGACGACGACAACGGCGGCCTATGTGTCCACAGTGCCCGCTCGTACGCTCTGCCACCTATGCGTGCACGCGCGGCTCGCTGGCGTGCTGCGCCGTCAAGGACGTCTGAGTCATCATCCCCAATTCCCAGTAAGTTGAACGCCACAATTGTAAATAAAAAGGGGACGCTCTGCCACTTGGAGCCGTCCTGGGGCGATCTTGATGGCTTTTGGAAGCACGTTGGAACTATCTTGAATTATCTTGAGTTTTATTGAACGATCGTGGAGGCCATGTCTGCCTCTCTGGGACCCTCTTGAAGCCATCTTTGGCCATCTTGGACGCTCTAACGCCTCGCGCGTCGCCCTGTCCTCGCTGGTAAACAGATCTACCTCACTTTTGTTCATTCACGAATACAAAAATACCATGTCATGGATGGTTGGTCCTTGGAACAGAAAGCGAGGTAGATTTGTTTACCAGCTGTTTTTGGGCAAAGTTGCATGCTGTCGTTTTATCGAAGCACTCGGACGATGTGCTTGCTCGGATCTTCCCTTCAGTCCGTCTTCGAACTTCCCCCAAAAAACCCTCCCCCTTCGATTTCCGCCACCGGAGGACAGGCGCCCGGAGCGAGGACGCTTTGAAGTCCCACGAATTACGCTGTGGCACGATTCAGGCACGCCTTGGCCTCGCGGAGCCCTCGCTCCATTCGACTCCAGATCTTCGGGGGATGATTAGTCAATCTTGAGATTTTTACTTTTTCGGCCGCCTGGGGGCAGTCTTCGCCCCCCCGGGAGGGTGCTTCTAAGAAAAGCGTTCCCCCTCCTCCTAACCCCCCCCCCTGGCGTGCCGACTTCCAGCCGAGAAACATCCACAGAATTGTATTCGCGCGTTGGCCCAACGTCAAGCATGGATTTTCGAAAACCGGGCGACGCCGACCGCAGAGGCCCCCAGAAGTGTAACAAGGAACAGACCGAAAAGGAAGCCGAGGGGACAGGACCGGGCCCAAGAGCGTCCGAGCGAAAAGGAGACCTTGAGGCCCCAAGATGGCTCCAAGATGGCCCAATGGCGCTCCAAGATGGGCCAAAGACGGCCCCAAGAGCGCCCCAAGAGGGCACCTAGATGCTCTGTGTCGGCCTCCGAGGTGGCGGAACGTAATTGCGGACTCCCTTCTTCAATGGAGGGGTGAACAGCTCGCGAGGCTTAGTTTTTGTTCTAGGCCGAATGTCTGCGGACCGAACACGGTATTAATGAAGTCTAATTAAACAACGCAGGACGCAAACCGTCGTGCGCATTGGCGCATGGACATCGGACGCAAACCGAACCATCCATTCTGACCGTATTGATCTCGGGTAAGCGGCTTTATTCCCCTACATTGAAAGAAGTGCGGAACGCAAGCTAACGTACGCATCGACGCATGAAAAGCGGAAGCAAACCTCCCGATTCATGCTGGCCGTACTCATTGTGGGCAAGCGGCAGTAGCCCCCTGCATCAGAGGGAGAGGTGCCGAACGCAAGCTGCCGTGCCCATCGACGCCTGCGTGTGATCATCTTCTCCCAGCAACCCTCCGATGGTGAACCTAACACGATCGAGGTGCTTGACGTAGAAGTTCAGATACTGGGTGCCCTGCTGTGTGTGCCCACGGACAACTTTCAGTTCTAACTCCCCGAATTTTGTCCAACTCATCCCCTTCCTCTGAACTTGAAAACGAAGACCGCCTGCCTGCCTCGCCTCCGCCCATGCCCCTGTGATATTCATTTCTTGGAAGTAGATGTCTGCGCACTGTCCACCCAATTGTTGTACCAAGGCCTCTACATTAATCAGTGTCGTCTCGGCAGACGCTCCCTTCGGAATCTGTATCAAAACGTGCTTGCCAGGCTGCATCAGGTCGAACCGCTCACCGAAAATGTTCTGCAAATGCGGATCGCCAGTAGCAGCCACAGATGCGCCGGCTCCAGCCCCGCCCATCGCTGGCGTCTGGTAGGGCGTCGGGTTGGGCGTCGGGTTGGGCGTCGGGTTGGGCGTCGGGCTGGGCGTGGGGTTGGGCGTGGGGTAGGGCGTGGGGTAGGGCGTGGGGAAGGGCGTGGGGTAGGGCGTGGGGTAGGGCGTGGGGTAGGGCGTGGGGTAGGGCGTGGGGTAGGGCGTGGGGTAGGGCGTGGGGTAGCGCGTCGGGTTGGGTGTCGCCGCCGTGTACTGAATGTCGATCTCCAACCTGGATGTACAATAAGTGCTCGCAGAATAACCGGGACTGATGGAGTTGCTACCCCAATTCCAGTTCGGGATGCCATTCGGGTACGTTGCGCTCGAGGCGGTGCACGCGAGGCACACGTCGCAACTGCAATCCGTCGGAGAACCACAGTATCCTGAGGCGGTCGTGCCTGACAAAGACATTGACAGAGTCCCCACGCTGCACTTGGCTCCGTATGCCGTTACTGTCCACTTGGTGACCGTGCCCAGGTTGACGCCACCGAAATTCACACTAGCCCATGCCACATCGTAATTGCCGTTTTGGCCGAGGCAGTTGTACCCTGATCTGCCGCAAACCGAGCAATGGCCTGAGGTACCATACACGGTGTATGGGTTTTGCGCCTGGCGTGACTGTGTTGTGCTGTTCTCGTCGAATTCGACCACAACATGCAACTTGCCATCACCGTCATCCGTTTCCTGGACGACGACGGGGGGTATTGGTGCAGGTTTTCACTCTGCACGGACATCAGGGTCGGCCTTCCTGAGAGCTGCTGATCATGTGATCGTCGACGTGGCCGCGCTCAAGCGTAGCCGATAGAGCAACACTGATGAGCCCCATGTAGGAAGTACATGATGATATACTCGCTGCTTGTGGTGAGGGCGGTTGCTTCGGCCGCACCGTTGACAGTGGCCTTGGTCCGCACAAATGCTGCCCGCACCGCCCCGCCCCTCCATTCAATGAGCAACATAGAGCTCGAAGAGGGTAAGGAGAGAGAGAGAGAGAGAGACAAACAGAGAGAAGCATACACACACATGATCGACCACGAACCCGGAAAGGAATATAGAAATGAAAGGCATGGCAACGTTTCAAAGACACCTGATTGGGCGACGGGCAAATGCAATGCTGAATGTATGAATCTTGATATACTGTGCCGACGGCTGTGCTGTGCTAGGCCGTGCTGAACTGCGATGGGCCATGCCGCGATTGTGCTCTATATAGCGTTGTGGATCGAGTCTTTCCTGGCATCCGCGTCCTGACCGAACTGATCTGGATCTTAAGCTCGAGCTGCCTGAGCAGATGGTAGCTGTCTCAGAACTAATCGACAGAGGGGACAGGCCAGGAGGACGCGCCGCGGAACGTCCCAAGGGACGAGCCAGGCGACGTGCCAAGAGGACGTGCCATGGGGACGCACCGCGGGACGAACCAAGGGGACGATCTACGGAGCGTGCCAATGGACGTGCCGCGGGACGTGCCAGGGGACGCGCCGCGCGACGTGCCTGGTGGACTCGCCACGGAACGCGCCAAAGAACGTGCCCAGGCGCCATGCTGCATGTATCGATCTTGATGTACTGTGCCGACGGCTGTGCTGCGCTAGGCCGTGCTGAACTGAGATGTGCCATGCCGCGATTGTGCTCTATATATATATATATATATATATGGTCAGCCCCCCCCAGCACCCCCCCTGGCCCCATTGCTGTGTTTTCTGTCTATCTCCCTCTCTCTCTCACTCTCTCTCTCTCTCACTCTCAGTCCTCTTTCTTTGTCCCTCCTCCTGCTCCTCCTTCTCCTCCTCCCCCTCCTATTCCTTCGCCAGGAAGGCTTGCGGAATGGGGCGTGGCCACCAAACCATGCTATTCACAAGTGTTTTTGGTGTTTTGGTCAGGGAAGCCTCGAAACCATGTTATTCACATGTTTTTTTTTGGTTTCCAGAAGCTCAACAACCCCCCCGCCCCCCCCTCTGGCCAAGCTTGTGGAGCTTCTGAAAACCAGAAAAACAAAACACAAAAATCTGTGAATAGCAAGGTTTCGTGGCTTCCCTGACCCAAACAAACAAAAAAATGTGAATAGCATGGTTTGGCTGCGCATGCTCCT
>CAUYUJ010008842.1:5000-20000 GCA_963575745.1 Prorocentrum cordatum | reverse complement strand
AAGCGGCTTTATTCCCCTACATTGAAAGAAGTGCGGAACGCAAGCATAACGTACGCATCGACGCATGAAAAGCGGAAGCAAACCTCCGATTCATGTGGCCGTATCATTGTGGGCAAGCGGACAGTATAGCACCCTGCATAAGAGGGGAGGTGCCGAACGCAGCTTGCGTGCCCATCGGCCGCGCGTGTGAGCATCTTCTCCCAGCAACCCTCCGATGGTGGAACCTAACACGATCGATGTGCTTGACGTAGAAGTTCAGATACTGGGTGCCCTGCTGTGTGTGCCCACGGACAACTTTCAGTTCTAACTCCCCGAATTTTGTCCAACTCATCCCCTTCCTCTGAACTTGAAAACGAAGACCGCCTGTCTGCCTCGCCTCCGCCCATGCCCCTGCGATATTCACCTCTTGGAAGTACATGTCTGCGCAATGTCCACCCACTTGTTGTACCAAGGCCTCTACATTAATCAGTGTCGTCTCGGCAGACGCTCCCTTCGGAATCTGTATCGAAACGTGCTTGCCAGGCTGCATTAGGTCGAACCGCTCACCAAAAATGTTCTGCAAATGCGGATCACCGGTAGCAACCACAGATGCGCAGGCTCCAGCCCCGCCCATCGCTGGCGTCTGGTAGGGCGTCGGGTTGGGCGTCGGGTTGGGCGTCGGGTAGGGCGTCGGATAGGGCGTCGGGTGGGGCGTCGGGTAGGGCGTCGGGCGAGGGCGTGGGAAGGCGTGGGTCAGGGCGGGGGTTAGGGCGTGGGGTAGGGCGTGGGGTAGGGCGTGTGGTAGGGCGTGGGGTAGGGTGGGGTAGCGCATCGGGTTGGGGTCGCCGCCGTGTATGAATGTCGATCTCAACTGGATGTACATAAGTGCTCGAAGAATAACCGGGACTGATGGAGTTGCTACACCAATCCAGTTCGGGAGCCATTCGGGTACGTTGCGCTCGAGGGTGCACGCGAGAGCCCAGTCGAACTGCAATCCGTCGGAGAACCACAGTACCTGAGGCGGTCGTGCCTGACAAAGACATGACAGAGTCCCCACGTGCACTTGGCTCCGTATGCCGTTACTGTCCACTTGGTGACCGTGCCCAGGTTGACGCCACCGAAATTCACACTAGCCCATGCCACATCGTAATTGCCGTTTTGGCCGAGGCAGTTGTACCCTGATCTGCCGCAAACCGAGCAATGGCCTGAGGTACCATACACGGTGTATGGGTTTTGCGCCTGGCGTGACTGTGTTGTGCTGTTCTCGTCGAATTCGACCACAACATGCAACTTGCCATCACCGTCATCCGTTTCCTGGACGACGACGGGGGGTATTGGTGCAGGTTCACTCTGCACGACATCAGGGTCTGCCTTCCTGAGATGCTGCTGCATCATGTGATCGTCGACGTGGCCGCGCTCAAGCGAGCCGATAGAAGCAACACTGATGAGCCCCATGTAGAAGTACATGATGATATACATCGCTGCTGTGGTGCGGGCGCGCGCGTCGGTCCGCACCCGTTGCAGTGACCCTTGGGCCGCACAAATGCTGCCCGCACCGCCCCGCCCCTCATTCCTGGCAACATCAGAAGCTCGAAGAGGGAAGGAGAGAGAGAGAGAGAGACAAACAGAGAGAAGGCATACACACAACATGATCGACCCACGAACCCGGAAAGGAATATAGAAATGAAAGGCATGGCAACGTTTCAAAGACACCTGATTGGGCGACGGGCAAATGCAATGCTGAATGTATGAATCTTGATATACTGTGCCGACGGCTGTGCTGTGCTAGGCCGTGCTGAACTGCGATGGGCCATGCCGCGATTGTGCTCTATATAGCGTTGTGGATCGAGTCTTCCTGGCATCAGCGTCCTGACCGCAACTGATTCTGATCTTAAGCTCGAGCTGCCTGTAGCAGATGGTAGCTGTCTCAGACTACGACAGAGGGGACAGGGCCAGGAGGGGACGCGCAGCGGAAACGTCAAGGGACGAGCCAGGGAGCCCAGGCGACGTGCCAAACCAAGAGACGTGCCATGGTGACACGCACCGCTGGACAAACCAACGGGGGGAACGATCTACGGAGCGTGCCAATGAAGTGCCCGCGGGACGTGCCAGGGGACGCGCCGCGCGACGTGCCTGGTGGACTCGCCACGGAACGCGCCAAAGAACGTGCCCAGGCGCCATGCTGCATGTATCGATCTTGATGTACTGTGCCGACGGCTGTGCTGCGCTAGGCCGTGCTGAACTGAGATGTGCCATGCCGCGATTGTGCTCTATATATATATATATATATAGCGTTGTGGATCGAGTCCTCCCTGGCATCCGAGTCCTGACCGAACTGATCTGGATCTTAAGCTCGAGCTGCCTGAGCAGATGGTAGCTGCCCCAGAACTAATCGACAAGGAGACACGCCAGGAGGACGCGCCGTGGAACGTCCCAAGGGACGCGCCAAGCGACGTGCCAAGGGACGTGCCATGGGCACGCACCGCGGGACGTGCCAAGGGGACACGCTACGGAGCGTGCAAATGGACGTGCACCGCGCGACGTGCCAGGGGGACTCGCCACGGGACGTTCCGCGGAACGTGCCAAGCAACATGCCAAGCTGCAAAGCTAAGGGTATCGATATTGATGTACCGTGCCGAGGGCTGTGCTGTGCCTGAGCGACTTGGACACGTGAAAACACGCGTTTCGCTCAAGACGTTCTCAGCACATCCTCATGCTAGGCATCCGCCTGGGCAACCTGGACACGTGCCAGCAAGCATCTTGATCGAGACTTCGTCAACACATCCTCATGCTAGACATCCGCCTGGTCGGCGAGGCCGCGTGAAACCAAGCGTCTCGCTCGAGACATCCTCAACAAATCCTGGCGCTAGACATCTGTCTGGGCAACCTGGAGGCGTGAAACCAAGCGTCTCGCTCAAGACGTCCTCAAGACCTGGGCACGTGAAAACAAGCATTTCGCTTCAGAGATCCTCTGAATTCTGGTCCCCAGGAGAGGACAATCTATAACACAATATTATCCCAGTGCGACCCTACCTAGGAGTTGGAACCCCTAGGAAAGCAACATTAGTAGTAACAGTAACGCTAAGCTAAAGCTAAGCTAAAGCTAAGCTAAAGCTAAGCCACAGCTAAGCTACAGCTAAGCTAAAGATAAGCTAAAGCCAAGCTAAAGCTAAGCTAAAGCTAAGCTAAAGCTAAGCTAAAGCTAAGCTAAAGCTAAGCTAAAGCTAAGCTAAATCTAAGCTAAAGCTAAGCTAAATCTAAGCCACAGCTAAGCTAAAGCTATGCTAAAGCTAAGCTAAAGCTGAGCAACAGCTAAGCTAAAGCTAAGCTACAGCTAAGCTAAAGCTAAGCTAAAGCTAAGCTACAGCTAAGTTAAAGCTAAGCTAAAGCTAAGTTACAGCTAAGCTCAAGTTAAGTTAAAGCTAAGTTACAGTTAAGCTAAAGCTAAGCTAAAGCTAAGCTAGAAAGCTAAGCTAAACGCTAAGCGAACAGCTGAGCGAAACGCTAAGCTAAAGCTAAGCTACAGCTAGGCTAAAGCTAAGCTAAAGCTAAGCTAAAGCTAAAGCTAAAGCTAAAGCTCCCAGGGGACTGGGGGGAACCGCGGGGCGGGGACCGGGGGAACCGCCCGGGGCGTGTTACACTGCCCGGCCCCTTTAAGCTAAGAGAGTAAGAACCCTTCTCTAGGCAGAGCTAGTAGGAGGAACAAGCGTTTTCGCTCGAGGACATCTCAAACACATTCTGAAAAACAAGCGTTTCGCTCGAGAATCCTCAAACATAATTCGGCCGGCCCTAGGCGACCTCGTTATTCATAGCAAAATAATTCCGCCAGCCCTGCAGCCGTCGATTCCAAGGGTAAACCTCTAAAAGAGCCCTGGACCCACGCCCTTTCCGGGAGCATGCTGGACCCACGAACCCGGAAAGGGATATATATATATATATATATATATATATATGGTCAGCCCCCCCCAGCACCCCCCCTGGCCCCATTGCTGTGTTTTCTGTCTATCTCCCTCTCTCTCTCACTCTCTCTCTCTCTCTCACTCTCAGTCCTCTGTCTTTGTCCCTCCTCCTGCTCCTCCTTCTCCTCCTCCCCCTCCTATTCCTTCGCCAGGAAGGCTTGCGGAATGGGGCGTGGCCACCAAGCCATGCTATTCACAAGTGGTTTTGTTTTTTTGTCAGGGAAGCCACGACACCATGCTATTCACATGTCTTTTTCGGTTTTCAGAAGCTAAACAACCCCCCGCCCCCCCTCTGGCCAAGCTTGTGGCGCTTCTGAAAACCAGAAAAAAACTGTGAATAGCAAAGTTTCGTGGCTTCCCTGACCAAAAAAAAAACAAAAAAACATGTGAATAGCATGGTTTGGCTGCGCATGCTCCTCCTTATCCCCCTCCTCCTGCCCCCTCCCTCCCCGTTTCCTCTTCCTTATCCTCCTCCTCTCCCCCATCCTCCGCTCTCTCCTGCTCCTCCTCCTCAAACTCCTTCCTCCCTCCTCCTCCTCCCCCCTCTCCTCCTCCCCCATCCTCCTCCGCCTCCGCCTCCTCCTCCTCCTCCTCCTCCTCCTCCTCCTCCCACTCCACCTCTTTATACATCTGCTGATCATCCCCATCACCCTCGGCCCCCGCCCCCTTGTTATCATCATTGTCATGTCGCCGCACTGGCCCCCCTTGCAGTGGGGAGGGGCAAGAGACACTAAGCAAGCAGAGCAAGAGAGACTAGGAAGAAGAGTCGGCTGAATAGTAAGAGGGGGAACCAGGCAGAAGAGTAGGTGGAGGAGAGAGGAGGGGAGATGAGGACGAGAGATGAGGAGAGACGCGAGGAAGAGGAAGAGGCTTGCGGAATGGGGCGTGGCCACCAAACCAGGCTATTCACATGTTGTTGTGTTTTTTGGTCAGGGAAGCCACGACACCATGCTATTCACATGTTTTTGTTGTTTTTTTTTGTGTGGGTTTTCAGAAGCTCCACAACCCCCCGCGCCCCCCCTCTGGCCAAGCTTGTGGAGCTTCTGAAAACCAGAAAAAAAACAAAAAAAACATGTGAATAGCAAGGTTTCGTGGCTTCCCTGACCAAAAAGCAAAAACAATCATGTGAATAGCATGGTGTGGCTGCGCATGCTCCTCCTTATCCCCCTCCTCCTGCCCCCTCCCCCCCCCGCTTCCTCTTCCTTATCCTCCTCCTCCCCCTCATCCTCCGCTCTCTCCTGCTCCTCCTCCTCAAACTCCTTCCTCCCTCCTCCTCCTCCTCCCCCCTCTCCTCCTCCCCCATCCTCCTCCTGCTCCTCCGCCTCCTCCTCCTCCTCCTCCTCCTCCTCCTCCTCCCACTCCACCTCTTTATACATCTGCTGATCATCCCCATCACCGTCGGCCCCCGCCCCCGTGTTATCATCATTGTCATGTCGCCGCACTGGCCCCCCTTGCAGTGGGGCCAGTGGGGAGGGGCCAAGAGACACAAGCAAGGCAGAGCAGAGAGACTCTTTTAAGAAGAGTCGCTGAAATAGTAAGAGGGGGAACCAGGCAGAAAGAGTTAGGTGGAGGAGAGAGGCGAGAGATGAGGGACGAGAGATGCGCGAGGAGCGAAGCGAGGAAGAGGGACAAGTGAGGAGGAAGAGGAGCAAGATAATGAGACAAGAAACCACCATGAGCAGACAGCATGGACAGGTATCACGAACGAGCATCAAAAACACACAAGCCCCTCGCCGAATGGTAATGACGCCATCAGCGAATAAGCTTCTCCCCATCCTCCTCCTCCGCATATTCCTACACATCCTCCTCCGTTTCCTCCTCCTTCCTCCTGATCCTCACCATCCACATCATCATGATCCCCCTCCGCATCATCCACCTCCTCATTCTCATGTTGCTCATCATCATCATCGTCAGCATCATTATTGCCATTCTCCGCATCATCATCAGCATCATCATCATCATCATCAGCATCATCATCATTATCACCACCGCCACCACCGCCACCACCATCATCATCATCGTCATCATCAGCATCATCATCATCACCCCCATCATCATCCCCCTCCCCCTCCTCCTCCTCATCATCATCACCATCATCATCCTCATCCTCATCATCATCCGCATCCTCCGCATTATCCGCCCCCTCCGCCTTATCATCATCCCCGCCCTCCTCCTCCTCCTCATCATCATCATCATCATCCTCATCATCAGCATCATCCTCCTCCTCCGCATCCTGATCCTCATAATCATGCAGATGACGATGAGGAGAAATGCGATGGGGATGATGATGAGGATGACGGGCCCTGGGGGGGGTGCTGGGGGGGGGCTGAGCACACATATATATATATATATATATATACACATGTGAAGCATGGGAACGTTTCGAGACACCTGGATTGGGCGATGGGCAGTAGCAATGATGAATCTATCGATGGTGATGGCACCGTGCCAGAAGCTGCGCTGCGCCGTGCTGTGCTGCGAAATGCTGAACGAACCGAAACGCGAAACAACCCACGAAACGCCCTACGAAGCACCCCGCGACACACCCCAAGACACACTCAACGAAGCACGCTAAGAAACACTTGACGAAACACCCAACGAACAGCCACGAAACACCCCACGAATCACCAAACGAAACACTCCACGAAATACCCCACGAAACACCCCACGTAACATCCCACGAACCACCCCACGAGATAGACGTGCCAACAATGCGCGCTGTCCTGCGCCGCGTTGTGCCGTGCTGCCGAGCTCAAACTCCGACTCAATTATGAAACGGAACGAACCGAGAGGGGGCGAATCCAAAGAAAGACGGAACGCACCGAACAAAGACTGACCAAAACGCTGCACACCGAGACACGACGAACCGAGACAGTACGAACCAAAGCAATACCAACCGAGACGAGGTCCAAAATCACGCTGCGCCCCCGCTCCAACTGTCACGACCCCTCATAAATTACGCACGGGCGCACGGGCGCACGGGCGCACGGGCGCACGGGCGCACGGGCGCACAGGCGCACGCGCGCACACGCGCACACGCGCACACGCGCACACACGCGCACACGCGCATACGCGCACACACGCGCACGCACGCGCACGCACGCACACACACACACACACACACACACACACACACACACACACACGCGCACGCGCACGCGCACGCGCACGCGCACCACGCCACACGCACACCGCACGCGCACGCGCACGCGCACACGCACCGCACACGCACACGCACACGCCACACGCCACACACACACACACAAAACAACACAACACACGCACACACACACACACACGCACACGCACACGCACACGCACACGCACACGCACACACACACACACGCCCACACGCGCGCCCACACGCGCGCACACACACGCGCACACACACACACACGCCCATACACCCAAACAGACACACGCACACATGCACACACGCACACTCACACACGAACACACACACGCACACACACAGACACGCACACACACACACACACATACACACACGCATTCACACACACACACACACACACGCCCACACGCGCGAACACACGCGCACCACACGCGACACACACACATACGCCCCCAAACACCAAAACAGACATACGCACACATGCACACCGACACACACACCACGAAAACACACACACGCACACACCAACATACACACACACGCATTCACACACGCATTCACACACACACCACACACCCGCACACGTTTACACGTACACGCACACGCACACGCACACGCACACGCATACGCACACGCAAACGCACGCGCACGCGCACGCACACGCACACGCACACGCACACGCACGCACACGCACACGCACGCGCACGCGCACGCGCACACGCAAACGCAAACGCACACTCACACGCACAGGCAAACGCAAACGCACACGCACGAACACGCACACGCACACGCACACGCACACGCACGCGCACGCGCACACAGACACGCACGCACGCACGCACGCACGCACGTACGCACGCACACGCGCACACACACACCACACACACACACACACTCGCACACACGCACACATGAATACACGTTCGCACGCACGCACGCACGCACGCACGCACACACGCACACACGCACACACGCACACACGCGCACACACGCACGCGCGCACACTCGCACACGCGCACACGCGCACACGCGCACACGCGCACACGCGCACACGCGCCCACGCGCACAGGCGCGCACGCGCTCACGCGCACACGCGCACACTCGCACACACGCACGCACCCCGCGCGCTCACGCGCACACGCGCACACTCGCACACACGCACGCACCCCACGCGCACACGCGCACACGCGCACACGCGCACACACGCGCACACGCGCACACGCGCACACGCGCACACGCACACATGCGCACACGCACGCACGCACACATGCAGACACGCGCACACCACACACCACACACACACAAACACACAAACACGCACGGCCCGCACGCACGCACGCACCGACGCACACACGCACACCTCACACACGGCACACACGCACACACGCCACACACGCCCCACACGCACACACGACACACACGCACACAACGCACCCACGCGCACCACGCGCACCCGCGCACAACGCGCAACGCACACGCACACACACACGCACACACACACACACCACACACACACACACACACACACGCAACTCACACGCACACGCACACACACACACAAACACACACACACACTACCGCACCGCAACACACACACACACACACACACACACACACACGCACGCACGCACGCACGCACGCACGCACGCACGACGCCACCAGGCATGCCCGACCCCCCCCCCCCCCCCGTGACATAGAGGCAACTGCGGAGGGGGAGGGGTGCTTCTAAGAAGCGTTCCCCCTCCTCCATAACCCCCCCCCCTGCGTGGCCGACTTCCCGCCGAGAACATCACAGAATTGTATTCGCGCGTTGGCCAACGTCAAGCATTGGCTCCGAAAACCGGCGACGCCGACCGAAGAGGCCCGAGAAGGGACCGAAAAGGAAGCCGAGGGACAGGACCCAGGGCCCAAGAGCGTCCGAGCGAAAAGGAGACCTTGAGGCCCCAAGATGGCTCCAAGATGGCCCAATGGCGCTCCAAGATGGGCCCAAGACGGCCCCAAGAGCGCCCCAAGAGGGCACCTAGATGCTCTGTGTCGGCCTCCGAGGTGGCGGAACGTAATTGCGGACTCCCTTCTTCAATGGAGGGGTGAACAGCTCGCGAGGCTTAGTTTTTGTTCTAGGCCGAATGTCTGCGGACCGAACACGGTATTAATGAAGTATAAATGAAACAACGCAGGACGCAAACCGTCGTGCGCATTGGCGCATGGACACCGGACGCAAACCGAACCATCCATTCTGACCGTATTGATCTCGGGTAAGCGGCTTTATTCCCCTACATTGAAAGAAGTGCGGAACGCAAGCTAACGTACGCATCGACGCATGAAAAGCGGAAGCAAACCTCCCGATTCATGCTGGCCGTACTCATTGTGGGCAAGCGACAGTAGCCCCCTGCATCAGAGGGAGAGGTGCCGAACGCAAGCTGCCGTGCCCATCGACGCCTGCGTGTGATCATCTTCTCCCAGCAACCCTCCGATGGTGAACCTAACACGATCGAGGTGCTTGACGTAGAAGTTCAGATACTGGGTGCCCTGCTGTGTGTGCCCACGGACAACTTTCAGTTCTAACTCCCCGAATTTTGTCCAACTCATCCCCTTCCTCTGAACTTGAAAACGAAGACCGCCTGCCTGCCTCGCCTCCGCCCATGCCCCTGTGATATTCATTTCTTGGAAGTAGATGTCTGCACAATGTCCACCCAATTGTTGTACCAAGGCCTCTACATTAATCAGTGTCGTCTCGGCAGACGCTCCCTTCGGAATCTGTATCAAAACGTGCTTGCCAGGCTGCATCAGGTCGAACCGC
This sequence comes from Prorocentrum cordatum, assembly GCA_963575745.1. Lineage (NCBI taxonomy): Eukaryota > Dinophyceae > Prorocentrales > Prorocentraceae > Prorocentrum > Prorocentrum cordatum. The sequence continues at coordinate 10,129 of CAUYUJ010008842.1, read as the reverse complement.
TCACCAAAAATGTTCTGCAAATGCGGATCGCCAGTAGCAGCCACAGATGCGCCGGCTCCAGCCCCGCCCATCACTGGCGTCTGGTAGGGCGTCGGGTTGGGCGTCGGGTTGGGCGTCGGGTTGGGCGTCGGGCTGGGCGTGGGGTTGGGCGTGGGGTAGGGCGTGGGGTAGGGCGTGGGGAAGGGCGTGGGGTAGGGCGTGGGGTAGGGCGTGGGGTAGGGCGTGGGGTAGGGCGTGGGGTAGGGCGTGGGGTAGGGCGTGGGGTAGCGCGTCGGGTTGGGTGTCGCCGCCGTGTACTGAATGTCGATCTCCAACCTGGATGTACAATAAGTGCTCGCAGAATAACCGGGACTGATGGAGTTGCTACCCCAATTCCAGTTCGGGATGCCATTCGGGTACGTTGCGCTCGAGGCGGTGCACGCGAGGCACACGTCGCAACTGCAATCCGTCGGAGAACCACAGTATCCTGAGGCGGTCGTGCCTGACAAAGACATTGACAGAGTCCCCACGCTGCACTTGGCTCCGTATGCCGTTACTGTCCACTTGGTGACCGTGCCCAGGTTGACGCCACCGAAATTCACACTAGCCCATGCCACATCGTAATTGCCGTTTTGGCCGAGGCAGTTGTACCCTGATCTGCCGCAAACCGAACAATGGCCTGAGGTACCATACACGGTGTATGGGTTTTGCGCCTGGCGTGACTGTGTTGTGCTGTTCTCGTCGAATTCGACCACAACATGCAACTTGCCCACACCGTCATCCGTTTCCTGGACGACGACGGGGGGTATTGGTGCAGGTTCACTCTGCACGACATCAGGGTCTGCCTTCCTGAGATGCTGCTGCATCATGTGATCGTCGACGTGGCCGCGCTCAAGCGAGCCGATAGAAGCAACACTGATGAGCCCCATGTAGAAGTACATGATGATATACATCGCTGCTGTGGCGCGGGCGCGCGCGTCGGTCCGCACCCGTTGCAGTGACCCTTGGGCCGCACAAATGCTGCCCGCACCGCCCCGCCCCTCATTCCTGGCAACATCAGAAGCTCGAAGAGGGAAGGAGAGAGAGAGAGAGAGAGACAAACAGAGAGAGGGCATACACACAACATGATCGACCCACGAACCCGGAAAGGAATATAGAAATGAAAGGCATGGCAACGTTTCAAAGACACCTGATTGGGCGACGGGCAAATGCAATGCTGAATGTATGAATCTTGATGTACTGTGCCGACGGCTGTGCTGTGCTAGGCCGTTCTGAACTGCGATGGGCCATGCCGCGATTGTGCTCTATATAGCGTTGTGGATCGAGTCTTTCCTGGCATCCGCGTCCTGACCGAACTGATCTGGATCTTAAGCTCGAGCTGCCTGAGCAGATGGTAGCTGTCTCAGAACTAATCGACAGAGGGGACAGGCCAGGAGGACGCGCCGCGGAACGTCCCAAGGGACGAGCCAGGCGACGTGCCAAAAGGACGTGCCATGGGGACGCACCGCGGGACGAACCAAGGGGACGATCTACGGAGCGTGCCAATGGACGTGCCGCGGGACGTGCCAGGGGACGCGCCGCGCGACGTGCCTGGTGGACTCGCCACGGAACGCGCCAAAGAACGTGCCCAGGCGCCATGCTGCATGTATCGATCTTGATGTACTGTGCCGACGGCTGTGCTGTGCTAGGCCGTGCTGAACTGCGATGTGCCATGCCGCGATTGTGCTCTATATATAGCGTTGTGGATCGAGTCCTCCCTGGCATCCGAGTCCTGACCGAACTGATCTGGATCTTAAGCTCGAGCTGCCTGAGCAGATGGTAGCTGCCCCAGAACTAATCGACAAGGAGACACGCCAGGAGGACGCGCCGTGGAACGTCCCAAGGGACGCGCCAAGCGACGTGCCAAGGGACGTGCCATGGGCACGCACCGCGGGACGTGCCAAGGGGACACGCTACGGAGCGTGCAAATGGACGTGCACCGCGCGACGTGCCAGGGGGACTCGCCACGGGACGTTCCGCGGAACGTGCCAAGCAACATGCCAAGCTGCAGTGCTAAGGGTATCGATATTGATGTACCGTGCCGAGGGCTGTGCTATGCCTGAGCGACTTGGACACGTGAAAACACGCGTTTCGCTCAAGACGTTCTCAGCACATCCTCATGCTAGGCATCCGCCTGGGCAACCTGGACACGTGCCAACAAGCATCTTGATCGAGACTTCGTCAACACATCCTCATGCTAGACATCCACCTGGTCGGCGAGGCCGCGTGAAACCAAGCGTCTCGCTCGAGACATCCTCAACAAATCCTGGCGCTAGACGTCTGTCTGGGCAACCTGGATGCGTGAAACCAAGCGTCTCGCTCAAGACGTCCTCAAGACCTGGGCACGTGAAAACAAGCATTTCACTTCAGAGATCCTCTGAATTCTGGTCCCCAGGAGAGGACAATCTATAACACAATCTTATCCCAGTGCGACCCTACCTAGGAGTTGGAACCCCTAAGAAAGCAGCATTAGTAGTAACAGTAACGCTAAGCTAAAGCTAAGCTAAAGCTAAGCCACAGCTAAGCTAAAGCTAAGCTAAAGCTAAGCTAAAGCTAAGCTAAAGCTAAGCTAAAGCTAAGCTAAAGCGAAGCTAAATCTAAGCCACAGCTAAGCTAAAGCTAAGCTAAAGCTAAGCTAAAGCTGAGCAACAGCTAAGCTAAAGCAAAGCTACAGCTAGGATAAAGCTAAGCTAAAGCTAAGCTAAAGCTAAGCTAAAGCTAAGATAAAGCTAAGTTACAGCTAAGCTCAAGTTAAGCTAAAGCTAAGTTACAGCTAAGCTCAAGTCAAGCTAAAGCTAAGCTAAAGCTAAGCTAAAGCTAAGCTAAACGCTAAGCGAAAAGCTAAGCGAAACGCTAAGCTAAAGCTAAGCAACAGCTAAGCTAAAGCTAAGCTAAAGCTAAGCTAAAGCTAAGCTAAAGCTACAGCTAAAGCTCTCAGGGGACTGGGGGGAACCGCGGGGCGGGGACCAGGGGAACCGCCCGGGGCGTGTTACACTGCCCGGCCCCTTTAAGCTAAGAGAGTAAGAACCCTTCTAGGCAGAGCCTAGGAAGGGAACAAGGGTCTCGCTCGAGACATCCTCAACACATTCTGAAAAAACAAGCGTTTCGCTCGAGACATCCTCAAACATAATTCGGCCGGCCCTAGGCGACCTCGTTATTTATAGCAAAATAATTCCGCCAGCCCTGCAGCCGTCGATTCCAAGGGTAAACCTCTAAAAGAGCCCTGGACCCACGCCCTTTCCGGGAGCATGCTGGACCCACGAACCCGGAAAGGGATATATATATATATATTATATATATATATATATATATATGGTCAGCCCCCCCCAGCACCCCCCCTGGCCCCATTGCTGTGTTTTCTGTCTATCTCCCTCTCTCTCTCACTCTCTCTCTCTCTCTCACTCTCAGTCCTCTTTCTTTGTCCCTCCCCTGCTCCTCCTTCTCCTCCTCCCCCTCCTATTCCTTCGCCAGGAAGGCTTGCGGAATGGGGCGTGGCCACCAAGCCATGCTATTCACAAGTGTTTTTGTTTGTTTGGTCAGGGAAGCCTCGAAACCATGTTATTCACATGTTTTTTTGGTTTTCAGAAGCTCAACAACCCCCCCGCCCCCCCTCTGGCCAAGCTTGTGGAGCTTCTGAAAACCAGAAAAACAAAACAAAAAAAACTGTGAATAGCAAGGTTTCGTGGCTTCCCTGACCCAAACAAACAAAACAAATGTGAATAGCATGGTTTGGCTGCGCATGCTCCTCCTTATCCCCCTCCTCCTGCCCCCTCCCCCCCCGTTTCCTGTTCCTTATCCTCCTCCTCTCCCCCATCCTCGGCTCTCTCCTGCTCCTCCTCAAACTCCTTCCTCCCTCCTCCTCCTCCCCCCTCTCCTCCTCCCCCATCCTCCTCCGCCTCCGCCTCCTCCTCCTCCTCCTCCTCCTCCTCCCACTCCACCTCTTTATACATCTGCTGATCATCCCCATCACCCTCGGCCCCCGCCCCTTTGTTATCATCATTGTCATGTCGCCGCACTGGCCCCCCTTGCAGTGGGGAGGGGCAAGAGACACTAAGCAAGCAGAGCCAGAGAGACTAGGAAGAAGAGTCGGCTGAATAGTAAGAGGGGGAACCAGGCAGAAGAGTAGGTGGAGGAGAGAGGAGGAGAGATGAGGACGAGAGATGAGGAGGAGAGACGCGAGGAAGAGGAAGAGGCTTGCGGAATGGGGCGTGGCCACCAAAACATGCTATTCACATGTTTTTGTGTTTTTTTTTTGCCAGGGAAGCCACGACACCATGCTATTCACATGTTATTAGTTGTTGTTTTTTGGGGTTTTCAGAAGCTCCACAACCCCACGCGCCCCTCCTCTGGCCAAGCGTGTGGAGCTTCTGAAAACCAGAAAAAAAACAAAAAAAAAACATGTGAATAGCAAGGTGTCGTGGTTTCCCTGACCAAAAAGGAAAAAAAAACATGTGAATAGCATGGTTTGGCTGCGCATGCTCCTCCTGATCCCCCTCCTCCTGCCCCCTCCCCCCTCCCCCCCGCTTCCTCTTCCTTATCCTCCTCCCCCCCCTCATCCTCCGCTCTCTCCTGCTCCTCCTCCTCAAACTCCTTCCTCCCTCCTCCTCCTCCCCCCTCTCCTCCTCCCCCATCCTCCTCCTCCTCCTCCTCCTCCTCCTCCTCCTCCTCCCACTCCACCTCTTTATACATCTGCTGATCATCCCCATCACCGTCGGCTCCCGCCCCCGTGTTATCATCATTGTCATGTCGCCGCACTGGCCCCCCTTGCAGTGGGGAGGGGCAAGAGACACTAAGCAAGCAGAGCAAGAGAGACTAGGAAGAAGAGTCGGCTGAATAGTAAGAGGGGGAACCAGGCAGAAGAGTAGGTGGAGGAGAGAGGAGGAGAGATGAGGACGAGAGATGAGGAGGAGAGACGCGAGGAAGAGGGACCAGGAGGAGGAAGAGGAGCAAGATAACTGAGACAAGAAACTATCCACGGGCACAGTCGAAACATGGCCACAAGAACGTAGATCAAACACACACGAATGGTAATGACGCCATCAGCGAATAAGCTCCTCCCCATCCTCCTCCTCCGCATAATCCTCCACATCCTCCTCTGCATCCTCCTCCGT
>CAUYUJ010008841.1:0-37767 GCA_963575745.1 Prorocentrum cordatum | reverse complement strand
TGGCCCGGGCGCAGCGCGTGCGAGGGCAGAGGCGTATGCACAGACGCCGCAGGGGCCGCCTCCCCGTCCGAAGGAGCTGATCCGTCGTCGTCGTCGTCGTCGCCCGCCCCCTCACCGACGCCCGCCGAGCTCCCCGCGGCACGAGACGGGACCAGCGGCGACGGCGGCGGCACCGGCGGCGGCGCGGGCGCCGAGCTCGACTCCTGGGCGCCCCGTGCGGCGGGCCCATCCCCCACGTCCCAGCCGTAATCCTGCGCCCATTGCTTCGCGATTTCGAAACTCTCCCCCATCTTTTTCTCAAAGCGGTGGACCCCTTCGCGGACGTACTGCGGCGGGCCCCGCTGCAGGATGTCCCAGGGCGGCAGGTTGAAGACGAGCACGCGGTGGGCCACGCGAACGCGACTGAGCATGACGTAGAAGTGCAGCCACCAGTCATCGGCGCCCATGTTCATGGGCTTCTGGAGCACCATGGTGGCCGCATCCATACCCAGGCCCTGCGCAGTCTGCACGGTGCGAACTTTCTCTGGCAGCAACGGGATATGGTACCTCGTAACCTTCACCTTCCGAAGCTTTCGCTCGCCATCGTCGTCGTAGTGATGGTTCCACTCCCAGGACGCCCTGTGCGGCGCGATCTGCACGACCCCTTGCCCGAACCCAAAGTCCTTCTTGAGGCCATCAAACTCGACGAGGACACCGCGCGGCAAACGCTTGCATCGATAATAACCGTGCCGGTGGGCGTCGTGAAGCTTCTTTTCGCGCCAATCCGCGTCCGGCGTCTCGAACTCCTGCGGGTGGAACCTCACGTCCTTGACTACCCCCACGGCGTCCTGCACGATCTGGTGCTTCGCCGACAACTTCACGTTCAGCCGCACACGCATGCCGTTGTACAGCGGGCACATGCCGATGAGGTGACCAGTGTTGTTCACGTTCGGCACCTGCAGCATGGCCTTGTAATGCTCCTCACAGAATGGCTTTGGAGGCTGGTCCACGGCCTGCACGTACAGCAGCATCTGCCCTTTATCCCTGGCCTCTCGCACGGCCCGATACTGCATCTGCCTGTGCACGGCCTCCCAGGCGATGCCCATCTCGAACCCGTCCTTGACATGGGGGTCCTGCAGCCGCCTGTCGTTCTTACCGGGTCGGACCACCCAACCTTGCACCACCCTTTTCTGCTCGGCCGTAAACTTCTTGCCCTGCCTCATGGTCTTCAAGAACCCGGGCATGAAAGGGCAGGGCGCATGCGGAGTAACGAGAAGGTCCTTGAAGCGGTGCGTCTCGTACAGAAACATAGCGTGGGTGACACCGTCCAGGAACATGGACTGCCCATTGCGGACGTGAATCGGCGCCACGGGCGACTCACGCTGCAGCAAGGAAGACCTTCTGCCCTTGCCGCTCACCGGCCCAGCTGATAAAAATCCCCCAGGAACATGACAATCGGAACCTTCCCGAACATGTGCCCCCGCGCCATGTACAGGTTCACATCGCAATTATACTTAGCCTTACGGGCTTTGCACATGCGTAACGATGCAGCGCCGAGAAGCTGGGGCGGCACCATGGACACCTCCTCCACGATGACGGCCTTGAGGTCGTTCATGCGGTCCACGATGTCATCGACTTTCTGCCCCGAAAGCCTAACGATGGTCATGGCCTGCTGGCCGCTCAGCCCGAAGCCGCTGTGGATCGTCTCCCCCCCGATGACGCGCGCAGCGCTGTTCGACGAGGCCACGGCGATCTCCGATCCCGCGCCGAACACCTCGTTGAGCAGACGTCGCAGCTGTTTCACCACCTCCGTCTTCCCCGTCCCGCCCTCCCCGTGCAGCAGGAGAGCCATCTGCTCCACCGGCTTGGGGCTTTTTCCGCTGCGCAGATCTTCCTCGTATGCCACGATGGCCTCCACCTGGCCCACGACCAAGGCGACCACCGCCTTCTGTTCTTTATTGAACGTCACGGGGTTGTCCGCCCTAGTCGCCCACTCGTTAAACAGCCTCTCCGCGTTGTCGCGCGCCCGCCGCGGCCGCTTCGCGTCGCCGGCAACCGCGGGCGGCGGCGGCCGACCAGGCACCAGCACGGCAGGCGCCGAACCCGCGAGGCCGCCCCGCCCGTCGCCATCCCCAGGCAAGCCCTGTGATCCCTTTTTCCTGTATCGGAACGCCTCCTTCTGCTGTGCTTTGCCCTCCTCGAACTGAGAGTCGTCCAACTCGAGACCGACGAAGCCGGTCTGCCTTCCAGTACTCGCGGCAGCAGGCGGCGGCTTATGGTCTTTCGCATTGCCGTCAAGGAAGATATTCTTATAGACCAAGCTTTGCGACGACCCACGAATAAGCTCCAACTGAGCCACCGCGGGCACCTGACTATCCGGCACGGCGTGCGCGGGCATCTGTCGGTGCGCCGCCCACGCTTCGTCCGCCTCGCCCTCGTCGACCTCCTGGGCAAAACCATCCAACGCTCCGCCGCCGGCGCCCGCCCCCTCCTCCTCGTCCGCCTCCCCGGCAGGCCGATTCCCCACGGCCTCCAGCTCAGCAGGCTGCTCGAAATCCTTGGCCTCCGGACGGATCTTGGTTCGCGGCCGCCCTTTCGCCTCCGCCTCCACGTCGAGGTTCGTCGCGACCTGGACGGTCCAGCGTGCCATGAACTCGGCGGCGCTGGGGCGCTGTGCAAAGTAGCCTGGTCGCTCGTCCGGGCCCCGGTTCAGATCGATGTCCTCGATCGTGAACCACTTTCCTGCTCGCCGCTCGCACTCCTCGTACTGCCTGGACAACGCCACCTGCTTCGCCCACCACTCCTCCCAGGCAGGCCGATGCGTCCCGGACGCGTCGACGCCGGCCCTGTAGGGCGCCCAGGCCGCAGCCCCCTTCTCAGCCGGCTGCAAAGGACGGAAGATCACAGACTTGAACAGCGCGTTGACATCTGCCTCTTTCTCCTTCGAAGGCATCGTGAAGCCGAAGAACTTGGGCACCCTGAACGGCGCGCCGACGCGGAGCTTCTGCACTCGGGAGGCGGCGGCCGGGTGCGTGTCCGCGATCGCGTACGTCTCGAAGTCCTGCGGGTCGAAGTGGAGCGGGTTGGCCTGCGCGGTGTACACGTACATGGCGTAATGGTACATGCCCATGGACTTCAGGGGCTCCCTGTCGCCGCGATGCAGCCAGTCCATCTTCATGTCGTGTTCCAGCCGCGCGCTGTATTCGACACCCTGCTGCTGCTCCTGCTCGGGCTGCCCCCCCCCAGCAGCACCGGCAGCCGCGCCCTCCCCGACAACGCCGTCGACGACACGGGCGTGCAGCGTTGCGCGCGCCTCGTCCAGCGCATCCTTGACACCGCCGCCCCCCTCGCCGTCCACTTCTCCCGCGGCCGGCTGGTCCACCTCGATGTGGTCTGCGCGCGGGTCGGTCCAGAAGTCGTCCTTTTTCTGATGAACGGCGGAGCTTGCCTGGAACGCCAGCGCCACGATCCCCTTGCAATACAGAGTCCAGGTGTCATGGGAGCAATAGCACTTGTGGCCATACTGCATCTGGAACATCATCTCGGGCAGCTTCTTCAGGAGCGCCCGGTGCGAGCTGGTCGTGAGCTTGATGACAGTTCGCCTGGCAGAGTCGAGCACTCCGCCCCAGCCGCTGCGACGAGCGGCAGCAGCGGCCCGGGCCCCGTCGGCGTCCTCCTCGCCCTCCGCCTCCGCCGCCTCATCCGCCTCCCGCTCCGCCTTCTGCTGGAGTCGGAGCCACTCCAACCCGGTGCTCTGCGCGTGCAGCACTCCGAGGTCTCCCGCGATCGGCCCCGCCTTGGTCGTGTAGTCCGTCTGGTAGTGCGCCATATTGATGGCGTCCTTGAACACGGCCTCCAGCGAGTGCAACACGTGCTCCCGCAGGCTGCCGGGCGGACCGCTGCCGCTCGCGCCAGCAGCTGCGGCGGCGGCGGGCGACGCGGGCGCGCTCGATGCAGGGCTGCCAGACGCCGCCGCGCGCGACGCGGCGCGGCCTGCGCCCGCGACCTCGGCTCTGTCTCGACGGCTGATTCTGGCAGCTCGCGCTCCGCGCGCCGGTCGCTGTAGTAGCCCAGGCCCTGCTCCCCCTTCTTGAACACGAAACCGGGCCGGCTGCCGTCGTAACACGAAGCCGCGCTGAACCCAGCGATGTCCTCGAATTCCGGCGTCGGCGGAGGCGGCGGATCCAAGCCATACGCATCGGCCATATCCCACGGCTCGTCATCCTCTTCTCTGAAGCCCCAGATATCCCCCGCGTTCGGATCGTCCATCGTGGTCGGCGCCCCGCCGAGCAAACCTCCTCCCCTGGGCAGGCCGAGGCGGCGCCCCACGGGCACGCGCCCGCCCCCGCCGCAGCCGCGCGCGCCGCCCCCTCGGCCGCCCCGCCCCCGCCCTGCGCTGCGGCCGACGCCCCGGAACCCGTGGAACCTCCGCTCTGCCTGGTGCCCTCGTCGCAACCGGTGCCGCCAGTCCCGGCGCCAGCCAGCGCGTCCGATGCCTCGCCGACAGGCTCGGCGAACGCACCGGGCTCCGGAGGCGGCGGCACAACAGGGTCGCTGGCGGGCGCGCCCCCGACGCTGTCGTCGCCCGGCAGGTCGAGCACCACGCGGACCAGGCACTGGACGTCCAGGTTGCTCCGCAGACACACCTGGCCCACAGGGTTCGTGCTCCCGTGGTACGGGTGGTACCGCACCACGTCGACGCGACCAGCTCTGCCGTACCTGTTGCAGCGGTGCGGCCACGGGCCGTAGCCTTCAGCCGGAACGACGTCCAGATCCAGGCGCTCGCCAGGAGGGTTCCACTCCCCCTCCTCCAACGGACCGCACGCGTACTGAACCTTCGCATCTTCCGGAAGCACCAAATCCTTCCCCTTGCGCAGGCGCCGCCAGACGAAGGCGGCGGCAGGACGCTTCCTGGACGGGTGGCTGTAGACCGCAGTCTTGTACTCGTGGTAGAAGCCGAGCCGGCACACCTTGCAGTGCTGAGGCACATCGTCGTTCGTCTTGTGCTTCCAGCACGTGGGACCGCACCTGTGCAGGTGGCCTCGGATGATACACTTGCGCGCGTCCCGCGCGAAGCAGCGCGCCCAGGTCCGCGCCTCATCCCCCGGGCACTCAGCAAAGTGCATGGCCGCGGCGCCGTCCGCGCGCACCACGCGGTACGCAGGCTTGCGGCGGTACTGCGGCTGCAGCGTCACGTGCGCACCCGTGAGAGGCTCTCCAAATTCCGCCGGGTACTGTGCCCGCTGCTCATGGGGATCGGGCTCTGGATCTGCCAGCGGCGCGAACGGGCGCTGCCGGAGCGGACCCTCTATTGCGGGCTGCTGATCCAGCATCGCCCGCTCCTCCACGAGATCGACGTTCATCATGGCCGCAACCTGATTCCGCAGCTCTTCTGTGGACAGTTGGTTGTCAGCACGGACGGAGCGGCGGCCCTCTTCGTACGCCCTCATGCACAACTTCCCGAGCTGACGACGCGAGGCGCCAGCGATGGTATCGTACTTCAATTGGAGGTCGCTCTCCTCTCGCTTCCCGTCCGCGAACGCGAGACGTCGATCCCGCGGGCCGAGCGGAAGCGGCGGCAGACGGTCCGGCCCGTCCACGCCCAGCTGCCGGCCCACCTCCTCCGCCGCGTCGAACTGCACGCTGCCGACCCTGGCGAGCACGGCCTCCCTCCACCTCCTCAGACGCTCCTCGAGGCCTTCGACGTCCCCCGCGCGCAGCTTCGCGAGGTACGCGCCGGTCATCGGGTGCAGGCGCCACAGGTGGATGTGCGGATGGATGCCGCCGCGCCCCTGCGACTCCACGGGTCCGAAGAACGCGCGGACGAGCCCGACCGCTCCACACGCCCCCGTGGCGGCCACGCCGTCGGAGACGCCCGTGGCCCCGCGCTGCCGCGTGACGCCGACGACATGCTCCAGGAACAGTTCCAGCATGAGGTTCGTGACCATGGCCTGCGACACCGGGTCAGCGGCCACCCGCCGCAGCATGTCCCGCGTTGAGGGCAGCACAGGAGCAGTCTCCTCCAGCAGCCGCCATCGCTGTACGGAGGCGCCCTCGTACATCAGGGACACCATCAGGTTCCGAGTGTCCGCGATGTTCGGCGTCGTGAACACCAGGGGCGGCCCGACGAGCCGGGTGTAGCTGGTACTGATGTGCCGCAGCGTGGTCCGGTGCGCGTCGGACCCGACGACATCACGGTTGCTGAGCAGCATGCTGCGCAGCGCGCTCTTGACGTTCCGGGGCAAGCCCTCGAGGCCCAGGGCCTCCTTGATGCCCGCCCCCCTTGCCGAGCACGGCCACGACCTGCGCCAGATCCTCCGGCGTCAGTGCGGCGAGGTCCGCGATGCTTTCCCCCAGACGCTGCTTGCGCACGAATAACCTAGCCGACTGAATGATAGCCTTTCTGCGCCAGAGGCAATACTGGGCCGTGAGCAGGTCCGCGTGGCGACGCCAGCGCGACACGGGCGACTCAGACGCGGCGGGCGCCCGCGCAGCGTCGGGCGCGGGCGCCCGCGCAGCGTCGGGCGCCGAGACGTCGTCGGGGACCTCGTACTCGAGCTCCTCGCGAGCCATGAGGCACCTGCACCACTCGTCGTACGTCAACTTCGCCTCCCTGTCGAGTCCGAAGACGCCGTCGCCGTAGGGAAACGCGACGGGGTCGAAAGCACTCCAGAAACCGGGGAGAACATGCTGACAGGCTCGGTTCCAGTGGGCACGACGACCCGCACCGCGCGCCTCGCCCCCCCGCCCTCAGCGCCCCCGGCCGGCGCGCCGCCGCCGCCGCCGCCGCCACCGGCCGCGCGCTTCCCGGCGACTCCCGGAGGAGGCCGCGTGGCCTGAATCTTCTGCTCCGTCTGCTCCAGCTTCTTCGTGAGCGCCTCCTTGTTGCAGTTGGTGAGCGCCTTCGCAGCCTTGTGGGCCTCTTTCGCGGCTTCCGCCAAGCGCAGGTCGGAATCTCGGTCCTGGAAATTTTCCATGTCGTCGAACTGCCGCGTCAGTGCCTCCACACGCCGCTTCTCGCGCGCAATCACCTCCGCCTTCTGGAGGCTGAGGTGCACGGTCTGCCACTGCTTGTCCAGATCGGCCAGCATGTCGGCGTCCGCGACGGCGGCGCAGTACTCGCCCTCCTCGACACCCTCGCCGCCCTCTCCCTCACCAGCCTCGCCCTCGTCGCCCTCTGAATCCTCCCCGCCAGCGCCAGCCGCGTCCTCACCGGTGGGATCCCCGCACCCGCCCCCTGCCTCGCCCCCGCCGTCAGCCGCCGCGTTCGCTTCGCCCTCCGCGCTCGCTGCGCCTGCACTCGTCCGCTTCGGCGGGGCCGAGCCCGCGCCGGGCTGCACGGCATCGGCCGGGCCCTCCTGGCGAGCGTCGCCGCCCTTACCCCCCACGGCCACGCACGCCGCGAGACAGCGAGGCAGGCCCAGGAGCGAGGAGCCGTCGCCATCGCCGTCGCCCTCGGGGTCCGCAAAGTTTTGCGCGGCCTCTTCGTCCCACCGCACCGCGGCGTACTGCTCGTTCGTGTCGCGGAGGTACTCGTAAGCGCGCTTGAAATCGGCGAGGGGCACGCCGAGCTCCTCCAATAGCGCCTTCTGCAGGGTGGCGGGGTCGGACCCCGCGAAGACAATCTGCACGAACTCGACGAGGTCGCTCTCCCGCGGCGGCAGCGACAGCACCTGCCGGCCGCCGTCCGCCTGCGGGAACGCCACGAAGTTCCCCACGTACGCCTTGATCTTCTGGTCGATCGGAGCCCACTCACCAGAGTCGGCCTTGCAGTTGAACCGCCGCACGATGCCCCGCGCGATGGGCAGCAGAAGCTTCGCGCCCAGCGTGAGATTCCGCAGCGGCGGTGGCAGCCGACCGATCCAGAGATCGTTGGCCAGCGCGCAGGGCGGCATCGTGGGCAACCTCTTGGAGAGCGCGCCGTGACACCCTGCGCAGATGGGCACCTTCTGCTTCGCGTCGGCCACGAGCACCCCGTCTGACTGGCGCCTGTCAATCTTGAAGCACTTCTTGTGCAAGAGCCACAGCTTCCCGTCTGGGCCAGGGTCGCGCACTGCGGACGCCTCCAGCTCCTCGAGGGGGATGCCGCCCGGGCGCTCGACGCCGTTGGGGCCCTCGCGCACGAAGCGCCACCGAGCGTGGTACCGTGCCGGGTCCAGCAGCGCGTGGGCGCGCTGCCGCTGCGTCAGGCGCATGGCCTGCGCCTGCGCGCCCGCGGCCTCGGATGCCTCTCCCCTCGCCGCCTCGAGCTCGGCGCGCGCGGGCGGCTTCGGCACCTGGTCGCAGAGCAGCGAACGCTCCCCGGCGCCGTCCGGCTGCTGCCAGAAGTGCACGCGCTGCAGCTCGTCCGCCCAGTGGAGACGAGCGCAGACGCAGCACGCGACCCTCGAGCGCACGGCGCGGCGACTCTGCCCGGGCTCGGGCCCCTCGACGTCCGACGCCGCCGGCGCAGCGCCCAGCGCGTCCAAGTCCACGGGCGGCATGTCCACGCCCGCGGGCGGCACGGCCCCGTCCGCGCCTGGCGGCTTCCACCAGGCGCGCGGCGCGTCCGGCGCGGCAGCGGCGGCGGCGGCCTCCCCCGAATCGGCGGGCGCTGCGCAGGCCGGCCAGTCGTGAGACCCCGTGACGAGGTGCTCAGAGAAGGCCTCCACGCACTGCCGCCACTCCTGGGGCCTCACGGGCCGCACGTCGTCGTCCTGCTGGGGCCACTGCTCGGCCAGGTAGAACAAGCGCTTCCTATACTCCGGCCACCCGTGGTGCTTTTCGTGCACGTGCGTCATGAAGCCGGCATGCGTGGCGAAGTTCTTGTCGCAGAGGCGGCACGGGAACGGCGGGAGAGCCTCCGGGGCCTCTTTAAATGCCCGCAGAGGACGGCGCTCGCCACACGGGAGGGCCACATACTCGGGCTGGAGCCTGGGCACGCGCGCCTTGCGAGCGGCAGCGATGGCCGGGGTCGGCGCGGGCGGGGCGCCGCCGGCATCCGTCTCGCGCTTCCGCGCCTCCTTCACGGCCAAGCCATACCGTTCCGGGCACTCGCGCGTCAGGGAACTGTGGCGCTGGTCCGGGTCCCACTCCCCAAAAGGTCGCTGCTCGGGTCTGCCGTGGCTCCCACAGAACTGCCCTTCGCCTTTGCAAGAATGCCGGCACTGCCCGAGCACGTGCACGCCCCGGTGCGGGTGCCAGACGCGCGCGACGCACCTGCCAGCGACGCACGGCGCGGGGTCCAGGAGCCAGGCCGGCAAGGTGCCCTCCTCGCTCACGTGGGGGTCATCCAGAGCCACGTTCACCTCCACGTCCCCTGCCTTCACTGTCTTCCCTCTGAGACGCTCCTCCTCTTCCTTCCGCAGCCGCTCCTGCTGCAACCGCTCCTGGTCCCTTCTCGCCGCCCCGCGAGTCCGCGGCCCTGGGCCCTCGGGGGCTTGCCTCTTGGGTCCGCCGCCGAGCAGCCGACCCGCGCCCCCGCCCGCGCCCCCGTCGCCGTCGCCGCCCGCGCCACCGTCGCCCGGCCCCTGCGCACCAGAGCCCGACCCCGACGCTGGTCCACCGTTCGCACCGCTGCCCGAAGAGGACCCGCCGCCGCCGCCGCCGCCGCCCCCAGAAGAGTCGTCGCCGCCGCCCCCTCCTCCCACCACCTCATCCCCGCACCCCGCCAGCCGCAGCCATTGGCTGCATGTCCGGTCCAACCAGATGCGCACGAATTCCTGCGAATACTTCGTCGCCACCCTTGCAACACCCCGCGCGAGCTTCGCTTCCTTGAAATCGGGCTCCCCGCGCCGATCGGCGAACGCGTCCGGCCAGACACCGCCGTGACGGGCACGGAAATCGTCGAGGGCAATCGGAACGTCCTTATCATTCTTTGCGGCCGCGTCGTCCTTCTCCACCGCGGCGAGCAACGCGGGATCCCTCTCGAGCGCAGCGAGCAGGCGCTGCTGGTCCAGGTCCCAGTGCCCCGCGGCGAGGTTCCACGTCAAGCCCACGCCCGCCCGCTCCCGGCGCACGAAAGCCGCCACCTGCCGCGCCGCCTGAGGCTTCAGCTTGAGGAGCTGCTGCCAGACGGGCCACTCGGGGATCGCCTGCGGCTTCAGGTCCGCCAAGTACACGGGCGGCTTCAGGTCGCCACTCGGGGACCGCCGCGCGCCCTCGGCGGCCTCCACCCTGTACATTATGTCGCGGTCGCCCTCGAGCTGCTGCAAGCGCGCGGCCAGGGCGTCGCCCATGCGAGCGACGCCGCCGCGCGCGCGGCACCAGGCCCGCAACAGCCAGAGCTCCGCGGGCACGTCGCCCGGCTCGCCCGTGTAGTAGCCGCGCCGCCCCTGGGGGAACGTGTCGGCGGCGAAACCCGACTCCACGGCCTCGGAGAAGAACGCACGGCCAGGGCCGGCCCACGCTTTCGGGATACCGAAGACGCGCGGCC
Source organism: Prorocentrum cordatum (assembly GCA_963575745.1). Taxonomy (NCBI): domain Eukaryota; class Dinophyceae; order Prorocentrales; family Prorocentraceae; genus Prorocentrum; species Prorocentrum cordatum. The sequence goes on along the minus strand of CAUYUJ010008841.1, from coordinate 27,374 downwards.
AGGGCGCCAGCCTGCTCCCGTCGGGCCCCGCGCGCTGGTACCACGGCTCCAGAGCGTGTCGCTGGTCCAGCTGCACGCTCGCTTCGCAGTTGTCCTGGTGGAAGCACTCGTCCTCCAGCAGCAGACCACGGAACTCAGCGAATCCGTTCTCCCCCCCCGCCGCGCACCGGGCCGCCTGCGCGCGCTTCCTGGCGCGGGCGCGCTCCGCCTCCACCGCCTCGCGCTTCATCACCGCCTGGCTAGGCAGCTTCTTCGGCGCGAAATGCAACCTCTTACACCAACCATCGACCTCTCCGTCGGTCAGCTCCCGCGCGCTCTCGAAATCCTGCTGGCACTTGTAGCAGAGGAAATCAGAGGGCAGGCGCAAGAGCACGCTGCCGTGCACCGGGGCGCCAGGAGCGCCGTCCAGCCGCGCCTGCTCTGCGTACCGCGCCTGGCGCGTCGCCTCGCGCACCTCCCCCGGCCTCCAGACCTCGCCCTCGGCGGCGTCCAGCGACGGCAGCAGCGGCGCGCGGACCGGCCCCGGCTTGCCGTCGTCGCGGAGCGACGCGCGCCAGCGCAGCGGCTCGCGACGGCAGCAGACCCAGACCTCGCGCTCCACGCCCTCCTGTTCGAGCCGTTGGAGCAGGCGCTGCCACTGCTCCCAGGGCTCCCGCACGTCCGAATTGGGCACGGGCGTGCGGCGCAGCAGCTCGGGGTCGGCCCTGCGCAGGCGCCGGATCGCCTGCGACCGCGCCACGTTGTCCTGCGCCGTGGCCGCGTCGAGCCCCAGGGCGACGTCCCGCAGCCGCTCCAGCTCCGCCACCTGCCGCTGCAGCTCCGCGTCCGGGGCCTCCCCCGCGAAGAACCTGGGCGCGACGGGCACATACGACAGCATGCAGGTCGCAAGCACGTACCGCACGAAATCCTCGTGCTCCTCGTCGATGCCCGTGGGGAGCTCCTCCTCGTCCGCCATGCCCCGCGGCTCCTCCTCCGCGTCCGCCATCTCTGCGTCCCCCTTCTCCTGCTCCCTCCGCTCCTCGTCGCCCTGCTCCTGCTCCTGCTCCCCCTGCTCCTGCTCCTCCTCTTCCTGCTCCTCTTCCTCCTGCTCCTCTTCTTCCTCCTCCTCCTCATCCTCCTCCCCGAGCGCCTCGCGGCGCGGCTCTTCGGCCGCCGGGGCGGCCAAGGCTTCGCGGACCCGCCTGTCTTTGGCCAGGGCAACGAAGACGTCGAGCCCGAGCGCGGCGCCCTGCAGCGCGTCCACGTGCTCCAGCAGGGCGGCCACGAGCGCGGTCTTCACCCGCCGAGCCAGCGCCCTGTCTGCCCTCTGGAACCTAGCGAACATATCCGGCGTGACCTCCGCGCGCCGCTCCTCCGCGAGGCAGTCGGCCGGGTCCTCCTCTTCCTGCTCCTCCTCCTCCTCGCCGAATGCCTCCTCCTCCTCCTCGGCCGCGCGCCGCAGCAGCTCCAGCCGCTGCGCCTCGAGCGCCCGCGCCTCCGCCCCCCTGCTCTCGGCATCGCGCCGCGCGGCGGCCGCCTGCGCGTACTTCTGCCGCAGCGCGTCGAAGGTCGCGGGCGCGTTGAAGGACGCCGCGCGGCCCTTCCGCTCGTGGTTCGCGATGAAGTTCGCCAGCCTGCGCTCCTCGTCATCCTCCGCCTTCTCCACCGGCATCCTCTGGTTCTTCTCGCACCACGCCTCCAGCGCCTGGACCTGGATGAGATCCGCGTCCAGCGCCGCCTCCAACTGCGCTCGCCAGTGCTCGTCCAGGCCCTGGCGGCCGTGCGCGCGCACGTTGCCGATCCACATCGCGAGCAGACGCTCCCGCGCATCGTCGTCATGACCGCCGCTCCTGGGCGCGCGCCCGTGTGTCTCCACGAAAAGCTTTACCTCGAGCACACGCTGCTGCGCCGTCCGCCGCTGCCACATGCCCCTGTTCACCAAACGATCGAACCTCTCCTGGTTGTCATCATCCAGCTTGTTCTGGCCAGTGGTGACATTGTGGATCCACTTCGCGAGCTTCTTCTCCTCCTCGTCCTCTGCCCCCCGCTTCGGCAGCTCGTCGAGCACCTCCACGTGCTCCTCGATGCGGTCCAGCATCGCGCGGGCGCGCGCGCGCCTCTCCTCCCGCCGGTCCACGAGCCCGTCGAACCGCGCGCGCCGCTCGGGCGTCAACGGGAAATGCCCCGTGCTCACGTTGTGCACCCATGTCCCAAGGGCGGACTCCTTCTGCGCTGGAACGCGGTCGTGCTCAGCCACGTGCCTCGCCAGCTCGCCCAGCATCTCCTCCGAGTGGTCCCGCGATCGCGCCTCCGCGCCAGCACGCTGCACACCGCTCATGTCGATGCCCAGGTGCGCCGCGAGCGCAGCCCTGTACACCTCAATGTCCAGCGCCCTGTACACCATCCCAGCGCCGCGAAGACGGCACCCCAGTCTCGCGGTCGCCCCGCAATCGCGCAGCCAATTTTTCCAATTCAGCGAAACTCATCCGGGCCAACGCCGCCGCGTCCACCCCATCGCGCGCGCCCCCGCGAGCGCCCTGCGCCCCTGCGGCACCCTGCTCCACACGGCGCTTCGGCGCCCCGCCCCGCAGCGCGCCACGCCCCGCACCCGCGCGCGGCGACCGCGACGCCGAGCCCGAACGCCCGTGCGCGACGACGCGACACCACGGCGCGCTCTCGGCTTCCCCCCACTCCACGTCACCAGAACCCACCGACTCCTCCACCGCGCACACATGACCGCCGTCAAGCCACAGCAGAGCACCAGCGCAGAAACCCGTCGCGTGCCCCAGCGACCACGCCACGCGCCCTCCCTCCTGCGCTCCGAACGCTTCCACAGATTCCGCAGAGAACACACGCACGCGCAAGAAGCGGGAGCGCAAGTGCTGGACCACGACCTCAAGATTGCAGCGCTCCACCACCGACCCACAAGCGCCGGAACCCTCGTGGTTCTGGCACGCGCGGCCGAAATGCCGCGCAGCGTCGCCCCCGACAAGCTCAGCCACTGCGCTCTGCAGACACTTCCCACGCCACTCGACTGGACAACTCCCGCGCGCGCGGCGGTTCCCCCGCCCGCGTCCGCCGCGCGGCCGCGGGCGAAGCGGGCGCGCGGCACCGAATGCACCCACAAACGTGGGCACGGCGCCGTCCTGCGTCGCACCGCTGAGCCCCGCCGGACACGCTCCGAGCGCGATCATGGCGCAGGCAGCGCGCACGGCCATGTCCCCGACGAAGTCCTTGGACTCCCGCGCAGCCCGGCACTTCGCTCCGCCAATCCCGACGCCCGGCGAGAACCGGCGCGCACAGACGCGGCGGCCGCCGCACGTCCGCGCCGAGAGACCGTAGAGCGCGCAGCAGAACCACCTGGCGGTGACGACCGCGGCTGCACGATCGGCCAGCTCGGGCGCGTCCGGGAGCTCCCGCGCGAACACATCCCGCTGCCGCCACCAGCGCGCCGCCGCGATCTTCCTCGTCATCACCACTCTGCTGTCTTCTTGCGGTGGGCACACGCCGAGAGCGACCAGAACGCAGGCTGCGCGCAGGGCCGCGTCGCCCACGGTCCACGACGCGTCGGGCGCAGGCGCGGCGGCGGCGGCGCGGGGGGCGCGCGCCGGCGGCTCGTCCGGGTCGACGGCACGGGCCGCGCGCGCGGTCAGGAACTGCTCCAATCGCCCGTTGTTGCGAGCCGCCCCCCGCGCGCTGCGCCCAGACGAAGCCCGCTCTGGCGACGCATCGCGCAACAAGGGGCGCGGCACGACAGGGAGCAGCACACGGTGTGCAAGCTGCTCGTTCCGCTCGGCCGCCGCCTCCGTCCGCCGCGCCCACTCCGCCGGCAGGACGCGCGCCACGCTTTCCAAAGAGATTTCTGCTCGCACTCCGCCGCCTCCAACGCGGAATTATCAACAACCTCCTCGTAGATCACGTCGTGCTCTGCGAGCAAACACGCCTGCACCCGGTCGTCCCATGGCTGCAGCTCCCGAGCCGGCGCCGAGCCTTCAACACAGCGCGCCGGGCAGAAAAACGCTTGCGAAAAATTCGCGAGCGTTTGCCCTTCCCAGAACGCAGCTCTGTGCATTGTGCACCCCACTCCTTCAAAACTAATCTGATCTACCCTGTCCGGTACGGCCCAGGGGGTGCCTCTCGGCCTGGGGTGGAGGGTTCGGGCCCAGTACGGCGCCCGGGACGAGTACGTGCTGGCCCCTACAATAGCACCCCGGTACGGCTGTGCTATTGGGTCCACCAGTCGCCACTCGCCCCCGCCCGAGACGACAAAGGGCCCGGCACGGCTCCCGATGTCGTCCTCCAAGGTCTTCATAGCACCCCGGTACGGCTGTGCTATAAAGCGCCAAGGAGGCGGCGAGGTGAAAAGAGAGAACTCTGGTCCGAGGGATGGACCAGAGTGAGGAGGTTCGCGCTCCCGAGCCTCCGGCCAGTGCCAGAAGCCCGAGAGCGCGTCCAGCGCCGCTCAGGCGCCGCGCCAGCCGTGCGCGCCCCCCCGGCCGGCCCCGCGGGGCTGGGGGTGCGCTGGCGGCCGCGCGGCGCTGCGGCGCGGGCGTCGGGGCGTGGCGTCGTCGTTCTCTTCGTCGTCCCTCCTGCTGTGCTTCGGCTCTCTTTCTTCCTGCTTCTCTCCTGCTGCTCTTCTTTCTCTCTCTCGTCTCTCCTTTGTTCTTCCTTTTCTGTTCTCCTCTGTTGTCTGTTTTTTTTCCCTCTCTGTCTGTTCTTTCCCCTCTGTTTCCCTTCCGCGTTCCTGCTCCTCCTGCTCTTCGCTCTCTGGCTGCTTCTCTGCTTTTCTCTCCGTTCTTTTCCCGCTCAGTCCTCTGTTTTCTGTTCACTCGAGCAGTTTAACGACCTGCTCAGGTCGGGGCCCCCTTTCCCACTCGAGCAGTTTAACGACCTGCTCAGGTCGTGCTCAGGTCGAAGCTTGCCCGAGCGCCAACCCCGGGTTCTTGCCCCGGAGCCGCGCGCGCCCGGAGTCTCGCCCCCAGGCCGCTCGTGCACACGGTTTACGCGTGCAGGGACGGCCTAACGCACGCGGTTCACCGTGCGTGCAGGACGCGCCCAGGGTCTCGCCCCCCGGGCCGCGCGAGCGCCAACCCCCCGGTCCTCGCCTCGAGGCCGCGCGCGCTCAGGATCTCCCTTCCGGGCCGCTTACGCACGCGGGTTACGCGTGCGGGAGCGGCCTCACTCACGAGGCTTACCGTGCGTGGAGACGCTGGAAACTTCGCGTGACGGAGCTCTGGGGACTCTGGAAAGCTTTCCTGGAAAGCTCTGGAGAGCTCGCCTGACGCGCTCCTGAACCGCTGCCAGCGACGCGTGCACGCGTGCCTGCACGCGTGCAGGCACGCGTGGACGCGTGCCTGGAGCGCTCCCGGACACGCTGCGAACTCCGGCAAGCCGCTGCGACGATCGTGGACCGGCGGAGGTGGGCGTGTCCCCCTCACCACCCACCTCCGGCTTCTAATCTGAAACCCTCAGCTCTCCCAGGAGCTATCCGGGAATTTGAAAAACCACCCGAAAGTTGTCACATTGTCCGTTCTGGTCGGGTCGACCAACTAGCTCCACCCCGCGCCGGAATTCCTCTAGCTCATCGATGCCGAAGAGCTCTACGAGGTACGATGCGTCGGACCCTGCAAAGCGCGCCAGGAAGATCTGCCTAGGAGCCCGGAAGAACTGCCGAAGCTCTTCCGAAGCTCTGCCGAAGCGCTTCGCGCACCCTGGAGCCACGCGTATTGGGAAACGCCAGGAAGTCACGCTCCCGGACCCGCTGCCGGTTCCGGCAAGCTGCTGCGACGATCGTGGACCGGCGCAGGTGGGCGTGTCTCCCTCACCACCCACCGCCGGCTTCTTATCTCAAACCCTCAGCTCTCCAAGGAGCTATCCGGGAATTTTCAACCGACGAAAAATCAGCAAAAGGTCCGTCGAGATTTTCCTTGCCAACTAGCTCTCCAGCGCTCCGGAATTACTCTCAAGCTTCCAGCAATAACTTGCTCAGGGAAGCTCTACGAGTTACTCTAAAGCTTCCAGCAATAACTTGCTAAGGGAAGCTCTACGAATTACTAGCTTTACTAGCTCTCCAGCTCCCCGGAATTACTCTTATGCTTCCAGCAATAACTTGCTAAGGGAAGCTCTACGAGTTACTTGAATAATACGACTAGGTTTGCGATCCTAGCTCGGCTAGCGTGTCCCCCTTACCACCCACCTCCGGCTTCTTCTCTAAAACCGTTAGCTCTCCAAGGAGCTACCCGGGAAATTACTCTTAAGCTTCCAGCAACTAGATTGGGGAAGCCCAACGAGTCATTCATCTAGCTCATCGATGACGAAGAGCTCTACGAGGTACCAGCTCCATCCCGCGCCGGAATTCCTCTAGCTCATCGATGCCGAAGAGCTGTACAAGGTACTCTTACGCTTCCAGCAATAACTTGCTAAGGGAAGCTCTACGAGTTATAGCGAAGAGCTCTACGAGGTATTACTGTTAAGCTTCCAGCAATATTCTGCTCGTAAGGGAAGCTCACGAGTTACTAGCTCTCCAGCGCGCCGGAATTCCTCCTAAGCTTCCAGCAACTAGCCAAGGGAAGCTGTACAAGTTACTTGGTAGCGTCCAAAACCCGGAGAGCAAAGAGGACACACCCTGGAAAGCCTTCCTGGCAAGCCCACGGAAACTCTCGTAAAGACCTGTCGCAGCTCTGGGGGCTCCCCTGCAGAGTCTCTGAAGCGCTGCCAGGATCGCTTCCAGGCGTGCCTGCACGCGTGCAGGCGCGCGTGGGCGGTAGCCGGAAGCTCTCCCGGACCCGCTGCCGGGACGGGCGAACTGCTGCGAGGATTGTGGACCGGCGAAGATGGGCTGCTGGCGGGCACAACTACCGCCCGGCTTGTAATCGAAAACCCTCTAGCTCTCAGAGAACTCCCCGGGAATATTCTCTGGAGGGCTGGGGCGCGCCCCTGAAGCGCTTCGGAAGCGCTGCCAGGATCGCTTCCACCCGTGCCTGCACGAATGCAGGCACGCGCGGACGCGTGCCGGAAGTGCTCCCGGACACGCTGCGGCCCCAAACGAACTGCTGCGAGGATTCTGGAGCGGCGGAGATGGGCTGCTGGCGGGCACCACAACCGTCCGGCTTCTATTTCCTCGTAGAGCTCTTCGGCATCGATGAGCTAGAGGAATTCCGGCGCGGGGTGGAGCTAGTTGGCCTACCCGGCCGAGGCGGACAATGTGACAACTTTTGGGTGGTTTTCCGATTTTTTGAAAAATATTTGACAATTTATTTTGAGAAAGCAGATTTTTCGCACCTGTAGACGACTATGAGGGCTTCTGTGTCTTAATATGAGCTCTCTAGATGCATTATTACTATCGAAGCACTTGGCGGAACCAACTTTATGTCGACATCAAAAGAATCATGTTTCCTCTTTTTCGAGAAATTCTTCCAGAAGCCCTCTCTCTTCATCCTGAGCACTCTTACGCGTGTCAGGAGCTCTACGAGGTTCCCGGCGGTGACCAGGTTGACGGTTTGCCCGTGGCGCCAGTGAACAAAGTCATGCTTTCTCTTTTTGGAGAAATGCTTCCAGAAGCCCTCTCTTTTTATACTGAGCACTCTTACGCGTGTTAGGAGCTCTACGAGGTTCCCGGCGGTGACCAGGTTGACGGTTCACCGCCGGCGCGAGTCTAAAACCCTCTAGCTCTCAGAGAGCTCTCCGGGAATCTTGAGGGGTGCTGTCGGTTTTCTGTATTTAACTCAGGCTGTAGGGGGGGCTACGTGCAGGTGGTCACAGGACTCGATTTGAAGACGTCAGACGCGTCCGTTCGTCGAATCCAAAGCTCGGAACTCGGTCTGCCAACTAGCTCTCCGGCGCCCGGGAATTACTCTTAAACTTCCAGCAATGACTTGCTAAGGGAAGCTCTACAAGTTACTCTTAAGCTTCCAGCAATAACTTGCTAAGGGAAGCTCTACAAGTTACTCTTACGCTTCCAGCAATACCTTGCTAAGGGAAGCTCTACGAGTTACTAGCTCCAGGGCCGCGCCGGAATTCCTCTAGCTCATCGATAACGAAGAGTTCGACGAGGTATACTCTTGAAGGCTTTTCTGGGAGGCCCTGGCGGGTTCTCCTCACGCCCTTTTGAAGCTCTTCTGAAGCGCTGTCAGCGACGCGGCCGCGCGTGCCTGCACGCGTGCGGGCACGCCTGAACGGCTGCCGGAGACGCTCCCGGACCCGCTGCCGGGCCAGGCGAGTTGCTGCGGGGATCGTGGGCGTGTTCCCGTCACCACCCACGCCCGGCTTCTTCTCTGAAACCCTCAGCTCTCCAAGGAGCTATCCGGGAAAAACCCGGAAAGCCAAGGGCAAACGCACCAGAAATCTTTCCTGGCGAGTCCTCCAACGCTCTCGTTAAGCTTTTCTGGCGCTCTGGGAAGCTCCCCTGCGGCGCTGCTGAAGCGCTGCCAAAAACGCTTCCATGCATGCCTGCACGCGTGCAGGCACGCGTGGAAGCTTGCCCGAAGCTCTCCCGGACCCGTTGCCGGGTCAGGCGAGTCGCTGCGGGGAACGTGGACCGCCGCGGAGAAGCTCCTGGTGGGCACAACCACCGTCCAGCTTCTAATCTTAAATTCTTTAGCTCTGAGCGAGCTCTCCACGAAAAACCCGGAGAGCGAAAAGACTTCGGAGACGGTGCATCTTTCCTGAAGATCTCCCGGGAGCCCTCCTCAAGCGCTGCTGATGCGCTGCCAGAAACGTTTCCATGCGCGCCTGCACGCGTGCAGGCACGCGTGGAAGCTTGCCGGAAGCTCTCCTGGACCAGCTGCCGGGTCGAACGAACCCCTGCGGGGATTTTGGCGCGCCGCGGAGGATTTCCTGGCGGGCACCACCACCGCCCGGCTTCTAATCTTAAATCTTCTAGCTCGAGCTCTCCAGGAAGTTTTTTCAAATCTGGGCAAAATCGACCCACAGTCACCACTTTGTCCTGTCTGGTCGGGTCGACCAACTAGCTCGACCCCGCGACGGAATTCCTCTAGCTCATCGATAACGAAGAGCTCTACGAGGTACAATTGCTTAGGGTCGGCCCCCTTGCCAGGATAAATCCCGGAAAGCTCGCTGAGAGCTAGAGGGTTTAAGATTGGAAGCCGGACGGTGGTTGTGCCCGCCTGGAGCTCCTCCACGGCGGTCCGCGTTCCCTGAGCGCCTCGCGTGACCCGGCAACGTGTCCGGGAGAGCTTCCGGCAAGCTTCCACGCGTGCCTGCGCGCGTGCAGGCACGCATGGAAGTGTTTCGGGCAGCGCTTCAGCAGCGCTGCAGGAGAGCCCCCCAGAGCGCCAGAAGAGCTCTATAAGGGTTGCTGAGGGCCCGCCAGGAAAGCTGTCTGGTGCGTGTGCACTTTGCCCTCTGGGTTTTGGACGCTACCAAGTACCTCGTAGAGCTCTTCGTCATCAATGAGCTAGAGGAATTCCGGCGCGGGGTGGAGCTAGTAATTCGTAGAACTCCCCTCAGCAAGTTGTTGCTGGAAGCTTAAGAGTACCTCGTAGAGCTCTTCGGTATCGATGAGCTAGAGGAATTCCGGCGCGGGGTGGAGCTAGTAACTTGTAGAGCTTCCCTTAGCATGTTGTTGCTGGAAGCTTAAAAGTAATTCCGAGGCGCTGGAGAGCTAGTTGGCAAGAAAAATACGTCGTAGAGCTCTTCATCATCGACGAGCTGGAAGAATTCTGGCGCGGGGCCCACCCGGCCGGGGCGGACAAATTGATGACTTTTGGTCGGTTTTCCGAAATCTCCACGAGCCTCGCAGCGCCCCGCCTGACGCGGCAGCTGGTCCGGGAGAGCCTCCGGCATGCTTCCACGCGTGCCTGCGCGCGTGCAGGCACGCGTGGATGCGTTTCTGGCAGCGCTTCAGCAGCGCTGCGGGGGGACCCCCCAGAGCGCCAGAAGAGTTTTACGAGGGCGTTGGAGGGCTCGCCAGGAGAGCTTTCTCATGTGTGTGCGCCGTTTGCTCTCCAGGTTTTGGACGCTAGAGCTTCCGGCAAGCTTCCACGCGGCCCGCGCGCGTGCAGGCACGCATGGAAGCGATTTTGGCAGCGCCGCGGCAGCGCAGCAGGGGAGCTTCCCAGAGCTCTCCAGGAGAGCTTTCCCGTTTACCTCGCAGAGCTCTTCGGGAAGATGAGCTAGAGGAATTCCGGCGCGGGGTGGAGCTCGCGCCCCGTAGAGCTGTTCGGCAGCGATGAGCTGGAGGAATTCCGGCGCGGGGTGGATCTAGTTCGCCGACCGGGCCAGAAAGAACAATATTCCCGGAGAGCTCTCTGAGAGCTAGAAGGTTTTAGATTAGAAGCTGGACAGTTGGGTGCCCGCCAGAAGCCCATCTCCGCCGCTCCACGATCCCCGCAGCAACTCGCCCGGCCCGGCAGCGGGTCCGCAGCAATGCAGGACCGCTTCGGAAAGGGCTGACAGTGCTCTGCAGGCGCCCCAGGAGGGTTTGACAGAGCATTGCAGGAAGGCACCGGTCCACGTGCGTCGGCACCCGTGCAGGCACGCATGGGGGCGTGCCTGGCAGTGCCTTCGAAGCGCTTCAAGAGGGACCCAGTGAGCCCTCAAGGAAAGATTTCCCGTCCCCAAGGGCCTCCTCGCTCTCCGGTTTTTGGACGCTACCAAGTAACTCGTAGAGCTTCCCTTAGCAAGTTATTGCTGGAATCTTAAGACTAATATTTCGTAGAGCTCTTCGGCAACGATGAGCTAGAGGAATTCCGGCGCGGGGTGGAGCTAGTAACTGGTAGAGCTTTCCTAAGCTAGTTGCTGGAAGCTCAAGAGTAATTCCGGCGCGCTGGAGAGCTAGTTGGGAAGAAAAATCCCGACGGACCTTTTGCTGACTTTGGGTCGGTTGAAAATTCCCGGAGAACTCGCTGAGAGCTAAAGGGTTGAAGATTAGAAGCCGGATGGTGGTGGTGCCCGCCAGGAGCTCTTCCACGGCGCTCCACAGGCCTCGCAGCGACTCCGGTGAGCCGGCAACGGGTCCGGGAGCGCTTCCGGCAAGCTTCCAAGCGTGCGTGCACGTGTGCAGGCACGCATGGAAGCGATCCTGGCATCGCTTCAGCAGCGCTGCAGGGGGGTCCCCCGGAGCTCTCCAGGAAAGATTTCCCGTCTCGGAGGGTGTCTTTGCTCTCCGGGTTTTGGACGCTACCAACTCTGCACTCTTACCAGTGAGAGGAGCTCTACGAGGTCCCGGCGGTGACCAGGTTGACGGTTCACCGCCGGCGCCAGTACCTCGTAGCTCTTCGGCATCGATGAGCTAGAGGAATTCCGGCGCGGGGTGGAGCTAGTTGGCCGACCCAGCCTTTTGAGACAATGTTCCCGGAGAGCTCGCTGAGAGCTAGAAGGGGTTAAGATTAGAAGCCGGACGGTGGTGGTGCCCGCCAGGAGCTCCTTTCCGTCGCTCCAGAATCCTCGCAGCGCCTCGCCTGAGCCGGCAACGTGTCTGGGAGAGCTTCCGGCAAGCTTCCACGCGTGCCTGCGCGCGTGCAGGCGCGCATGGACGCGTTTCTGCCAGCGCTTCCGCAGCGATGCAGGGGAGCTTCCCAGAGCTCTCCAGGAAAGATTTCCCGTCACCAAAGGGTCTCTTCGCTCTCCGGGTTTTTCCCGGAGAGCTCGCTGAGAGCTAAAGGGTTAAGATTAGAAGCCGGACGGTGGTGGTGCCCGCCAGGAGCTCCTTTCCGTCGCTCCAGAATCCTCGCAGCGCCTCGCCTGAGCCGGCAACGTGTCCGGGAGAGCTTTCGGCAAGCTTCCACGCGTGCCTGCGCGCGTGCAGGCACGCATGGACGCGTTTCTGCCAGCGCTTCCGCAGCGATGCAGGGGAGCTCCCGGAGCTCTCCAGGAAAGATTTCCCGTCACCAAAGGGTCTCTTCGCTCTCCGGGTTTTGGACGCTACCAAGTGGACGCTACCAAGTGATGACCTGGGGTCGGTTTTGCGAATATTTCAAGGACACCAAATCTCCCGGACACGTTGCCGGCTCAGGCGAGGCGCTGCGAGGATTCTGGAGCGACGGAAAGGAACTCCTGGCGGGCACCACCACCGTCCGGCTTCTAATCTTAAACCCTTTAGCTCTCAGCGAGCTCTCCGGGAAAAACCGACCCCAGGTCATCACTTGGTAGCGTCCACTTGGTAGCGTCCAAAACCCGGAGAGCGAAGAGACCCTTTGGTGTCTTTGAAACTTGGTAGCGTCCAAAACCCGGAGAGCGAAGAGACTCTTTGGTGACGGGAAATCTTCCCTGGAGAGCTCCGGGAAGCTCCCCTGCATCGCTGCGGAAGCGCTGGCAGAAACGCTTCCATGCGTGCCTGCACGCGTGCAGGCACGCGTGGAAGCGTGCCGGAAGCTTTCCCGGACACGTTGCCGGCTCAGGCGAGGCGCTGCGAGGATTCTGGAGCGACGGAAAGGTGCTCCTGGCGGGCACCACCACCGTCCGGCTTCGAATACCTCGTAGAGCTCTTCGCAAGATGAGCTAAGAGGAATTCGGGCGCAGGGTAGAGCTAGTTGGTCGACCCGGCATTAAGAGACAATGTGTTAACTTTGTCAATCTTAGCGCAAAATTTGAAAATTCGTTTTCAGAACCGGTATTTTTCTCACGTGTAGTGGGTTATGCCGCGGATGCCAGTTTAATTCTGAGGTCCGTAGCTGCAATATTACTATCAAAAGACTTGCTGGAACCGACGGCCGTTTCGAGTCATCTTGACATGCGTCGACGGTTTTCTATACATATTTCGAGATTTACAGAGCTGACACTTACAGGAACCGATTCGAAATCATGAGGCGCGTTTGTCTGTCCATCTAGATCTCTGAACTCGGTCTGGTGCTCGAGCTAGTTCCGCAAACCTATTCGTATTCTTCGAGTGATTTTGACGAGTGCCGTCGGTGTTCTCTACTTAACACACGATTCCGAATTACCACAGAGTTGGTACGCACACCAAATGATTGTATTATTTGGCGCGTGCGCTTGTTGCATCGAGAGGTCTGAACGCGGTCTGCTACCCGAGCTAGGTCGGCAAACTATTGGTATTCTGGAAGTTCTCTTCGCAGGCGCTGTTGGTTATGTACTCAACAGAATCTCTTGAGCTACAGAGCTGGTGCGCACAGAAACTGATCCATGGTTATCAGAGGCGTTCCGCTGAAGCATCGAGATCCCTGAACAGAGTGTGCTACCCAAGCTAGGTCTGCAAAACTATTCGTACGGAGCCGATTTTTTTTGGAACTGAGGTGAATTCTTCCACTTAACTCGAGCTGCAGATGAGCTCGAGAGCTCTTACGCACATAAATCTTGAAGAATGCCCTTCATGTGTGCCGAGCAGCCCCGCGCGAGAAAAGAGCTCTACAAGGCTTCCGGTGGTAACCTGGTTGACGGTTTACCGCCGGCTCCCAATCTTAAACCCTTTAGCTCTCAGCGAGTTCAAAGATATTAACAATTCATTTTGAGAGCGGGTATTTTTCTCACGTGTAGTGGGTTATGTCGCGTCTGCCAGTTGAATTCTTAGGCCCGTAGGTGCTATATTTCTATCAAAAGACTTGGTCGCGTCCAAAACCCGGAGAGCGAAGAGAATCTCGGGGACGGGAAATCTTTCCTGGAGAGCCTTGGGGGGCCCCCCTGGAGCGCTGCGGGGGCGCTGCCAGAAACACTTCCATGCGTGCCTGCACGCATGCAGGCACGCGTGGAAGCTTGCCGGAAGCTCCCCCGGACACGTTGCCGGGCCGCCGGAGTTTCTGCGGGGAACGTGGACCGCCGTGGAGGAGCTCATGGGGGCACCACCACCGTCCGGCTTCTAATCTTAAACCCTTTAGCTCTCCGCGAGCTCTCCGGGAAAAACTCGGAGAGCAAAGAGAATAGACTCTGGAAAGCTTTCCTGGCAAGCCCACGGAAGCTCTCTCAAAGCTCTTCTGGCGCTCTGGGGGGCTGCCCGGCAGCGCTCCCGAAGTTCCCGGAAAGCTCGCTGAGAGCTAAAGGGTTTAAGATTAGAAGCCGGACGGTGGTGGTGCCCGCCAGGAGCTCCTTTCCATCGCTCCACAGGCTTCGCAGCGACTCGCCTGAACCGGCAACGGGTCCGGGAGAGCTTCCCGCACGCTTCCACGCGTGCCTGTACGCGTGCAGGCACGCGTGGAAGCGTTTCTTGGAGCTCTTCGGCAGCGCTGCAGGGGGGCTTCCCAGAGCTCTCCAGGAAAGATCTTCGTTTCCAAAGGATCTCTCTGCTCTCCCGGTTTTTCCCGGAGAGCTCGCTGAGAGCTAGAGGGTTTAGGATAAGAAGCCGGTCGTTGGTGGTGCCCGCCAGCAGCCCATCTTCGCCGGTCCAGAATCCCTGTAGCGGTTCGTTCGACCCGGCAGCGTGTCCTGGAGAGTTTCCGGCAAGCTTCCACGCGGGCCTGCACGCGTGCAGGCACGCATGGAAGCGTTTTTGGCCAGAAGAGCTTTCCAGAGGGCCAGAAGAGCTTTGCGAGAGCGCTGCACGGCTCGCCCGGAAAACTTTACCTCGTAGAGCTCTTCGTCATCGATGAGCTAGGGGAATTCCGGCGCGGGGTGGAGCTAGTACCTCGTGGAGCTTGACTCGTAGAGCTTTCCTAAGCTAGTTGCTGGAAGCTTACGAGTGACTTGTAGAGCTTCCCTAAGCTAGTTGCTGGAAGTTTAAGAGTACCTCGTAGAGCTCTTCGAAGCTGAGCTAAGAGGAATACCTCTTAGAGCTCTTCGGCATCGATGAGCTAGAGGAATTCGGGCGCGGGGTGCAGCTAGTAACTCGTAGAGCTTCCCTTAGCAAGTTATTGCTGGAAGCTTTAGAGTAATTCCGGAGCGCTGGAGAGCTAGTTGGCTCGAAAAAAAAGAACTGAACTTTTCACAATTTTTTCCCGGATAGCTCCTTGGAGAGCTCAGGGTTTCAGAGAAAAAGCCGGAGGTGGGTGGTGAGGGGGGCACGCCCACTTCTGCCGGTCCACGATCCTCGCAGCGAGTTGCCGGTCCGGGAGCGTGGCTTCCTAGCGTTTCCCAATACGGGTGGCTCAAGGGTGCGCGAAGCGCTTCGGCAGAGCTTCGGCAGAGCTTCGCCAGTGCTCGCAGGCTCCGAGGCAGAGGTGTCGTGGTACGTGTCACAGAGCCCCGCGCGTCGTAAAAGACGCCCTCGCAGGTGTCTCCTGCGAGGTTTCCAGCGGCCCACGCATCGTTCCGGGCGGCCTGACAGAGGTCGCCGTGCGGCGCTTTGGAGCGCTCTGCGCTCCGCGCCTTGCCTCGCTATCCGAGTTTGACAATACGCGTGGCTCCAGGGTGCGCGAAGCGCTTCGGCAGAGCTTCGGAAGAGCTTCGGCAGTTCTTCCAGGCTCCCAGGCAGATCTTCCTTGCGCGCTTTGCAGGGCCCCACGCATCGTAAGCGGCGCCCCTGCAAGCTTGTCCTGCGAGGTTTCCAGCGTCCCGCGCATCGTTTAAGGCGGCCTGGCAGAGGTCCTCGTGCGGCGTTCCGCGCTTGGCTTCGCTATCCGGGTTTTGGACGCTTACAAGTGCCTCGCTATCCGAGCTTGACTCGTAGAGCTTCCCCAAGCTAGTTGCTGGAAGCTTAAGAGTAATTCCGGCGCGCTGGAGAGCTAGTTGGCAAGAAAAATCTCGACGGAACTTTTGGTGACTTTTGGTCGGTTGAAAATTTTGTTCTCGAAATTTGACCATTCGTTGTTCCCGTGATATGCGATCTTATTCCCGCTCGCCATCTTGATATCAGCTCGATCGGGTAACTTTGAAGGCCTAAAAGCACTGTGGCGGGAACGGCCGTTTCGAGTCATCTTGAGCGGTGTCGGTATTTTGCACTGAACTCGAGCTGTAGGGCAGCTACAGAGCATGCAAGCACACCTATCGCATTCAGAATGAATAGACGCGTTCGTCCGTTGAATCCAAAGGTCTGAACTCGGTCTGTGAGCCGAGCTAGGTCCGCAAACCTATTCGTATTATTCGAGTTATCTTGACAGAAACTGTCGGTATTTTGTACTTAACTCGATCTGTAGGGCAGCCACAGAGCTGGTAAGCACACCTATCGCATTCAGAATGATTAGGCGCGTTCGCCTGTTGAATCTAAAGGTCTGAACTCGGTCTGTGAGCCGAGCTAGGTCCTCGTATTATTCGAGTCATCTTGACAGAAACTCTCGGTTTTATGTACTTAACTCGAGCTGTAAGACAGCTACAGAGCTGATATTTACAGAAACTGATTCAGAATCGTCAGTTGCGTTTGTCTGTCGAATCCAGAGCTCTGCACTCGGTCTTCTGCTCGATCTAGAATCGCGAAATTATTCGTATTGGACGAGTCATCTTGAGAAGTGCTCTCGGTTTTCTGTACTTAACTTGCGCTGAGAGGGGGCTACAGTGCTGGTTCTCATATGAATCGATTTCAAGAGATCATGCGCGTTCGCCTGTCGAATCCAGAGCTCGGAACTCGCTGCCCGAACTAGGTTCGCGAAATTATTGTATTCTTCGAGTCATCCTGAGAGATGTTGTCGGTTTTCTGTACTGATCTCGTGTAGGGGCGCTGCGAGGCTGGTAATGACAGGAGTCGATTCGCAGACATCAGACGCGTCCGCTTGTCGCATTCAGAGGTCAAACCATATTCACTATGAGTCAGAATGTTGGTAGGTGCTGTCGGTTTTCTCAACTTAAGTCGAACTTGGAAGCTCTACGAGTTCCCCGGCGGTAACCATGGTTGACGGTTTACCGCTGGCGCCCAGTTTTCCGAATAGCTCCTTGGAGAGCTGAGGGTTTCAGAGAAGAAGCTGAACGGTGGTGGTGCCCGCCAGGAGCTCCTCCACGGCGGTCCACGTTCCTCGCAGCGAGTTGCCGGAGATTGCAGCGGGTGCGGGAGCGTGGGTTCCTAGCGTTTCCCAATACGCGTGGCTCAAGGGTGCGCGAAGCGCTTCGGCAGAGGTTCGGCAGAGCTTCGCCAGTCCTCGCAGGCTCCTAGCAGAGGTGTCGTTGGTAGTTGTTACAGAGCCCCGCGCGTCGTGAAAGACGCCCTCGCAGTCGTCTCCTGCGAGGTTTCCAGCGGCCCACGCATCGTTCCGGGCGGCATGGCAGAGGTCGCCGTGCGGCGCTTTGGAGCGCTCTGCGCTCCGCGCCTTGCCTCGCTATCCGGGTTTTGGACGCTTACAAGTTCCCGGATAGCTCTTTGAGCTGAAGGTTTCAGAGAAGAAGCCGGAGTGCTCGCTGGTTGGGCCGGACGCAAACGATCGCCGGTCCACGATTCTCGCAGCGCGCTGCCCGGCCTCGCAGCGGGTTCCGGAGCGCTTCGCAGCACGTCAAGGGCGCTTCGCAGCGCTTCAGGGACGCTTCGAAGCGTCGCTAGAAGCGCTTCAAGCGCGCTTCGCAGCGCTTCAGGAACGCTTCGAAGCGTCGCTGGAAGCGCTTCAAGCGCGCTTCGCAGCGCTTCGCGCACGCAGAACGGCCGCGCTTCACGCGTGCGCCAGAGCTTTCCACGCGCGCTTTCAGCGCGTCCGCGCACGCTTAAACGCGCGCTTTGGGCGCCCCGCGCACGCGTAAGCGCGCGCGGTTTGCGCGCGCGCGCGGCCCGGGAAGCGAGACCTCGGGCGCGCGCGCGGCCCCGGGGCAAAGACCCGGGGTTCGTCGCGGCCCGGGGGGCGAGACCCCGGGTGCGCGCGCGGCCCCGGGGCGAAGACCCAGGGCTCGCGACTGGACGCGAGCAGGTCGGTAAAAGGCTCCGACCTGAGCAGGTACCTCGTAGAGCTCTTCGGCATCGATGAGCTAGAGGAATTCCGGCGCGGGGTAAAGCTAGTTGGTCGACCCGGCCGAGACGGACAAAGTGATAACTTTTGGGTGGTTTTGCGATTTTTTAAAAGATATTTGACCATTTATTTTAAGAAAGCAGATTTTTCGCACCTGTGAACGGCTATGAGAGTCTCTCTGTCTTAGTATGAGCTTTGTGGGCGCACTTTTACTATCAAAACACTTGGAGCAACCATCTTCATGTCGACACGAGAACATCATTTTTCTCTTTTGTTGAGAAATGCTTCGAGAAGCTCTCCCTTTCGACTCTGAGCACTCTTTCGCGTGGAAGGAGCTCTACGAGGTTCCCGGCGGGGACCAGGTTGACGGTTCACCGCCGGCGCCAGTCGTTAAACTGCTGCTTCCGTTCCGCGGGAAATCTCTCCCCCCGGGGGGGAAACAGCTCGGGGGGCTCGGCCGTCCGGGCGGGTCCGGGGGCTTCGGCCTACCGGACCCGAGACCCTACCCCCAAAAGAAAGCGTAACAGAAAACCTGCGGACGCCGCCGCCGCCGCCGGCCGCAGCCGCCGCCGCCGCCGCCGCCGCCTCAGGCGACGGCGGCGACGGCGACGGCGACGGCGACTCCGCGCGCGACCCGCCGCCGCCCCGCAGCGCGGCGCCCCGCCCGCGCGGCCGCCCCGGGCCCCCCCGCGCGCGCGCGGGGCCGGGCCGGGGGCGCGCCGGGCGGGCGGGCGCGCGCGCTTGTGCGGCGCGGCGCGCGCACACACGCGCGCCACACACACACACACACACACAACACACACACGCGCACGCACACGCGCACGCACCGGATTGGACGGTCGCCCCCAAGGCGGCCGTCCTTTCCCCCGGGGGATGGCGGTCCTTCTCAATCCCATGAGAGACCGTCGTCCCAATCCATGCGTCCCCCCGGGCGGCTTGGTGGCCCGAGGGGCAGGCTCGAGGAGCATACTTCCCTCCCGGACGACTCGTTTTTCCCCGAGTCGCCCCCGGGGTGTGACGGGGAATGAGGTAGTACTTGGTGAACTGCCGCCGAGACTGGGTATCCCCCAGTCTCGGTTCAGCCTACAGGCTCGAGGAGCATTCGACACTGGCTTGGGGGCCAGGGCCGGGGGTGGGGCCGGGGGCCGGGCCGGGGCCGGGGGCGGGGCCGGGGGCTGGGCCGGGGCCGGGGGCGGGGCGGGGGGCCGGGCCCGGGGCCGGGGGGCCGGGGGCGGGATCCGGGTCCGGCCGGGGGCCGGGGGTCGGGGTGGGGTGGGGGGCGGAGCCCGCGAGGGCGACTAGCTTTCCCAACCGTCTCGGTTTGGGAAGCCGTCACTATCGCCAATTTTTTGCAAAAGTTTTTGCAAAAAATTGGCGGTCGTCGACGCGTCGCCGGGCGGGGGTGGGTGCGGGGGGGCGATTCTCTGAAAAAATCGTTTTCGGAGGGCGTCACTACCGCAAATTTTTCGCAAATCTTTTTGCGAAAAATCTGCGGCCGTGTGTGCTTTGTAGTGCTGCGGCCATTGCTGCGGCCCCGGCGGCTGCTGCAACCGCGGGTCCGGCCCCGGCGCCGGCGCCAGCGCCGGCCCCGCCGGCCGCGAGCACGGCCCCGGGCCCGGTGCCTGTCTCGGCTCCGGCTCGGGCCTCGGCCCCGGCCGCGGTCTGGGTCGCGGCTCCGGCTCGGGCCCCAGCCTCGGCTCCAGCCTCGGCCCCGGCCCCGGTCTCGGCCCCGGCCCCGGCCCCAGCCCCGGCCCCGGCCCCGGCCGCAGCCCCGGTCGCGATTCCGGTTCTGGCCTCGAGGCTGGCCCCGGTCTCGCCGTCCCCTGTCGTTTGTGTCCTTGGCGGGCAGGTGGCTCGCTCTGGGCTGACGCTGCAGAATTCTGGGGAACCGCTGTTCACGGAGGTTCCCGACGGCTCCGGCATTGACCAGAGCGCGCCAGGCGCGCCGCTCCTGACAGATGCGGATGGAGACGTCGCTCACGAGTTCTGGGAAGAAGACGGGGTTGGGAATCTGATAATGATATTCCCAGGCGAGGAGGAGGAGAAGGAGGAGGAGGAGGAAAAGGAGGAGGAGGAGGAGGAGGGGGAGGAGAAAGAGGTCCGGGGGGTTCCGGAGGCTCCAGTGGTCAAAAGGAGGAGGAGAAGGAGGAGGAGGACGAGGAGGAGGAGGAGGAGGAGGAGGAGGGGGAGGAGGAGGAGGAGTTCCGGGGGCTCCGGAGGCTCCAGATGTCAAAAAGGAGGAGGACGAGGAGGAGGAGGAGGAGGAGGAGGAGGAGGAGGAGGAGGAGGAGGAGAAGGAGGAGGAGAAGGGGGAGGAGAAGGAGGAGGAGGGAGGAGGAGAGGAGGAGGAGGAGGAGGAGGAGGAGGAGGCCCGGGGGCCCCCGGAGGCTCCAGTGGTCAAAAAGGAGGAGGAGGAGGAGGAGGAGGAGGAGGAGAAGGAGGAGGAGGAGTTCCGGGGGGCTCCGGAGGCTCCAGTGGTCAAAAAGGAGGAGGAGGAGGAGGAGAAGGGGGAGGAGGAGGAGAAGGAGGAGGAGGAGGAGGAGGAGGAGGAGGAAGAGGAGGAGGAGGAGGAGGAGGAGGAGGAGGAGGAGGCGGAGGAGGAGGAAGAAGAGGAGGAGGAGGAGGAGGAGGAGGAGGAGGGGGAGGAAGAGGACTCGGTTTCGGTCCCGGGCGCGGCTGATTTCATCGAGCGTTGGTTGGCCGGTGTAACCTGTGGTTTTGCCGCCAGCGACGACGGGTTCGACGGTGACGACGACGTTTGCCCGGCCCCGGTCGCAGCCTCTGGCTTTGGCTTTGGCCGCTGCTCCGGCCTCCGCGTTGGCCCCGGCGCCGGCCCTGGCCTTGGCCTCGGCCCCGGCTACGGTTCGGTCGGTCCGCGCCGCGGAGTGCGCCGCGCCGTCCGGGAGAAGCGCCGAGTGGGGCGACCGGCTGCGTGATTGCCTGCGCGAAGAGCACGACGTGATCCGGGAGGAGGTCGTCGACGAGTCCGCGTGGGAGGCCGCGGAGCGCGAGCAGAAAGAGCTCCGCAGGGCCTGCCGCGCGTCGCTCCGGAGGTCGCGCTGTGCGCGGCGGGAGGCGGAGTGGGCGCGGCGGACGGAGCTGGCGGCCGAGCGGAACAAGCACATCGCAAGGGGTGTGCTGGCTCCCGTCGTGCCGCGCCCGCTCGTGCGTGAGGCGTCCCCGGAGCGCGCCCCGCTTGGCCGCCGGGCGCGGGGTGGAGCGCGCAGGGACGAGCGTGTGGAGCAGTTCCTGAACGCTCGTGCGGCACGTGCCGTCGATTCGGAGCCGCGTGCGCGTGCCGCTTCGCGCGCTGCCGTCGTGCCCGACGCTGCTGCGTGGACCGTGGGCGACACGGCCTTGCGTGCCGCGTGCGTGTTGGTTGCTCTCGGGGTGTGCCCGCCGCAGGCGGAGGACGCTGATAGGGTGGTCATGACGCGGCGGGTCGCGGTGGCGCGTCTGTGGCATCAGCGGGATGTGTTCGCGCGGGAGGTTCCGGACGCGCCCGATCCGTCCGATCTTGCAGCCGCCGTCGCCACTGCCAGGTGGTTCTGCTGCGCGCTCTCGGGGCGATCTGCGCGGAGGTGCGGGGGCCGCCGCGTGTGCGCGCGCCGGTTTTCCCCGGGCGTCGGCATCGGCGGGGCCAAGTGTGTGGCGAAGCGGCGACCTGGCCCCGGCGACGTGGCCGTGCGCGCGGCGAGCGCGGCCGTGCGCGCGGCGTGCGCGATGATTGCGTTCGGGTCATGCTGCCAGGCGGCGCCGTGCACGCCGCGCTCGCGGCCACGTGGCGGACGCGGGCGCGGGAATCGCCGCGCGCGCAGGGAGCTCGTGTCGTGCGAGTGGCGGGGCAAGTGCTTGCAGGACGCGGTGTCTGAGCTCGTCGGTCGCGACGCAGCGCGGCACTTCGCCCGCGAATGTCAGAACCACGAGGGGTCTGGCGCATGTGGGACGCTTGTGGAGCGCAGGAATCTGGACGTGGTCGCAGAGTACCTGCGTTCGTGCGTCCTGCAGGTGCGCGTGTTCTCCGCGGCGTCCGTGGAGGCGTTCCAGGCGGAGGAGGAGGTCGGAGGGCGCGTGGCGTGGGCGCTGGGCGACGCCGCGGGCTATTGCGCTGGTTCGCTGCTGTGGCTCGACGGCGGGCACGTGTGCGCCGTGGACGGGGCGGTGGGTGCTGGCGATGTTGTGGAGTGGGGGGCGGCTGAGAGCGCACCGTGGTTCCGCGTCGTCGCTTGCGGCGGGTCTTTGCGCTCCAGGTCGCCGCGGTCGGCGCCTGCGGGTGCGGGGCGCGGGGCGCGTGGGCGCGGGGCGCCGGAACGCCGCGCGGCGCAGGGTGCTGCTGCAGGGGCGCGCGGCGCTGGCCGCCGCGGTGGCGGTAGCGCGCGCGCCGGAGTGGACGCGTCGGTGTTGGCGCGGATGACTCGCGACCAATTGGCGGACCTGCGCACTCGCCTGCGTGCCGATGGCGAGACCGGAGTGCCGGCGCCGGTGCGCTGGGATGGTCGGAAGAAGGGGCGATTGGACATTGAAGTGTACAGAGCCGCGCTGGCGGCGCACCTGGGCATCGACATGAGCGGCGTGCAGCACGCTGGCGCGGATGCGCGCGCACGGGATCACTCGGAGGAGATGCTGAGTGCATTGGCGAGCCACGTGGACCAGCACGGCCGCGTTCCGCGGAAAGCTGAATCTGCGTTGGGGAAGTGGGTGGACAACGTGAGTTCTCGACACATTGAGCTGACTCCGCAGCGGCGCGCGCGGTTCGACGGGCTCGTGAGACGGCGGGAGGCGAGGAGCGCGCGCGCCCGCGCTATGCTGGACCGCATCGCGGAGCACGTGGACGTGCTCGACGAGCTGCCGAAGCGAGGGGCGGAGGACGAGGAGGAGGCGAAGCTGGCGACATGGATCGACCATGTCACCCGTGGCCAGAACGAGCTGGACGACGACCACCGGGCGCGATTCGATGCGCTGGTAAACAGGCCCGCAGGGCTGCGGCGGGAGGCGCGGGGGCGCGTGCTCGAGGTGGCGGCGTTCGTGAAGAAGCACGGGCGCGCGCCGCAGAGCAGCTCGCTGAGCGGCAGCCCGCGCGAGCATCTGCTCGCGAGGTGGATCGGCAACTTGCGCGATCGCGGCTTCGAGGGCCTGGACGCGGTCGGGCGCGCGCAGCTGGAGGAGGTGCTGGACGCGGACCGCATCCAGTTCCGAGCGCTGGAGGCGTGGTGCGAGAAGCACAAGAGGATGCCGTCGGAGAAGGTAAAGGATGACGAGGAGCGGAAGCTGGCCAACTTCATCGCGAACCGCGAGCGGAAGGACCGCCCTGCGTCGTCGTTCAACGCGCCCGCCAGCTTCGCCCAGCTGCGGGAGCGGTTCGCGCAGTCGGCCGCCGCGCGCCGCGACGCGCAGAGCAGGGAGGCGGAGGCGCAGCGCCTCGAGGAGCAGCGGCAGGCGCTGCTGGACAGCGCGGCCGCGGCCGAGGAGGAGGCCGACAGGGAGGAGGCTGCTGACCAGGACGAGGGCTCGGAGGAGGCGATGGCGGGCGATTGCATCGCGGAGGAGCGGCGCGCGGAGGTCTCGCAGGAGATGTTCGACGGGTTCCAGCGGGCAGACAGGAACCTCTCAAAGGAGGTCAAGAGCGCGCTCGGGAGGGCGCTGATGTCGTACGTGGACGCGCCGCAGCGGCAGGGCGCCGCGCTCGGGCTCGACGTCTTCGCTGCCCTGGAGGCCGACGCGCGGGTCCGCGCAGCGCTCAGGCCTTCGGCGGAAGCGGAGAGGCGGGAGGACGAGGGAGATGACGAGGGCGACATGTCGGTCGAGGGAGATGCCGAGGGCGACATGGCGCAGGAGGAGGAGCCGGAGGAGGAAGAGGAGGAGCAGGAAGGGAAGGCCGACGAGGAGGAGGAGGAGGAGGAGAAGGCGATGGCCGACGCGGAGGAGCAGCCGCCTGAGATGGCCGACGGGGGCGCCGACGGGCAGGACCAGCCGATGCCCGACGTCGAGGATCCGCCGATCAGCATCGGCCAGGAGGGCAAAGACTACGTGCGGTACCTGCTGGCGACGTGCATGATGTCGGACGTCCTCGTGGCGCAGGGGTTCTTCGAGGGGGTGGACCCGGTGGCGGAGCTGCTGCGTCTGTTGGAGGTCGCCTTGGGGCGCGACGAGGCCACGGCGCGGGACAACGTGGCGCGATCGCAGGCGATCCGGCGCCTGCGCAGGGAGGACCCGGAGCTGCTGCGGCGCACGCCCGTGCCAGGGTCGGACGGCCACGACAACTGGGAGCGGTGGCAGCGACTGCAAGACCGGCTCGAGGCGGAGGGCGTGGAGCGCGACGTGTGGGTGTGCTGCCGTCACGAGCCGTTGCGCTGGCGCGCGCCGCTCCGCGACGACGGCAATGCCGCGCCTGTGCGCGTGCCGCTGCTGCCGTCGCTGGACGCCGCGGAGGGCGAGGTCTGGGGGCGAGCGGAGGTGCGCGAGGCCACGCGCCAGGCGCGGTACGCGGAGGCGGCGCGGGCGGACGGCGCTCCGGGCGCCCCTGTGCACGGCAGCGTGCTGCTGCGCTTGGCGTCCGACTTCCTCTGCTACAAATGCCAGAAAGATTTCGTGGGCGTGCGGGACGGGGACGATGTGTTGCCCGACGAGGAGGTCACTGCGTGGTGGAAGAGGTTGCAGTTCAAAACGAAGATGCCCGGCCTGGCGGACGCGCGCAAGGCGGTGGAAGACGAGCGGGGCCGCGCGCGGCAGCGCGCGCTGGCGGCCCGTTGCGCGGCGGTCGGGGGTAACGAGTTCGGCGAGTTCAGGATTGCTTCCACATGGACCGCTGCGTGCAGCACATGCTGCCCGGCCAGCGCGCCGCTCTGGAGCCCTGGTACCAGCGCGCGGGGCCGGATGGGAGCAGGCTGGTGCCGTTTCCGCGCGTCTTCGGGATCAAGAGATCTGGGGCCGGCGGCGGCGTGTGGTTCTCCGAGGCCGTGGGGTCGCGCTTCGCCGCCGAGAGGTTCCCCCAGGGGCGGCGCGGCTACTACACGGGCGAGCCGGGCGACGTGTCCGCGGACCTCTGGCTGCTGCGGGCCTGGTGCCGCGCGCGCGGCGGCGTCGCGCGCATGGGCGACGCCCCGGCCGCGCGCCTGCAGCAGCTCGAGGGCGACCGCGACGTCATGTACAGGGCGGAGGCCGCCGTGGGCGCGGGGGTGCGTCCCTGTGCTGACCCGCCGGTGTATTGTGCGGATCTGAAGCCGCCGGACATCCCCGATTGGCCTGTCTGGCTGCAGCTCGTCAAGCAGAGGCCTGAGGCGGCGCGGCCGGTGGCGACCTGTGTGCGTGAGGAGCGGCAGAAGGTGGGCTTGACGTGGAACTACGCCGCGGGCCGGTGGAATTCGGACCAGCCCCGCTTGTTCGCCGCGCTCGAGGAGGACGCCGCGGCGGCAGAAAGGCACGGAAAAGTCTTGAGGAATCTGAAGGAGTTCCGTGGCCTCCACAACGGTGCGTGGCCAGACGCGTTCGCCGATCGGCGCGGGCAGCCCCGCGGGGAGGATTTCGAGGAGGCGTCACTGGCGCAGAGGGTCGCAGGGGTGGCGAAGACGTATTCGAAGGAAGTCTTCAGCGTGTGGGAGAAGCGGAAGTGCAGCGATTGGTTGCGGCTGGCGGGGTACGGGGACAAGGTGGCGGGGCACGGGGGCGGCGGCGACGAGCTTCCCGGGGGCGGCGGCGGCAGCGGCGGCGGCGGCGGGCCCTCGTCGGGCAGCGGGGCGGGCGGTGGGTCAGCGTCGGGGGCGGGTTCTGCTGGTCCGCAGCCGCCGGGCGACGGTGGCGCGGGCGGCGGCGGCAGCGACGGGGGCGCGGGCGGGGGCGCGGGCGGGGGCGGAGGCGGGTTGCGCGGCGGCGGGCCGAAGCGGCCGGCCCCCGAGGGAAGGCGCCCGCAGACGCGCCGGGCGACGAGAATGGAGCTGCAGCAGCTGGAAGAGGAGCGCCGTATCAGAGGGAAGACTGTGAAGGCAGGGGACGTGGACGTGAACGTGGCCCTGGACGACGTCCACGTGAGCGAGGAAGGCACTCTGCCGGCCTGGCTCCTGGCCCCCGAGCCGCGCGTCGCGGGCAGGTGCCTCGCGCGCGTCTGGCGCCCGTACGAGGGCGGATGCGTTCTCTGGCAGTGCAGCAAAACGTGCAAGGACCAGGGAGAGTTCTGTGCGGCGCACAGGCAAGCCGAGCAGCGACATTTCGGGATATGGGACCCGGACAAGCAACACAGCTCGCTGACGCGCGAGTGCGGGAGCCGCTATGACGAGGCCGTGCGGCACGCGCGGTTGCGCGAGAAGAAGGCCGACGGCGCCCCGCCTGCGCCGTCCCCGGCAATCGCCGCCGCTCGCAGGGCGCGCGTGCCCGTGCTCCAGCCCAAGTATGTGCACTTGCCCGAGGAAGAGCGCAAACGCCCTCTGCGGGACTTCAAAGACGTCCCGGAGGCTCTCCCGCCCTTCCCGTGCCGGCTCTGCGACCAGAACTTCGCCACGCATGCCTGCTTCATGCAGCACGTGCAAAGCGCCCACCACGGGTGGCCAGAGTACAGGAAGCGCCTGTTCTACCTGGCGGAGCAGCTTGACGGCCTGCGGCCCGTGAGGCCCCAGGAGTGGCGGCAGTGCGTGGAGGCGTTCTCTGAGCACCTCGTCACCGGGTCTGACGACTGGCCGGCCTGCACGGCGCCCGTCGACTCGGGGGAGGGGGGCGCCGCCGCGCAGGACGTCCCGCGCAACTGGTGGAAGCCGCCTGCCGCGGACGGGGAGGTGCCGCCGGGGGGCGTGGACATGTCGCCCGTGGACATCGACGCGCTGGGTGCTGCCCCGGCAGAGCTGGACGCCGCGGACGCCGCGCCCGGGCAGAGTCGCCGCGCCGTGCGCGCGAGGATCGCTGCGTCTGCGCCCGCCTGCACTGGGCGGACGAGCTGCACCGCGTCCACTTCTGGCGGCAGCCGGACGACGCTCCGGAGCCTTCGCTGCTGTGCGACGACGAGCCGCAGCGGCCCGCGCGCGCCGAGTTGAAGAAGGCTGCGGATGCGGAGGAGGAGGAGGAGGCAACGGAGAGCGCCGGCGCGCAGGCGCGGGCCATGCGCATGACGCAGCGGCAGCGCGCCCAAGCGCTGCTGGACCCCGCACGGTACCATGCGCGGTGGCACGTCGTGCGGGACCAGGGTGAGTGCGGCATCCCGCTCAGGGAGCTGGAGGCGTCCGCAGTGCGCGACCCGGGGCCCGACGGCAAGCTGTGGCTCTTGCACAAGAAGTGCTTCAAGATTGAGAAGCGGGAGTCAGACGGGGTGCTCGTGGCCGACGCGACGCAGAAGGTGCCCGTATGCACAGGGTGTCGCGGCGCGCTGTCGAAGAGGTTGCCCACGATGCCGACGTTTGCGCTGGCCAACGATCTCTGGATCGGTCGGTTGCCACCGCGGCTGCGGAATCTCACGCTGGGCGCGAAGCTTCTGCTGCCCATCGCGCGGGGCATCGTGCGGCGGTTCCACTGCAAGACCGATTCGGGCATGTGGACTCCAGTCGATCAGAGGATCCAGGCGTTCGTGGGGAATTTCGTGGCGTTCCCGCAGGCGGACGGCGGTCGGCAGGTCCTGTCGCTGCCGCCGCGGGAGACCGACCTCGTCGAGTCCGTTCAGATTGTCTTCGCGGGGTCCGTCCCGAGCAGTCTGCAGAAAGCGCGGTTCGACGA
>CAUYUJ010008840.1:0-37769 GCA_963575745.1 Prorocentrum cordatum | reverse complement strand
CTCCTCCTCGTCCTCGTCCTCCTCGTCCTCTTCGTCCTCCTCGTCCTCCTCCTCCTCCTCCTCCTCCTCCTCCTCGAGGGGGCGGCCAAGACCAGGGCGAGGGCGAGGCTCCCCCCCGGCTACTCCAGCGTCCTCCTTTCCAGAAGCACGCGGGCGAAGCTGTTGTGCATGCGCGGGTGCGGGGACGCATCAGGGAAGACGGGAGGGGCCCTGGGACACACAAATACATACACACAAACAACAGGATTCCCAACATTTTCCAATCTTTTCGGGGTTTTTGTCTTCCCCCCACTTCCCATACTTTCCCATACTCTCCTGGGGATCGACGATTAATTGTGTCTGTGTGTTTTTCCCTCCTGAAAGATGGGGGAAGCCATCCCGACCGAACTTCAGACTTGCCTGGAGAGGCGCCAGGAGTCGGGTGGGTTCTGAGGACGGCTGCGGAGGCCGATGTGTTCTCCCAAGGATCCTCCTTCCCATCCTCCTTCGCATGCTGATGCTGCTTACGCTCCTGCTCCTGATCGGCTGCATTCTGCTCCACCTCCTGTCTTGCGGGAGCTGGTGCCGTTGCTGATTCTCTTTTTTTGCTGCCGGTAATGGTGATGGTGGTGCTGCTGCCGCCGTGGCGGCTGCTCCTTCTGTCCCCACATCCGCTGCCGCTACCGCTGGTGCTGCTAGTGGCTAGTGCTGATGCTGTTGCCGCCGCTGCGTTGGGGGTTGCGGGATGAGAGGCGAAGGATGAGGAAGGAAGGCGAGCCAAGAGGAGCAATACAACTCTTAGCCGTTGTACCGCACAGCAGGGCGCCAAACTTCAAAATAACAAACTTGAAACTTGAGACTAAAGTCTCACTTTGGCTGCTCGAGCTAGAACTTAAGATTTCGCGTGAGAACAACCGTGGGTTGGGGAGGTTAAGGAGGGTTGAAGCGCACATGTTGGCGACGACCACGCGAAAACAATTGTTTCGGCATTGAATCTTTAGTGCATTGCATTTTTCTCGCTGTAGTGGCACTGCTCGAGCGTGAGCTTAGGATTCCGCGTGAGAGCCGAGCGTGGTTTGGGGAGGCTCAGGCAGGGTTGAAGCGCGCATGTTGGCGTCGACCACGCGAACGCAGTTTGATATTTTACGCATTGCAGTTTTTTCAGCATTGCGATTTTTGTTGGCATTGCATTTTGTTGCGCTGTAGTTGCGCTGCTCGAGCTTGAGCCTGGGATTCCGCGTGAGACCCCAGGCGTGATTTGGGGAAGTTCTGAAGAAGGGCTTCAGCGCACATGCCGGCGACGACGACACGAGCACCGCTTCTTTATTGAATTGCTTTTCATGTTTTTTTTTTGTGTGTGTGTTTTTGCTGTAATGGTGCAGGTAGAGAGCTTCGGATTCCGCGTGCGAGTCAGGCGCGGCTTGGGGAGGTTCAGGGAGGGGTGAAGCGCACCTGTCGGCGAAGACGACAAGCAAACAATTGCTTTGGCATGGCATTTTTTACGCATTGCATTGTTTTTGTCTGCCGTCGTGGCGCTGTTAGGGCTTCAGCTTAGGATTCCGCGTGCGAGCCAAGCGTGGTTGGGGGAGGTTTAGAGAGGGTGCGAGCGCACATGTCGGCGACGACGACACCAAACCAAGTTGTTTTTTGGGGGCATTGCAGCTTGTTAGCACAAACATAGTTTTCGCATTTTTTTGGGGGGCGCTGTAGTGTCGCCTGGCTGGCTGGCTGGTCTGACTGGTCTGGCTGGCTGGTCTGACTGGCTGGTCTGGCTAGTCTACTTGGTCTGGTCAGGTTGCTCTGCTTAGTCTGATCAGGGCTTGTCTGCTTGGCCCCGGCAATTTGACATGCTTAGTCTGGTCTGGGTTTTGCTGGTCTGAACGGCTAGCTGGTCTAGTCACACGCTTCGTGGCCCCATAGGGAGCTCCACTGGAGGCCGCAGCGGCAGGGTCCGCATGGCGGCCCCGCGCCTGATTCGGAACATCCCACACGCGTTCTGTCGCCCCATAGGGAGCTCCACAAGAGGCCCCAGCAGCAGGGTCCGCGTGGCAGCCCCGAACCAATTTCGGCACACGTTTCGTGACCTCATAGGGACCTGCCCCTTCTTCGTACCACCTGCCTTGCGGCACTCGCACCCGCATGTGGTTGGGTCCTTCGCCCGGATAGATTTGTGAAGCGTGCGGAGCAAGGTGCATGGCGCGAAGCGCCAATTCAGTCTTGTGTGTGTCTCTCTCTCTCTCTATATATATATGTGCATACATGTATATACCCTTGGCGCGTGGAGGTGCTGGGATCTGGAGGATAGCTTAGGGTTCGGTGGGCGGTCGCGGAGCCGTGCGAGACCAAAGGCTCTGGGCCGTCAGGCCGTCGCTGCCGCTGCCGCCGCCCCGCCGCCGGCCGCCGCCGTGACGATGGTCGTGGTGGTCGTCGTGGTGGTCGTGGTGGCGGTGGCGGTCGTCGTCTGTGGACGTGATTGGACGATTGCACGTTCTGGGGCGTGTTTTGCTTTTCTGGGGCCTCCAGGGGCCCCTGGACTCTGGAGATCTGTGGGGCACCCAGGGCCTCTGCAGAGGCCTCCTGGGGCTCCCCTGAAGCTCCCACAGGCTCCCCAAGAGAGCCGCGCTAGAGGACAGCCTGGGACGGCCCCAAGGGGGCGCCGAGGGAGCTCCCAGAGCGGCCGCAGAACCCCAACAAGTAAGCACAGATTTAGCACAACGCCGTCCTCGACGAGGAAGAGCCTTGTGTTAGATTTGCATCAAATTTGGGGCCCATCGGAGCTCTCTTGGGGCGTCTTGGGCGCGTCAAGTGCCGTCTTGGGGTTCTCTCGGGCCGTCTTGGAGCCCTCTTGAGGACCTTCGGGGCCGTCTCGGGGCGGTCGCGGGGGCCTCTTGAGACGTCGTGGTGCGCCGGAAGCTCGAAACATCGAGACCTTCGAAAACATATAAAACATCTACGGAACATCATTGGTTTTCGCCTCTTGAGGCCATCTGGGGAGCGCTCATCGAGTCCTCTTGGGCCGTCTGGGGGCATCTTAGGATGCAAGGCTCG
Source organism: Prorocentrum cordatum (assembly GCA_963575745.1). Classification (NCBI taxonomy): domain Eukaryota; class Dinophyceae; order Prorocentrales; family Prorocentraceae; genus Prorocentrum; species Prorocentrum cordatum. The sequence continues at coordinate 34,742 of CAUYUJ010008840.1, read as the reverse complement.
AACTATCGCTTCGGGCTCCTGCGCTCGGGCACCTCTTGGGACCGTCTTGGGGATTCTTGGGCGCCTTTAGGGCCGCTTGGGGCCCCCTTTGGGTCGTGTTTGGGTACTTTTGTGGGGCTCTTGGCCCGTCTCGGGGCGGTCTTGGGGGCCTCTTGAGACGTCGTGGAGCGAAACATTAGCCTGGCGAAGGACCCAACCATACGCAGTTTTGAGCAACGCAGTTGTGAATATCGTCTTCGGTGGAGCTCCTCATGGGGCAACGATGCGCGTGAGAGGTGTGCCGGAATGGGCGCGGCGGGTGCATGCGAACGCAGCCTCTGGGGCCTTCGGTGCAGCTCCCTTTGGGGCCAATGCGAACCCTGTCACAGGGGCCTTCGGCGGAGCTCCTATGGGGCCACGAAGCGTGTAATGGGGTGTGCCGAAATGGGGCGCTGCCGCCATGCGAACCCTGCCACTGGGGCCTTCGGTGGAGCTCCTCATGGGGCCGCGAAGCGTGTGAGCGGTATGCCGAAATTGGGCGGGGCCGCCATGCGAACCCTGCCGCGGGGGCCTCGTTGGAGCTCCCTTTGGGGCCACGAAGCGTGTGAGGGGTATTACGACATGGGGCGGCCGCCATGCGATCCCTGCCGCTGGGGCCTTTGGCGGAGCTCCGATGGGGCGACGGAACGTGTGAGGGATGTGACGAAATGGGGTGGGGCCGCCATGCGAGCCTTGTCGCTAAGGCCTTCGATGGAGCTCCCTTTGGGGCCACGAATCCTGTGAGGGGTGTGCTGAAATGGGGCGGGGCTGCCATGCGAGCCCTGCCACTGGGGCCTTCGGTAGAGCTCTTATGGGGCTACGAAGCGTGTGAGGGGTGTGCCGAAATGGGTGCGGGGCCGCCATGCGGACCCTGCCGTTGGGGCCTGCGGCGGAGCTCCCTATGGGGCCAACAAGTGTGTGAGGGGTGTGCCGAAATTTGGCGAGGCCGCCATACGAACCCTGCCACTGGGGCCTTTGGTGGAGCTCCTATGACGCCACGAAACGTGTGAGGGGTGTGCCGCCATGGGAAGGGGCCGAAGCTGATGGCGGTGATGATGGTGGTGATGATGATGCTGATGCTGATGCTGCTGCTGCTGATGATGATGATGATGATGATGATGATGCTGTTGCTACATATGATGATGATGATGACGGCGGCAGTTGTGATGATGGCAATGATGGTGATGATGACGATGCTGACGGTGATGACTCTGCCGATGATGCTCATTATGCCGATGATGAGTGTGACGACGATGATGATGATGATGAGGAGGAGGATGATGTTGCTGCAGATGATGCTGGTGATGCTGATGATGCTGATGACGATGATGACGTCGGCAGTTGTACTGATGGCAATGATGGTGATGATGACGATGCTCACGGCGATGATTATGCCGATGATGCTGATGATGACGGTGATGAGTGTGACGATGACGGCGATGATGATGCGGATGATGATGATGCTGATGCTGATGATGATGATGATGATGATGATGATGATCATGATGATGATGATGCGGGTGATGCTGCTGCTGATGATGATGATGCTGATGACGGTGGCGATACTGATGATGATGCTGATGCTGCTGCTGGTGATGAAGAAGAGAGGAGGGGAAGGTGATCCAACACCACAACTGATGATGATGCTGATGACGATGACGATGACGATGATGATGATGATGCTGATGATTTTGATGATGATGATGATGATGATGATGATGATGATGATGATGATGATGATGATGATGATGATGATATGACGACGGCACTGCTGCTGCTTATGCTGCTGCTGATTATGATGCCGATTATGATGGTGGCAGTGATGGTGATGATGACGGTGATGACGGCGATGATGGTGATGCGGATGATGCTGATGAGGAGGACGATGCTAATGATGGTGACGGTGATGTTGATGATGATGGTGATGATGATGCTGCTGCTGATGATGATGGTGAGGATGAGGATGAAGAAGAAGGGAGGAGGGGCAGGAGGAAGAGGAGAGAAGAGGAGAGGAACGCGGGGCACTGTCTCTTCAAAACTAGGACCAAACACCACAGGATGGTTGGGAATTGAAGATCGATGTAAATTACTGGTTCTTACCTCTTGGGGCCCTCTGGGGAGCGCTCGGAGCGCCCTCTTGGGCCGTCTGGGGGCCTCTTGAGACGGAAAACTGGAATTGTCCTTTCGGGCTCCTGCTCGTGGGCCCCTCTTGAAGCCGTCTTGGGGCCCTCTTAGGCCGTCCTGGGCCCCTCTTGGGGCCGTCTTGGACCCCTCTTTGCCCGTCTTGGGGCCCTATTTTGGATCTCTTGGGCCGTCTTGGGGCAGTCTTAGGGGCCTTTTGGGGCGTCGTGGAGCGTCGGAAGCTCGAAAGTGGAGAATCCCAAAAAGATTGAGCCACCTATGGAAATCAGTGGTTTTCGCCTCTTGGGGCCCTCTGGGGAGCACTCGTCGAATTCTCTTGGGCCGTCTTGAAGCTATCTGGGGCTGCCTGGAAGCCCCGCGGGACATCTCGAAACCTTCTGGCGTTTCTGTGACGCCACTTAAGGCCGTCTAGGCGGGTCTCGGGCAACTGGAGGGGGTGTGCCCGGGGAGCCCGGCGCCCCCATGGCGAGTCGAGGCAGCTGGGAGAAGGCCCCCTACTCTGTACCCGATATATATATATATATATATATATATATATATATATATATATGTCTATGTATATATGTATATGTATATATTTATGTATATGTGTGTGTGTGCGTGTGCACATTTATATATCTATATATCCATACTGAAGAAGAGGAGGGCAAGGTTGGGAGGGAAGCCGGGAGGGGAGGGGCAAGAATGGGGGAATGAAAGAGGGGCATCAAGGAGGTAACCAGCGGCGCGGATCGCTCTGATCCGATCTTCGTGCTTCTTTTCCGTCTCCCTCTTCCCCCCGCCCATCCTTCCTTTCCCCCTCCTGCCGCCCACGTTTCTCTCTCCCTCCTTCTCCCCGCCTGCCTTGCCCGCCCCCCTCCTCCCTCTTCCCTCCACGATTACACAATCAGAATACTACTCTCCTCTCTCCCCTGGTGGCGTCTGGGAAATATTCGGGACCCTTCCGCGGCGTACGTTTTTTTTCTTCTTCTTTTTTACACACACAGGATTTCTAACGCATGTATATATATATATATATAGGTATAAATAAAGATAACTAAAAAGCTGCTCTGGCTGAAGCGCTGGCCGCATTTTCGGGCTACCGCTCGTTCCGAGTCGTGCTCCCGCTGCAGCGCTAGCCTCATTTCCGCGCTTCCGCTCGTTCCGAATCGTGCTCCCACTGCAGCGCTAGCGTCATTATTCCAGCGCCATGCCACGGCATGGTTTTCGGTCCTTCCAAATCGGCCCCCAAACTTAAAAAATGCCCCCCGAAAAGAACATCGGAAGTGAATACACATTCGGTGCCGATTCGTTGATTTTTTGGGCCGCAGAAGCCCCCCCCACTTTGGCGTCGCCAAGCCATGCTATGTCAAACTACGCGTCCTCATTCCCGCGTTTCCGCGCTTCTTTTCTTTCACAATGCAGCTCTCGTTGGAGCGCTGGCTGCATTTTCGGGCTACCGCTCGTTCCGAATCGTGCTCCCGCTGGCCTCCTTTCCGCGCTTCCGCTCGTCCCGAATCGTGTTCCCACTGCAGCGCTGGCGTCATTATTTCCAGCGCCATGCCACGGCATGGTTTTCGGTCCTTCCGAATCGGCTCCTAAAATCTAGAAGATGGCCTCAGAAAAAACATCGGAAGTAAGTACACATTCGGTGCCGATTCGTTGATTTCTGGGACCGCAGAAGCCCCCCCCACTTTGGGGCGTCGCCACGTCATGCTATGTCATGCTACGCGTTGATCTTCAAACCATGCTATGCCATGTAATGCTATGCCATGTTGCGACATCCGATTGTGCGAATAGAGAGGAGATCTACGCCATGGTAACGGATGGGAGGGAGGGGTAGGACGTCATAGTGACGCGAGCGCACCTAGCTTGTCCCTGCCCCTCCTCACTCTGCCTGCTCCCTCTTGGCAGCGCGCCCAGGGGGGAAGGCAGAAGGGGCGGGCCTTCTCAGAAGGCTCAGAAGGCCTCCATCCTTCTGAGAAGCTGTCCAAACCTTCTGCGAAGACGCAGGCGTAGGGACCGGGAAATCCACCACCCATCATAAGCACCCCGATGTGTGAAGCCGTTCAGTAAGCGCGCCCAAGAATGGAATCAAACAGGGCAAGGCTGTTCAGTAAATGCCCGGGGCCGTGTTGTACACGCAAACTGTTGGGGTCTTGGTGGTTCCTCCTCCCTCGAAAACGGCGTCTCAGAAGGCGCGAGGGCTTCTGAGAAGCCCCGTCGCCTCCTGAGAAGGCCTGCCCTCTCTCTCTCCTCCCTCCTTCCTCCCTCCTCCGTTTCCTCCCTCCTCCTTTTCCTCTTCCTCCTCCTCCTCCTCCTCCTCACTCCTGCCTCCTTTCTCCTCCTCCTCCTTCCTCCTCCTCCTCCTCACTCCTCCTCCTCCTCACTCCTGCCTCCTCCTCCTCCTCATCACTCCTGCCTCCTCCTCCCTCCTCCCTCCTTCTCTCCCTCCTCCTCCTCCTCCCTCCTCCTCCTCCTCCTCTCCTCCCCTCCTCCTCACACCTGCCTCCTTCCTCCTCCTCCTCCTCCTCCTCCTCCTCCTCCTCCTCCTCCTCCTCTCTCCTCCTCCCTCTCCTTCTCTCTCCTCCCCCATCCTTTCTCCTCTCTCCTCCTCCTCACTCCTGCTCCTCCTCTCCTCCTCCTCCTCCTCCTCCTCCTCCTCCTCCTCCTCCTCCCTCCTCCTCCTCCTCCTCCTCTCCTCCCTCCTCCCTCCTGCCTCCTCCCTCCTCCCTTCTCCCTCCCTTCCCCCCTCGGCGCGCCGCCGACCCTCGGCCTGCCCCGTCGTGGGGGGGGGGGCTCCACTGGGACCACCACGCCCTGCGCCCCTTCCGCTGTGGATGCCACGGCAGTGGACACCCTAACGTTTTTTTTGTTTTGTTTTTTTGTGTGTTTTGTTTTTTTTCGTGTTTTTTTTTATTTTTTTGTTTTTGTTTTGTTTATTTTCATTGTTATTATCATTGTTATATATATATACACAATAAAACAAAACAGAAAACTGTAGGGAACATGTTTCAAGCATGTTTTAGGCATGGTTTTCACATGCTTACGACATGTTCAATCCATGCCTTAGACACCTGGGAAGTATTTGGCAGCACGCTTCCTCTCCATGGATCGTCCTCCACAACCCTTCTGCCCTTCCTTTTGTGGGGGCTCTCTTGCGGGGCCGCGTGGAATCCCAGACGATGGACGATCGGGGGAAACAGGGCACGACCAAAGCAATGCTTTCGTTCTCGCTCTGTTTTCGTTTTCCCTCGTTTTTGTCTTCGATCCGCCTTTACCGCAGAACGAGTTCGAAACGGAAACCGCCTACGACATCGCCAAAGTAGCAAGGCGACCGCAACCTGGAACCGCTTTTGCGTCGTGGCGCCCAAACGCCGATAAACCGATAAACAATATCGGTTTATCGGCGCCGATATGCCGATATGGTATATCGGCGCCTCCGGGCCAATATGCCGATACACCGATATGAGATATCGGCGCCGGTGAGCCGATATGCCGATATGGAAGCCCAGCTCATACGGGCATATCGGCATATCGGCGCAGGGAAGGTCAATACGCCAACCCAATTCATATCGACATATCGGCGTATCGGCATATCGGCCAAGGGAGCGCCGATGGCGTCGAAACGGCCGCCGACCCAATCCCCGCCAGCGTATCGGCATATCGGCTGGCTGGCGGGCGCACCATATTGGCGTATCGGCAGGACTGGAGGGACCAGGGGGGAAACGACTGCGCGCAGCGCAAAGAACACAAAACGACAGTCCAGGACAAAAACACATCATCTCCGCATTCGGTAGATTCGCTCTTCGTTGCAGTGCCCCCAATGTGGCCAGCATTTCAAGTGCGAGGCCCGGAAAGTTTGCGGCTACGATCAGGGGTATCGCGTGCCGTTCGAGAAGGCGACAGCAGCGCTCCAATTGAACAGTCAGAATCTACTGGCCTTCGTTCAATCCGCCGCCGTGCTTGGGTTGTAGGTCAGAGTTCCCTTGAATGCCTAATGCGGTTTCTTTGGAAACCTCCCGTAGCTGGCTTTCTGGGAGGCTGCATCGGCAATCTCGGGCTTTCTCCCGGGGTGGAGGACTCAGAATAACAGTTCGTGTTGCTCCTCTTGGTCCCTTGGGGGCCTTTTGTGCCGTCTTGGGGCGAACTCGGGGGCCTTTGTGGCTGTTTTGGAGCGTCGGAAGCCCGATGCATTAGTGATTTTGGCATTTGGGCGCCATCTAGGTGGTCCTCCTGGTTCCCCCCTGGTGCGTTTGCGGGGCCTCCTGCGCCGTCTCGAGGCCGAGTTGGCGAATCTTGGGGGGGAAGAGGGCGGCGAGGACGAGGATGCAGCAGTCAAAAGATTAGTCGGTTCGGGTCCCTCTTGGGCCGTCTTGGGAGCTTTTCGGGACCATGTTGGCTTTTCGTTGGCCCCTTCGACTTCGAAACGTCATCTGGGGATCCAAAAAAAAACGATCCAACGGCACCAGAGCATCCGAGCCTCGGGGCTCCCGGCAGCCAAACGAGTTTTCCCAACGCGTATACATGGGAGTTCCAGCTCGTGCTTCGAGGCGCGGTGACGGATTGTGCAGCCAATGAGGCCGGATTGCACTGATGCATCTTTCTTTCGCTGCGCCACCAAACAGTGGTTGTTCACGCATCGCAGCCGCCCCTCCTCCCTCGTCGTCGTCGTCGTCGTCGTCGTCGTCGTCGTCGTCGTCGTTTTTCTCGTCCTCTTCCTCCTCTCCCGCGCCCCCCTCCGCGCCGTCTTCTCCCAATGCTGATGCTTTCCCGCACCCCCTCCCTATTCCCTCCCCTTCGTCCTCCACCCCGCATCCTTCTATATAGATCCTCGTCGCCGCACCGCCGGGCATCTGGGCGGGGCGGACCTGGCGATCCGCTTGAGACTCAATTAGAATAGCGGTTGTGAAAACTAAAATCGAAGCCGCTCACGGCGAATCGCCGCCGCCCCTGTCTTATTGAAAAGCGCCTCTGTGGCCAAACTTTTGCGGCCAAAGCTCGGCCAAACTATCGGGCGATGTGCCCCCCCAGCCGTTGAGACCCGTCAGGGTGAGGAAGGAGGAGAAAAGGAAAGGGGGGAGGAGGAGGAGGATTTGGAGGAGAGTGCCTCTTGGGAGCGGGCCCTCTTGGGGCATCCTTGGGGCCTCTTGGGCTTCCTTGGGGGCCTCTTGGAGACCTCTTGGGAGCTCCTGCGGGCCTCTTGGGAGCCTCCTTGGCCGTCTCATCCTGGCACGTCTGGCTGGGGCCCTTTCGGGGCCTCTTCAAAGCCGTCTTTGAAGCAATCTTGGGCGTCTTGGAATCCTTTTAGGGCCGTTTTGTTGCTCTCGTGTGGCCGTCGTGGGGCCATCTTGGTGGCCTCTTCGGCTGTCGAAAGGCCTAAAAAAAACAAGCGCCAAGACTTTTCCAAACCTGCCGATCATCAATTCCGTAGCCATTTTGGCTCAAGCTGTTCCGGCTCCCGCGCGATCGCCCGTATTTTCGCTCCGGCTGCTCCTGACACTCACAAGGGATAACCATGGCTCTCCGGTCCAAGGTGCTCCCGACGGCCGTCGCGGCAGCCCTGTGCCCCCGGGCTCGGGCGAGGCCTTCGCTGCGCCAGAAGGCGGCCTCACCCCGTGGGTCCACCGCCAGTGCAGGCCCGGGCGGTGACCGCGCCCTCGCCTCCGGCGCGGCTCTGGCCGTCCTGAGCGCCGCCCCAACGCGCCATGGCGTCGCCGCGCAGTTCAAGGTGACGCTGGAGACGCCGGACGGCCCCCAGGAGTTCGAGAGCCCAGAGGACGTGTGCATCCTCGACCAGGCCGAGGATGAGGGCCTGGAACCGACTCCTGCCGCGCAGGCTCGTGCTCGAGCTGTGCCGGCAAGTCGGACCAAGCCTTCCTGGACGAGGACCTGACGGGGTAGGGTTTCTGCCTCACGTGCGTGACGTTCGCGACTTCGGGTAACCATCAAGACCCATTTCGAAAATGACCTGTGAGATGTCGAGGAAGCGATCGGAACACAGTGGATGCAGTGGTGCCGCAGGTTTCGGTCAGGCGAACCTTGCGGTTTTCAGTATGATGACGCTTTGGATGTGCTCAAGGACGTGCGTATCCTAAGCTTGCGTGGGTAGTTGCGGAGTGGCAGCGTGATCCGTGCGGTGCTTCGCGCAAGAACGGCAATGATCATTAGGGAAAACCTGCCGAACATAAATGGTTGGGGTTTCTTTGGGGGATTTGCTGGGGGACCTCTTGAAGGCTTCTTGGGCCGTCTTGGAGGCCTCTTGTAAACTTCTTGGGCCGTGCTGGGCCATGCTGAGGTCATCTTAGGCCTGTACGAGTGCACCTGAGGCCGTCTTATATATTAGTCTCTCTCAAGGCCTTCTTGGCCGTCTTGGAGGCCATCTTGAGACCGTCTTGGAGGCCATCTTGGGCCGTTTTGGCGGCCGATGGGGCCAACGGAAAGCGAATTGTTCACGCTTCGCGTATCCCCGCCAGCCTTGACCAGTTCCGACACGAGTGCTTGCACTTCCCTGGCTTCTGGTCCCCAGTCACCGCCACAGCCTGGCAGTGTGTGCCGTTGCCGCTGGCCTAATGGGTCTCTGGACCGCTGGTTCACTCAGGAGTGGTTCAGCCTTCTTGATCGACCATGTGTGTTCCCCCTGTCGGTCTGCAGCCCGCCCGTTGGGCTGTTTATGCAGCCCCGGGCTTCGCCACTTCTGTGGCGCGCCGACCTCTGGCGCCTGGATGCGACAACGTCCAATTCACTCATCCTGGTGGTCTCGCCCCTGGGGTGCCCGCGCGCCTGCACAGCTTCCTGGCAGCCCCGGCAGCTCTTGCAGCCTCTGCCCTCGGCGCAGCAGCTTCCCTCGGCGGTAGGTTCTGCTGATGCCTGCGAGCGCGCTGGGCAAGTAGTTCTGCTCGTAGCCCGAACCGACTTGTGACGCCGCCGGCGCCTTCGCCTGCGGTTGCGACAAAAAGTATCCCCACCAGCCCATTCCGAATCGCTGCCCATGAGAGCTGACGGGGAACGGGAGGGAAAGACGCATTTAGTGAAACGAAGCGGGCGACCAGGGTGAACTGAGAGGTCTCTGGGAACAAGGTGGTGGCCCTGGAGGGCCTCTTCGGGCCATCCCTGGGGCCCGCGCGGGGGCGACGGAAGGAGGAGGAGGAGGAGGAGGAGGAGGGCCTTGTGGCAAGGGCCCGGGATTTCTGTGGAACGAGTCCTGGGCTCATGTGGAGCAGGCCCCAAAGGCTTGACCTTTGCCTCCTGGGGTTCTCTTCGGAGCCCACACCGAAGCCCGACCAGCCCATGCGCCGACTCTGACCCGCCGAAACGATACGCCGATGCTCCAGCCGAGGCGAAAGGCGCCGCTGAGCCGATATACCGCTACGCCAAGGAGCCGATGCACCGACTTGGAGCCGCTGAGCCGATACGCCGAGGCTCCGATCGAGGCGAAAGGCGCCGCTGAGCCGAGAAGCCGACATGCCGAGACGCCAGTCTGGTGCGCCCGCCCACCAGCCGATATGCCGACGCGCCGGCGGGGATTGGGTCGGCAACTGTTTCGACGCCATCGGCGTTCCCTGGGCCGATGTGGGGTTGTCGTATCGACCCTCCTTGCGCCGATATGCCGATATGCCGATATGAGTTGGCTCGGTATGTCGGCCCTCCCTGCGCCGATATATCATATCGGTGTATCGGCGTATCGGCCCGGAGGCGCCGATACATCATATCGGCATATCGGCATATCTCGGCGCCGATAAACCGATACTGTATATCGGTTCATCGGCGTGTCAGCGCCACGGCAAGAGCGGCTCCACAACGCGGTCGCCTTGAAAACACCGTGCAGGTCCACCCCGTGGGGGACAGTGAGAAGGCGGCCTTCTCAGAAGGCTCGGAAGTCGCTCGGCCGCCTGAGAAGCCTCCTCGGCCCTCCCCGGCGACGCAGAGAGAGCTCCTCGGAGGGCGCGCGGGCCTCGCTGAGAAGCCCTGCCGCCTTCTGAGGAGGCCTCCTCCTTCTCCTTCTCCTTCTCACTTCCTCCCCCCCTCGCTCGCCGCAGAGGCGAGCCTGGCTTCTCGGGAGCACTGCCGAGATCGGCTGCACGCAAGAGTGACCTTTGGTGCGCAGCTTTTTGGGGACCGCGGGGGGACCAGCACACAAGCGCGCAGGACGCTAAAAATCGCACCGCGTTCGGCGATCGGGGGGCCCCACTGGGCCCGCACCAAAGGTCACTCCGGCGAAAGATCACTCTAACGTCTAGTCGACGAGAAGCCTCATGGCCGACCCCAGCGGTGTCTGGGCCGTTCGGGCGCCCGTCGGGCGCACGTGCTGGTTTGGGGCCCTCTGCCGAGGCGCCCTGGGAGCCTCCTGGGCCCTCCGCGTTAAGCCGTGCTGGGGGTATCTTTGGGGCCGCCTGGGGCCGCCCAGTGGAAGACGGCCCGCCGCCACTGGCCTCGGAGCTCAGCGCGGGGGCGCCGTCGGAGCACGGCGCAAGAATCCTGCAGCCCCTGATCGTACAGTCGGACTCGACTGGACAGGACACGCGAATGGGCTCGACTGATCGTACAGTCGGACTCGACTCGACTCGACTTGCCTGGCCAGGCGCACCAAAACGCACGTCCTCGACCCCGCACGTGTAGCATTCGCCCGGGGCCGTCCCAGGGCGCACGAGCCTGGCCCCGGCGCACCATCCCTTGGGGCAGCACGCTCGGAACGCACCCGGAACCATGCCGGGGCGCACCAAAAATGCCTGGCCCGGGACGCGCCGCCCGCGAGAGCCGGCACGCTCGAGATGCAGCTGGGACTGGCCCCGGGGCTGGCCCCGAGGCTGCACCGGCCTCGGGCTGGCACGCTTAGAACGCGGCGGGCGCACTGCTGAGGCGCACGACAACGTCTGGCCACGAGACACACCATCCTCGAGCTGGCACGCACGCTCGGGATGTGGTCACCACTCTGGAGCCGGTGACCCTGGCGACCCTCCCTGAGGGCCCGACAGCGATGCTGTTCGTCTTTGGCCAAGATAGACAATCTACTGAACAGAGAAAACCCAATCAATGGATTTCATTTCTTTCGCTGGCGCTCCACGTCTCTCTCTCTCTGCCTCTCCTTCTTTCTCTTTCTGCCTCTCTCTCTCTCTCTTTCTTTCTTCCTCTACTCAGCTTACGGTATGTGCCCTTTCACCTCGCTCTGCACCCAATGATCTGATATCAGCTCTGTACTTGTTTCCTCTCTCTCTCTCTTGCTCTCGCTCTCTCTCTCTCTCTATATATATGTCATTATGTCTCTGTCTATGTTTATGTCTCTCTCTACATACATATATACACAGCGCTGCCCTATAAACTTCTATGTGCATTCTCCCGTCCGACCTCATTTTTTTTTTTTTTTTTTTTGGTTTTCTCACTCTCTCTCTCTCTCTTTCTATATCTGTGTATATATATAATCTACACCAGTAACTCGCGGCTCCAAGAGGGCCTCAAGGTAGCCGAAGATACCAACAAAACGCCCTCGAGACAGCCCAAGAAGGCCCCTGAACAGCCCAGAAGAGACCCAAGAGGGCTTCAAACTGGCTCACGAGGATCTCCAGAGGGATCTAAGGCGGCCGAAGGGACCCCGAATACTGCCCCGCAGAAGCCCAGGACAGCCTCAAGACGGCCCAAATGCGGTCCATGATGGCTCTTCGAGAAATGAAGAAGAAAATTGTCACATGAGACGGCTCTTCTCTTCTTTCTTCCGCCTCCTCCATCCCTTTTCTGCATAAGTCTCTCCTCCCCGTCACGCCCCCAGACGTGTTGGTAGGGCGGGCCAAGCGTTTCACCTGAGACTTCGTCACCACTGATGATCCGTAGGCTTGAAGTGCAAAGCAATTTCAAGGATGGAGGGCGGGTCGTCTTCAAAACATGCCTCTCGTCTGAGCGCCGTGCACATTCGTCTTAAAAGCTTGCCGCAGGTTTAAGGATCGAGGACGGCTCCATCTAAAAATATGGCTCTCGCCGTAGCGCCGCGCGCATTCGTCGAAGTTTGCAGCAGTTTCAAAGATGTAGGGTGGTTCTTTTTCAAAATGTGGCTCTCGCCCTAGCGCCGCACGCATTGGTCCCATAATTTTGCAACGCTTGCAAGGATGGCGGGCAGGTCCTTTCCAAACTGTGGCTCTCGCCCTAGCACTGCGCACCTTCGTCTTAAACGTTTGCAGCAGTTTCAAGGATGAGGGGTCCTTTTCAAAATATGGCTCTCGCCTTGGTGCCGCGCGCATTCGTCTTAAAGTACAAAGCAATTTCAAGGATTCGTATGGTGGAGGTCCCATGAATGGTGCCCTGGCGCGAGTTAGGATTGCCAGGATGCAAAAACAAGTTTTATTCTCGGTGTTGACGTCCCTGGAGCGGTGTTTGGCATGGTTTAAGATTGCCAGGACGCAGCAGTCACGTTGATTCGCGGCGTTGAAGTCCCAGGACGGGCGTTTTGGAACGATTGAAGATTCTCATATAGCTGTCTTCAATATGGGCGCTTCCCGCAATGACAGTAAAGTATGGTGGTGGACTGTGAAGAGGGATCATGGAGGAAAGGTTTGTTGCAACATCGTTGCTGTGTCTTGTGTTTACACTAGTTCTCCTCCTCATCCCCATCATCATCATCATCATCATCATCATCATCATCATCATCATCATCATCATCATCATCATCATCATCATCATCATCATCACCATCATCCTCGTCCTCGCCCTCCCCCTCATCATCACAATCCTCACCATCATCGTCATCATCATTCCGATTACGTTATGAATTCCCCTCTCCCTCGTCCACCACAATCCTCCTCCTTTCCTCATCTTCAGCCGCATCCTCCGATCGCCATTCTCATCGTTGTCATCATCATCCTCATCGTTTCGAGCAGCTGCCACCGAGAATGCTAAGCTGGCACGGTGGCGGGAGTTGCCGCAGGAAACTGATGTCTCTAATCTCTATCCTCTCCGCTTAGCCATGCTCCCTACTCTCTCATGTGTCTTCTCTACTCTCTACTATCTACTCTTTCTCTTATCGTGACCTCGGTCACAAAGACCCACATACTCGGCCATAACCAGGAAATCGAGCCCCTGGGAACATTTCAACGACGGAATGACCAGACACAAAACCGGTAGCCCAACAGCCCGTCGAAATCGGCCTGGAACCGGGAACCTGGGAACCCTGCCAGCCACCGAGATCGGCCCGCAACTTCCGCCTACTCTTTCAGTTTCCGCTGGGACCCCTTCAGTGCAAGCGCTAATTGGGGAACTAATGTGCGTTCCCACTGTCTACTTGTCATGCTCTCCCTCTATCTATATAGATGTCCCTCTCATTCTATCTGATTCTCTCTCTCTCTCTCACTCTCTTTACTTCACTGTCGCTAGGATCAGGCGACGATTTTTTTTTGGAGCTGTATTTCTTGAAGATGATGTCTTGGATTCTGCCACGCTTCTTCTCCGCGATGCCTTTCGAGACAGCCTCCCTGACCTCTCTCCGGCCCTCCGCGTGGCCTCCATCACCTGCTGCACCGCACACTGGACCCGTGACTGCACGACGCAACTAAGATTTGTTCCGACTCCTCGCGCATGCCCTCGGCCTCGATCGCAAGCTTGTTCCTGGCGATGAAACTGGCAACGGCCGAACAGGCCGCCATCGCAACTTCCGCTCAGGACTCCACGGTGACAACGGCCGCAAACTTCTGCCAGGCGTCGAAAGTCCCAGCAGGCTCGCCGCGATGCTGGCTTCTCGGAGGCTGTTGGCCTGCAACGTCGTCTCAGAATCAGACATCTCTGCAAACTTCTCTGCGTCCTGCGTCTTGTCCTCATCCGCACTCCCGGCGCCACACCCTTCTCCAGTCTCTTATTCGGCAATCTTGCCTCGCTCACCTTCTCGATGGCGGCTTCTGCCTCGAATTCCAGAGGTTCGAGCTCTCCTGTTAGCCATTTCGCCATCGGCCGACCCCCGCTTGCCAGGGGTGAGAAGGCATGTGCGATGTTCGGTGGCCACCCTTCCCTGGTCCCCCCCTGTGTGCCCCAATCTCATGCCCGCCACTGAGGAACTGGCCACGCTAACTCCCCAACATCCTGCCCGCTCCCCGCCCTCGCCCTTGCCTCCCTGTCCCTCCACGGCATCACATCTCTCTGCGGCGTCATCCTGCGCTTCCCCTTACTCTGGAACACCGTGCAACATATATTCCATTCGCCTGGGTAGAATTTCGGGGGTCTGCGAAATAGCGTAAGCTTTTGAATATGCTAGCGCCCGCTCGACCTTTCCCGTCGACGTCGCCATCAGGTGACCCGTGTTGGCAAGCTCCTTCTCTAATGTGTCTGCAAGCTCCTTCTTCAGGTTCTTGGAGGTGCTGGGGTAGCGTTGGAGAGCAGCTCAGAAGGTGCAGGATGACGAACTGCTGCCCGCTCAATCTCCTCTGCTGCGCTCAACTCCTGCGCCTGCGGCTTCTCCCACAACTTCCTCCAATCCTCATCGATCTGCTTCCGCTTCGCGGCTCGCTTCTTACGCTCCTTGCCAGAGAGGGCGACAACGTCAGGGTTTGGGGAGGGGGGCAGGGTCGACATCGACCTGGAATTGCGTCGGGCATGTCCTCCTACAGGAGGATCTTGGGCGAAGAATCGACATACTCAAACCATACTCAAAAAAAGTAAGAATTAGTTCCCCTATTTTTTGTGACGCTTTTTGAATTTTCCTCCTGTAGAGGGGCAGTCCCGACTTAAACCTGGAATCGACGACACACCGCCGTCGCCCACAGGCCCCCGATTGCGAAGCAGCAAGTTCCCGGGCGCGCTGGGGCACCAAAGACCGCCTGCCGGCGACGAGCGAGTGGGTGAGGCCAGCGGTAGGTCGGGCATGTCCTCCTAAAGGCGCATTTTGGAAGACAAATGAAACATAGTCAACCAATGTCTAACAATAGCCAAACATAATTACTCCAAGCATCGTCCCCAGACTGTGTTTGACCATTTTTGGTATTCTTCCTCCTGTAGAGGGACGTGCCCGACTGGAGGCCAACGTCGGCCAAAGTGCAGGAGACTCCCAAGGTTCGGAGAAAGCTGGGGGAAGGTCCCGGGGAAAACTGGGGGAGGGCCCGGGGAAGCCCAGGGGAGGGTTTACGGCCGATGGCGAAGACCCCGCGCCAGCTGCCCAAGTTCCCCCCCCCCCTTCTTTGGCCCCACGGCTTAGTCTTAGGTTGGGCTGGTTTTATAATAAGGATTTGGACGAATAATAAAAAGACCCACAACTTTTAACACATAATCAAAAAATCGTTCCCAGAGTATTGTTTGACTATTTTTGAATATTGCTCCTGTAGAGGGACAGGCTGGACTTAAGGCTAAGCCTGGGAGAGACGGATCCTGAGGGAACCGGATCCTGGACCCTGGAGGCCTTCTCCCAAGACGAGTTTTGCATCCCGGGTCGTCCTCTGACAAGTCCCTCAGGCCCGTTTTCGGGCCCCGAGAGAGCCCGCCAACGGTGACAGGCCTCAGGATCCGTGTCCCTCAGGACCCGTTCCCCTATAGGAGAAACCAAAAGGCACCGATACCGCCACTCCCTGGACCTCCCGGGGTGCGTTCTGACCAGAATCTTCAGGCGAACCTGGTGGTGGCGACGAGGGCCAGTGGACAGAAATATTCGAACCCCAGAGCACCGCCTTTGCTGAGATCAACATGGATGTCGGGGGCGCGGGGGTGATCTAGAATCTCCCTCGAATGTGCCAGGGTTCGAATCGAGTGTCCATCTACTGTCCCAGGATGCCCAGAAAAGGGGGAAACGAGGGAAGGGTACTGTAGTAGTGGAAACAATTGGTTTTCAAAATGTTTGGTCTTTAGCTCTGCGTGGCGACGCCCCCGTCGCCGCGCGTGCCCTCTGCGTGCCTGCAGGGGCGCCGCCATGTAGAAGTACTGGAGACCGAGCATTTGGGGCGTCGCTACGCACGCCCTCTGCGTGGCTGCGACCACTTGTTTAAACCCTAAAACCAATTAAATTTACTAACCAAGTAGGGGGGCACGAGGCCCCCACGGCGAACGGCGTCCTCCTCGTTCTCCTTCTGGCGCTCCCCTGGCCTGCTCGGGCCCTCCGCCTCGCGCGCGCGCGCGGGGGCGCGCAGCGGACGACGCGCGCGCTGAGGCCGCACACGCGGAAGACCCCTGCCCCCGCGCCGGACCAGGAGAGCAGCCTCCTCCTCCTCCTCCTCCTCCTCCTCCTCCTCCTCCTCCTCCTCCGCTTCTTCCTACTCCTCCTGCTCCTGCTCCTGCTCCTAATCCTCCTCCTCCTCCTCCTCCTCCTCCTCCTCCTCCCCGCGGAGGCCTCGGAGGCGGGCAGGCAGAGCCCGACGCGTCAGCCCGCTGCGGAGCACCAGACGAAGCCAGGGCGAGGACAGCATCGGGGGAGGATACATCGAGGATCTCCCTCCTCTCCTCCTCTCCTCCTCCGCTCCCTCCTCCTCCTCTCCTCCTCTCCTCCTCTCTTCCTCCGCTCCTCCTCTCTCCCTCTCCTCCCCTCTCCTCCGCTCCTCTCCTCCTCTCCTCCTCCCTCCTCCTCCCTGAGACGGGGCCATGACGAGGACAACATCGGGTGAGGATACGTCGATCGCTCTGAGATCTGGCGGCTCTGGAGGATGCAGCGGGCGCCGCGGCCTGCTCAGGGCGTTCCCGAGCGCTCTGAGAGTGTGTTCTGGGATGCTCTGGAGCAGGCTTCTCCTCGTCCTAGCCCCGTCCGAGAACAACCACTGCATCGACGTCCGGCTTGATTGTCCTCGCTTGATCGGGGCCCGTCGACCCCTGGGGGGCGCAGCTACGCCCACAACCTCTGGAGCAGCCCTCTGTCTGAAGGCCTCCGCCCAGGTCCAGGTTCGGGGTGGGTGCGGACGCCATGGCCGCCGAGCCGAGCTGCACCTGCGGTGCTCCCAAGTGGATCCGGGGCCGCTCAGGGCTTCGGGCTCTGGCTCCAGGTGGAGGTCAGCGCTGGATCCCCCCCCCCGATCCCTGCATCTGCGATCACATCCCTTCGTGTCCGACAGCCTCGCGTGACACGTCGTGCCCGAGGGGCGCGCCAGAAACAAGCAAAAACCCTCCCTCTCCTCTCTCCCTCTCGTTCTACTTCCCCCTCCCATTCTCAAAAAGAACGGCACAGACACGGCTGTCCTGGATCTGCGCCGGACACCCTCCCTGGCGCGCGGAGCGCGGCGCCCGAGGCGCCGCCATGGGGGGGCCCGGCGCGGATCCAAGAAATCCGCGCGGAGCGCCAGCAGTTTCTGGTTTATGGCGTTTTCCGTCCGTGAGGCCCTGCCAAGCGGCGTGAGCCCTGCCAAGCGGCTCTGCCAAGGTCCGTTCTTCGACTCGAGCCCCGTCCGTTCTTCGACTCGAGCCCCGTGAGGCCCTGCCAAGGCCCGTTCTTCGACTCGAGCCCCGTCCGTGAGGCCCTGCCAAGCGGCTCCGCCAAGCCGTCTCCCGTGCCGTCGCCTCTGGCCGGGGCGCTCGCCCCGGGCCGCAGCGGCAGGGGCTGGGCCTCCGCTCCACGGGCCCCGCGGCTGCGGGGGCGCGGCTTTCCGTGCCGGCCCCGCAGACCCCGCGCCTGGCCCAGCCAGCGGGGGTCTCGCACCCGACGCTGGAGACGAGGACGACGACGACCCTGACGACGACGACGTTGACGACGACGACAAAGCGACGAAACGGCGACGACGACGAAACAAGGATGACGCTACGCCGACGCCGACGACGTCGACGACGACAAAATGACAACGACGACGACAAAACATCGACGACGACAACGACGACGACAACGACGATGACGATGACGACACAACGACGAAAAGACGACGCCGATGACAAAGCAACGATGCCGACGACCAAAAGTCGACGCCGACGCCGACGCCAACGACCACGACGATGCCGACACCGACGCCGACGCCGACGCCCACGCCGACGCCGACGCCGACGTCGACGCCGACATCGACGCCGACGCCCATGCCGACGCCGACGCTGACGACGACGACGCTGATGACGACGACGACGCTGACGACGACGACAAAACGATGACGACGACGAGGTCGACGACGCCGACGCCGACGCCGACGCCGACGCCGACGCCGACAACGCCGCCGCCGACGCCGACGACGACGCCGACGCCGACGCCAACGCCGACGCTGACGGCGACGCCCACGCCGACGCCGACGCCGACGCTGACGACGACGCCGCTGACGCCGACGCTGACGCCGACGGTGACGACGACGACGACGACGACCCTGACGACGACGCCGACAAACCGACGACGACAAAACAACGACGACGCCGACTCCGCTTTCGACGCCGACGCCGACGTCGACGCCGACGCCGACGCTGGAGCCGACGCCGACGACGATGCTGACGCTGACGCCGACGCCGACGCCGACGCCGATGACGACGAAACGACGACGACGACGAAGACGACGACGACGACGACAAGAAAAACGACGCCGACGCTGACGACGACGGCGTTGCCGACACCGACGCCGACGCCGGAGCCGACGGCGACGGCGACGGCGACGGCGACGCTGACGACGACGCCGACGCCGACGCCGACGCCGACGCCGACGCTGACGACGGCGACGCTGACGACGACGACGACGCTGACGACGACGACAAAACGATGACGACGACGCCGACGCTGACGCCGACGCCGACCCCAACGCCGGCGTCGACGCCGGCGCCGATGCCGACGGCGACGCCGACGGCCACGCCGACGCCGACGCCGATGACGACGACGGCGCCGCTGACGCCGACGCCGACGCCGACGCCACGCAGACGGCGACGGCGACGCTGACGCTGACGCCGACGCGTCGACGCGTCGACGCGTCGACGCCGACGCTGACGCCGCCTCGTCAACGCCGACGCCGACGTCGACGCCGACGCTGACGACGACGACGACGCTGCCGACGACGACGTTGACGACGACGACGACGCCGACGACGACGCTGCCGACGACCACGTTGACGACGACAAAACGGCGACGACGACACAACGACTAAACGACGACGACGACAACATAACAACGACGACAAAACGACGACGACGACGACGCTACGCCGACGCTGACGCCGACGCTGGAGCCGACGCCGACGCCGACGCTGACGATTACGCCGATGCAAACGACGACGCTAATGCCGAGACCGACGCCGACGCCAACGCCGACGCCGACGCCGACGACAACGCCGACGCCGACTCCAACGGCGACGCCACGCCGACGCCGACGCCGAAGCCGAGACCGACGCCGACGCTGACGACGACACCGACGCCGAGGCCGAGGCCGAGGCCGAGGCCGACGCCGACGCCGGAGCCGACGCCGACGCCGACGCCGACGCCTACGACGCCGCCGACGCCGACGCCGACACCGACGCCATGCCGACGCCGACGCCAACGCCGACGCCGCCGCCGACGCTGACGACGACGACGACGCTGCCGATGACGAGGACGACGTTGACGACGAGTACAACAAAACGATGACACGACAACAACGACCAACAACGAGGACGACAACGCCGACGCCGACGCTGACGCCAACGCCGACGCCGTTGCCGACACCAACGACGCCGACGCCGACGCCGACGCCCGCGCCCACGCCGCCGCCGACGCCGACGTTGACGCCGACGCCGACGCCGACGCCGCCGCCGACGCCGACGACGACGCCGACGCCACGCCGATACCGACGCTTGCGCCGTCGCCGACGCCCACGCCCACGCCGACGCTGACGACGACGCCGACGACGACGCTGACGCTGACGACGACGACGCTGACGATGACGACGCTGAGAACGGCCACAAAACGACGACGACGACAAAGTGACGAATTGACGACGACGCAGACAAAACCACGACTACGACGACGCCGATGCCGACGCCGATGCCCACGCCACGCCGACGCCGACGCTCGCTGACGACGACGCTGACGACGACGGCGACGAAATGATGACGACGATCAACATAAAATCAGAAGACAGCTCGTTGTTTGGGCCTCACCGCTAGCCCAAACGGCCAGCATAAATCGGGCGTAGCTCCGCACGCATTCGAATGCCCACACTTCGTCCTCGTACTGCTCGTATTCCTCCCGGTCCTCCTCCCCATCCTGATCGTCGTCGTCCTCCTCCTCCTCATCCTCCTCGTCTTCCTCCTGCTCCAGCTCGGTGTCCTATCGGTTGCGCCATAGGATGCGCCCTCGGTGGCTGAGCATAAATCTTCTCCTATCGGTTGCGCCATAAGTTGCGCCCTCGGCGGCTGAGAATGAGACCGCCGTCTCCAACCGGTTGCGCCATAGGTTGCGCCTTCTGCGGCCGATAATAAAACCGTCTTCCACCGGTTGCGCCATAGGTTGCGCCCTCGGCGGCCGAGAATAACACCGTCTCCTATCGGTTGCGCCATCTGTTGCGCCCTTGGCGGCCGAGAATAAAGCCGTCGCGTAACGGGTGCGACCAGTGTGTTCAGTTCACTTCAGTTCAGTTTACCTCGCGAGATACATATTCGGGCTAAGTCCGAAAGAACGACGACGCTAAAACTACGACGACGACGAGACGGACGACGACGTCGACTCCGACGCCGACACCGACGCCGACGCCCACGCCGACACCGACGCCCACGCCACGCCGACGCTGACGCTGACGCTGACGCCCATGCCGACGCCGACGCAAACGACGACGACGCCGACGCCGACGCCGACGCCGACGCCGACGACGACACCGACGCCGACGCTGCCGCCGCCGCCGTCGGTGACGGTGATGATGACGGTGACGGTGACGGTGACGGTGATGGTGACGGTGACGGTGACGGTGACGACGACGCCGACGCCGACGCCGACGCCACGCCGACGCCGACGCCGACACCGACGACGATGCCGACGCCGTCGCCGACGCCGACACAGACGCCGACGGCGACTCCCACGCCGACGCCGACGCCTACGCAGACGCCGCGGACGCCGACGCTGATGACGACGCCTACGCCGATGCCGACGCCGCCGACGCCGCCGTCGCCAACGCCGATGCCGACGTCACGCCGACGCCGACGCCGACGACGACGACGACGCCGACGCCGACGCCGACGCCGTCGCCGTCGCCGACGCCGGCGCCGACGCCGAGGCCGACGCCGACGCCGGCGCCAACGCCAATGCCGACGCCGATGCCCACGCCGACGCCGATGCCGACGCCGACGTCTTGGCCGACGCCGACGCCGACGACGACGTTGACGACGTGGACGACTACGACGACTACTACGACGACGACGCCGACGCCAACGCCGACGCCACCGTCGATGCCGACGACGACGTTGACGACGTGAACGACGCTGGCGACTACGACGACAACAACAAAGACGATGACGACGCCGACGTCGCCGCCGCCGCCGACACTGACGCCGCTGACGACGACCCTGACGACGACGGCATTGACGACGTTGACGACAAATGACGACTACGACGACTACGCCGACGACGACGCCGCCGACGCCGAAGCTGACGACGAGCACGCCGACGCGGAAGCCGACGCCGACGACGACGTTGAAGGCGTTGACGATGCCGATGCCATTGCCGACGACGACGCCAACGCTGACGCCGACGCCGCCGACGCCGACGCCGACGCGGACGCCGACGCCGATGCCCACGCCGACGCTAACGCCGACGCAAACGACGACGCTGACGTCGACGACGACGTTGATGCCGACGCCGATGTTGACGACGACGCCGACGCTGACGCCGCCGACGACGCCGCCGACGCCGACGCCCACGCCGACGCCGCCAGCGCCTAAGCCGACGACGACGCCGACGCCAACGCCGACGCCGACGCCGCCGACGCCGACGCCGACGCCGCCGACGCTGACGCCGACGCCGACGCCGACGCCGCCGCCGACGCTGCCGACGACGACGAAGTTGACGACGTTGACGACGCTGATGACTACGACGACGACGACGCCGACGCCAACGCCGACGCCGACCGACGCCGACGTCGACACTGATGCCGACGCCGACGACGACGACGCCGACACCAACTTAGACGCCGGCACCGACGCCGACGCCGCCGACGACGATGACGTTGAAGGCGTTGACGACGACGCCGCCGACGACGCCGCCAACGCCGACGCCGACGCCGACAACGACGCCGACGACGACGACGACGCCGACGCCGACGACGACGACGACGTTGACGCCGACGCCGACGTTGACGCCGACGCCAACGCCGACGCCGACGCCGCCGCCGACGCCGACGCCCACGCCGACGCCGACGACGACGCCGATGCCCACGCCGACGCCGACGCCGACGACCACGCTGACGACGACGCTGACGTCGACGCCGACGCCTACGCCGAACCCGCCGCCGACGCCGCCGCCGTCGACACCGACGCCGACGCCGACGCCGACGCCGACGCCGCCGCCGCCGACGCCTTCGCCGAGGTCGACGACGTCGACGACAAGAAAGTTGAAGAAGTTGACGACGACGCCGGCGAGGACGACGACGCCGCCGACGTCGACGCCGACGCCGACGCCGCCGCCGACGCCGACGCCGACGCCGACGCAGACGTCTTGGCCGACGCCGACGCCGACGACGACGATGACGACGTGGACGACACCGACGCCGACGACGACGCCGACGTCGGCGACAACGTGGACGACGTCGGCGACGTGGAAGACGTTGACGACTACGACGACGACGCCGACGCCGACGATGTTGACGACGACGCCGACGCCGACGCTTGCGCCGACGCCGACGCCGACGCCGATGCCGCCGACGCTGACGCCGACGCCGACGCCGACGCCACCGACGACGCCGCCGCCGTCGCCGACGCCGACACCGACACCGACGCCGACGCCGACGCCGGCACCGATGCCGATGCCGACGACGACGACGCCGACGCCGACGCCGCCGCCGGCGCCGACGCCGACGACAACGTCGACGACGTCGACGACATGGAAGACGTTGACGACTAGGACGACGACGATGACGCCGAGGCCGACGCCGAGGCCAGCGATGCTTACAGCGACGACGCCGGCGCCGACGACGCCGACGCCGACGCCGACGCCGACGTCGACGCCGCCGCCGACGCTGACGCCGACGCCGACGCCGACGCAACCACCGACGACGTCGACGACGACGAGACGTAGGCGACGAGGTCGATTCCGCTGCCTCGCCCCACGCCGCCGCCCATCCTGTGCCGTCGTCAGCCGCTGCTGGTCGCGCCGCACGCGCAGATCAGATGGCTTCTCTTCGAGCAACGTCCGTGAGGCTCTGTCAAGCCGTTGCTCATGCCGCCGCCTCTGGCCGGGACGCTTGCTCTGGGCCGCAGTGGCTGAGGCTGAGACTCCGCTCCCAGGCCACCTCAGCAGCCGATCCACAGCTCCACTTGAGTCGTTCTTCGCCGACTCCTGCGCCGCGCGCCTCAGTGATGGACGAGGTTGGGGCCTCCTAGCCACCTCTTGCCCTCTTGGGGCACCCTTGCGGGCCTTGGGGACCATCTTTGGGCCATCTTGGGTGAGATCGATCAGAGGAGGGGAGCTCCCTAAGTAGCCCCCCCCCCCCCCCTAAGGAGGCCAAAATGGGGCCAACACCGTAGCAACACCAATGATCTTGGCTTCCTGGCGAGGAGGTCCCCCGCGGTGGCGTGCGCCGAGCTCCGCTGGGCTCGGCGCGCCCCTGCGGGCCCTCGCCCCTCGCTGCGCCCGTCGAGACCACGGCCTCGCTCCGTGGGGCGCGGGTTGTGCCTCTCGCCGTCGCGCTGTGCACGGCTGGTTGCCCAGGGTGCAGCCTGTGCGTCAAGGTCGGCCACCGCGCCGAGCTCCATTGACTCCCGCTACGGGGGGGAAGGAAGAGAGGTTGTCGCTTCCACCGTCCTTCCCGTCTCACCTCTGCGCTCGGGCACCCCGGGGCCCCCGCCGTCACTGAGGGCGAAGGCGAGGATGCAGTACCCTGCGCCCTCCCTCGCTCGAACTTTCCATCCGCATGCATTCAGGACGCCCGCGCGGCTGGGGCACGAGACCCAGGCCGCATCGGAGACGTCCCGAGCCCACAAGAGGAGGATGATGATGATGATGAGGAGGAGGAGGAGGAGGAGGAGGAGGAGGAGGAGGCCGTGACCATTTTGGCCCAAGACGGGAACTCCTCCCCGTCCCGACTCCAGAGGCTCGAGGTCGCGGCAGAAGGGCAGCCCCTTCCTGAGGCCTGGCTGCCGCGGCCCAGGTGCTGAGCGCTCAGGGGAGCGCGCCTCCGAGCTCTGGTCTCGCCCCATTCAGTCTTCCGCGGCCCATGTCAAATGGGCGGTTCGGGGATCGGTGGAAGTGCACCTTCTGCGGATGCGGGCAGCAAACACTGTCGCTGAACACGTCAGGAGCAGCAGCCAGCGGCTCCGTGGGCCAACGGCGGCAACGGCAGCGGCGGCGGCAAGGGCAACAGGTGGGCTCGCAGCCGCAGCCAGCCCAAGACCCCAGGGCCCGCCGCCGACAAGGTCTCGCCCGTCGACCTCCAGAAGCTGGTGGATGTTGCCGCCCAGATGGGGGACACCGCCACGGCCGCCAAGTGCTCGACGGAGCTCGCCAAGGCCAAAGCTGTGCGCCCAGTCCGCCAACGCGCTGCCCAAGCACAGCGGAAGGCCGCCGCGATTGAGAGGAAGCTCGACACGGCCACCAACGCGCTGGCCACCCTCCAGAAGCAGGTCACCGAGCAGGCTGCGCTCGTTCGTACACTGGTGCGAGACCTGGACACCGCCGAGCAGGACTACAGGACGGTCCTCCAGGAGGAGTACCATGCCACCGTCGGCACTCAGAGCTCGGAAGGTACTGCTGGGTCCAAGCTCAACCTCCAAACCCTCCTCGAGGGCAAGCTCGACGCCGTGGATATCTTCGACGACGGCGGCATGTTCGATCTCGGAGAAGGACGCGAGCTGGACGCCACGGACGAGACCGAGATCGCCAAGCGGAGGGAGGAGCTCAAAACCACCCATGCAGGCCATGGCTGCCCAGCTGCTCCAGGAGGCCAGGCGGAGGCGTGAGGCCACCCGCGCAGCCCACGAGGAGCAGAAGAGGCGGCTCGCTCGCGTCCGAGATTCTGCTCCTCCTCCGAGCCGCGGCGGCGCTGGCAGTGACGGCAGTCGAGACGCGGCAGCTGCGCCAGGTAAAGAGCCAGCTGCCGCGCCCGTCGCTGCCTCAGGAGACGGCGGCAGCGCAGGCCCCGCCGCCGCCGCGGACGGCGCGACCCAGCAGCAGCCCCAGCAGTCTGCCAAGGAGCGTGCAGCGGCGGTCCTGGCAGGCAAGGGTGCAAGTAGAAGGGCGGACCCACTGCGTGGGTAGCCCAGTGCCCGACCCTCGGGCCAGACGGGTGCGGTTCTTGGACCGCCCGACCTACCACTACATCGAAGAAGAAATTGATGGTGCACAGTGCCCTGGGTCTCGACACTACCTACCGCGCGATCAACAACCACCACCTGAAGAAGAGGCTCATTCGGTTCGGGAGAATGAGACGCCCAAGTGCACCGATAGTCCGCCAGCTACTGCAAGGGGCAGGTCCAGCAGGTGGGGTATCGGCAAGGCCACCTCGACAACTACGACACCATCCTCTGCGCCCGGGGGGCGGCCGCCCCGTGAGAGTGTACCCGCACCAGCCCATGAACGGGAGGTGCGTCGCCGGGCACGGAGCTGGATCCGCAGCGCGAGGGACGGAACCCAACCAGATGACGAGGCTGCGTGGAAAGACTGGTGTGAGGCCTACCTCGCAGTGGAGTTCCGGCATCTGCGCTTTCAATGGGTGCTAGCAGCTCGGGGTCAAACTGCTGAGCAACTTGCGCGTGAGGTCTGTGACCGTGCGTGGCGCAAGGGCGCCAATCGCAAGGCTGCTTTCCTACGATGGCTTGACGCACTCTCGCCTGCAGCACGGAGCGCTGCATGCGGCATGCACCAATATGAACAGGAACAACTACGGGGCTCGATCGCCAATCCGAATCGGGCAGGACCAGCACCACCCGCAGGAAAGCCTCGGCGTCCACGCTGGCAGCCGCGTTCGCGCTGTTACTCGGGGACGACAGCATCCACAGCATCTACGGCCGCCTGTATCACCGTCCATGGCCTGGGAAGTGCATTCCCCAGGGGGGCGGGGGCCCTCGCATCTCAAGGATGCGAGGCGCCGGCGCCCTGTGCCACCGTCCATGGCCTGGGGACTGCATTCCCCAGGGAGACGGGATTCCTCGTATCTCACGGATGCGAGGCGTCTGCGCCCTGCCCCGACCCTGAGAAGGCGGAGACCCACAGCTCGGGAGCCAGGGGTCTACTCCTGACGGAACCGACTGTGGGAATCGCTGGAGGGAGAGGGCGCGTGCCCCATCCTCGCAGGCCTCCACGACGGTCAGCGGTACCTTGGCGACGGCGGCGTTTTCTGATTCATACAAGTCAGCCGATACACTGGGCACACGGCAGTGGACACGGACGACTACCAGCGGCGCGCCACCAACATGGACGGAGAGCTCGGCCCGTTCGAAAATCTGGACCGCGAGCTGGACGACTACCCGAAGATGACTACCTACCAGACCACCACAACCCAACCCGATGACCCGACTTTCGGGTTGGGGGGGGTATGGGCTCCATGCGTGTTTTCTCGATGTTCCCGGACCCCACCCACTGGAAATGGAGGGCAAATTGAAGCCTTCGGGTTGGGTTGGGGTGGTTTGGTGGGTGGTGAAGATAGTGGCGAGCCTGGAGGATGCCCAGAGCCCGAGGCGACCAACGCAGCTTGCCAGGAGAAGCCCCAGGTGGTGAAGCCCTACGCTCAGGCACCACTGGAGCAGACGACGGCAAGTATATAGTGATAAGCTCAAGCGATATCACAATCATGGCTTGCACAACATGCTGTTCTACTTTGCGAACTACGCCAAGTGGAACCAGACTGGCCTCGACTACATCAACAAGATACGTGACGAAGATGGCTATCATGTGCAACTTGGGGCGGAGACCCACCTACGAGGGCCCATGCTACACTCAGCCACCAAGAAACTTGGCAAGGCCCACTGGAAGGTCGAGGCCAGGCCCGCCAACGAGACGTAGGTGCAACCGGAACTCGGTTGCGGCGGCGCCTGGGTAGCAGTCGGTCCCCACCTGAGCTCCAGGGCCATCAGGCTGAGGCGAGCTGAATGGTCGCAGCCAGCCTCAGGCCAGGGCATGTGGGCCGCTCGTGAGGTGCGCCTGCACGGCCACGCGCTCCTCTTCCTCTCTGCCTATTTTGCTTTCGGGGAGGGCCTCTCGGGAGATAACATGCAGATGTTAGAGGAGATGGCCAGCAAGATCCAGGCCACGGGGGTTCCATTCATCTTCTTAGCTGACTGGAACATGGAGGTCTCGGAGGTTCGGGAATCTGGAATCGAAGAGTACTTGGATGCCAGGTTTGTTTTTCCTGACGGGGCCTCTCGGCAGTTCGGCAAGCGGGTGATCGACTTCGGGCTGGTTTCTTCCCACCTTCTCCCTGACCTCACTCTGCACTACGACCTAGAAGGCCCGTGGGCACATCCACATCTAGGAATTCGAGGCAGATTGGCAGGAACCTTCAGAGAACGGCAGATGCAAGTTCCCACCCAGCCCGTCAAGCTCTCTCTGGGCGTGCAAGGGCCCACCTGGGCCTGGGAAGTGTTCCAGGAGAAAGCTCGTGCTCGACTTCCAAGCCGGCCCCAAATCGAGTACTTCACTGCCGCGTCCTGCACCGATCCAGCTCTTACCGCCAGGTATGCAGTCTTTTCTGGTGCAGCTGAGGAGCTGCACAAGTCCAAGCTTGTGGGCGTGCGCGACATCGCGCACCACCGTGGTTGCTCGCATGCCCTTTCCATAAGACCAGCCATGCCACCAGCCAAAGAGTGGTCAACATGGGGGACTCACAAGCTAGCTTTCTGGAAAAGCATGGTTGCTCGCCTTCAGGACCTCTCGGGGCTCGGGGTAGGCAAGGAGAGCCCTGCCAAGACCACCGAGCGCCAGCAGGCTGAGGGACTTTTGAAGGCCAAGCTTGGAAGCATCCAGGAATACTACATCCCCAGGGGCTCCCAAGAAGGCCAGGACCAGACGGCCATAGAGATTAGGGGCATCCAGGCGCAGGCCCAGCAGATGGCCCACCTCTCCCAGGACGCCGCCAAGGACCCGACCAAGAAGTGTAAGACTCTTCGAGATCGAGCAGATAATGACGCAGATCGTGCCAAACAAGCTGGTTTCCAGGAACGGCTCTCTCAGAGCCTCCGAGGGGGGGCCAAGTGGGCCCACTGGAGCGCCAAGACCTGGGGACATCCCGAAGCCATTCCAGCCCAAGAGCTGGACACGGAAGGCGACCCACTCTGGGATCCCTCGGAGGCTCTGGAGATCAAGCAGACCCGTTGGCGGGCACTCTGGAAGGGCCCTGAAGGCCGAGGACATCCAACTACACAAGGCTGGTGGCAAATGTTTCGGCAACACGCACAGGCCCAAGTGGATGAGCTCCCAGAGTTGCAAGTCCCGCAGGTCGTAGCAGCTTGCCAGGCCTTCCCGAGCTCCATGGGCATGGGGGCCGACCAGTGGAACCTTAAATTTTGGCCGACTTGCCCGAGGAAGCTCGCAACAAGCTAGGTGCGCTCCTCCGGGACATCGAGCGCATGTGCGCCTGGCCAGAGCAGATGCTGTTGAATGAAGTTGGCAAGCATACCGAACCCTCGGGGGGAGGGGGCAGACCTACCACCCGTGCCCAAGGGCTGTACCGAACCTGGTCCCGACTGAGAAAAGAAGCCGCCACGACCTGGCAGAAGCAGGAAACAGGGTTTTGGGGTGCAGCTGTGCGAGGCTCCGACCCTTTAAAAGCAGTGCTCCTTCGACGCGCAAAGGCGGAAGCAACGAGCTGGATTTCTGTTGACTGGGCCGTCCCCCTCCTAGATGCTGAACAGTTTTGCGACGCGCTGAGCCCTTTCTGGGTATGCATCCTTGGGGAAGCTCTGGACTACCCCCATCCACGCCATGTCCATGGGCATGTGCGTGCACGCGGCAGACAGGGTGCTCGCACTGGGACGAGGGGCGTCAGGGTCCATCACGGTCGGGCGCCCCATGCTCCAGGGATGCATGCACAGTGTTAGCTGGACGCGCGCATATCTGCACGCCATATTAGACCGTGCTCGTGCACGGTCTAGACCTATGGAAATCAGCGCGTGGGTGGACGACCTCTCTCTCTCTCTCTCTCCTCGAGGGGCCCCGAGGCTGTCGTGCACAGGCTGACCACCAAGGGGGGGCCGCGGATTTGGTTTGCCAGATGAGAGCCCGAGGTCTCCGTCTCCCAGGAAAGTCTCAGCTCCTCGGCGGCAACCCCCTCATGGTTACGGTGATCCACAAGGCGCTCCAGAAGGCTGGTATCCACGTCCAGTTGACTACTAAGACGAGAGACCTCGGACTAGATGTTGCGTCGAGGAGGCGGCCCGCGCAGGTCGCCAAAGGCAGGCTGAGAACGGCCTTCGCCAGGGCCCTGATGGTGCTCGTCAAAGCCAATGGGCAAACCGACAAGCTCAATCTCACTGGGGTTAAGCCGCACGCTTCCTGGGGAATGATGACCCAAGGGGCCTCGCCCACCGCTCTCAAGCAGTTGCGGTCCAAGGTGGCCGCCCTGACTGGCAAGCAACGGGCTGGAGGGTGTGCTGCGGTAGCGATGCGGCTCGGCCCTGGCAAGAAAGGCGACCCTTTGTTTTTCCCAATCATCCTGTGGTGTTGGGTCCTCGTTTTGAAGTCTGGTCCCCGCGTTCTCCCCTCCTCTCCTCTCCTCCTCTGCCCCCTCCTCCCTCCTCTCCCTCCGCGTCAGCCACACCCACTTCGGCACACCCCTCACACGTTTCGTGGCCCCGTAAGGAGCCCCACCGAAGGCCCCAATGCTGCCGCCCGCATGCTTCACCCACGCCCAATTCGGCACACCCCTCACACGTCTCGTGGCCCCATAGGGAGCCCCACCGAAGGCCCCAGTGCTGCCGCCCGCATGCGTCACCCACACGCAATTCGGCACACCCCTCACACGTTTCGTGGCCCCATAGGGAGCCCCACCAAAGGCCACAGTGCTGCCGCCCGCATGCGTCACCCACACCCAATTCGGCACACCCCTCGCACGTTTCGTGGCCCCATAGGGAGCCCCACCGAAGGCCCCAGTGCTGCCGCCTGCATGCGTCACCCACACACAATTCGGCACACCCCTCACAGGTGTCGTGGCCCCATAGTAAGCCCCGCCGAAGGCCCCAGTGCTGCCGCCCGCATGCGCCACGCACACCCAATTCGGCACACCCCTCACACGTTTCGTGGCCCCGTAAGAGCTCCGCCGAAGGCCCCAGTGCTGCCGCCCGCATGCGTCACCCACACCCAATTCGGCACACCCCTCACACGTTTCGTGGCCCCATAGGGAGCTCCGCCGAAGGCCCCAGTGCTGCCGCCCGCATGCGTCACGCACACCCAATTCGCACACCCCTCACACGTTTCGTGGCCCCATAGGGAGCTCCACCGAAGGCCCCAGTGCTGCCGCCCGCATGCGTCACCCACACCCAATTCGGCACACCCCTCACACGTTTCGTGGCCCCATAGGGAGCTCCACCGAAGGCCCCAGTGCTGCCGCCCGCATGCGTCACGCACACCCAATTCGGCACGTTTCGTGGCCCGTAGGAGCTCCGCCGAAGCCCCAGTGCTGCCGCCCGCATGCGTCACCCACACCAATTCGGCACACCCCTCACACGTTTCGTGGCAGCCCCGCCGAACCCGCTGCCGCCCGCATAATCGGCACGCCCCTTGCTTCGTCCGCCGCAAGGCCCCAGCGCTGCCGCCCGCATGCGTCACGCACACCCAATTCGGCACACCCCTCACACGTTTCGTGGCCCCATAGGGAGCTCCGCCGAAGGCCCCAGTGCTGCCGCCCGCATGCGTCACGCACACCCAATTCGGCACACCCCTCACACGTTTCGTGGCCCCATAGGAGCTCCGCCGAAGGCCCCAGTATGCGTCACCCACACACAATTCGGCACACCCCTCACACGTTTCGTGGCCCCATAGGAGCTCCGCCGAAGGCCCCAGTGCTGCCGCCCGCATGCGTCACGCCCCAGTGCTGCCGCCCGCACGCACAATTCGGCACACCCCTCACACGTTTCGTGGCCCCATAGGGAGCTCCGCCGAACCGTTCCAGTGGCCCCATAGGGAGCTCCGCCGAATGCCCCATGCGTCACGCACACCCAATTCGGCACACCCCTCACACGTTTCGTGGCCCCATAGGGAGCTCCGCAGAAGGCCCCAGTGCTGCCGCCCGCATGCGTCACGCACACCCAATTCGGCACACCCCTCACACGTCTCGTGGCCCCATAGGGAGCTCCGCCGAAGGCCCCAGTGCTGCCGCCCGCATGCGTCACGCACAGCCAATTCGGCACACCCCTCACATGTCTCGTGGCCCCATAGGGAGCTCCGCCGAAGGCCCCAATGCTGCCGCCCGCATGCGTCACGCACACCCAATTCGGCACACCCCTCACACGTTTCGTGGCCCCATAGGGAGCTCCGCCGAAGGCCCCAGTGCTGCCGCCCGCATGCGTCACGCACACCCAATTCGGCACACCCCTCACACGTTTCGTGGCCCCAAGGGAGCTCCACCGAAGGTCCCGGTGGGTGTGCCCGCATGCGTCCCGCACATTCATTTCGGCACACCCCTCACACGCTTCGTGGCCCCATAGGGAGCTCCACCGAAGGCCCCAATGCTGCCGCCCGCATGCGTCCCGCACACCCATTTCGGCACACCCCTCACACGTTTCGTGGCCCCATAGGGAGCTCCGCCGAATGTCCCAGTGGGGGTGCCTGCATGCGTCCCGCACACCCATTTCGGCATGCTCTTCACACGTTTCGTGGCCCATAGGGAGCTCCACCGAAGGCCCCAGTGGGTGTGCCCGGATGCGTCCCGCACACCCATTTCGGCACACCCCTCACGCGTTTCGTGACCCCTCACACGTTTCGTGGTCCCATAGGGAGATCCACCTAAGGCCCCAGTGGGTGTGCCCGCATGCGTCCCGCACACCCATTTCGGCAAACCCCTCGCACGTTTCGTGGCCCCGTAGGGGGCTCCACCGAAGGTCCGAGTGGGTGTGCCCGCATGCGTCCCGCACACCCATTTCGGCACACCCCTCACACGTTTCGTGGTCCCACAAGGAGCTCTACCGAAGGTCCCAGTGGGTGTGCCTGCACGCGTCCCGCGCACCCATTTCGGCACACCCCTCACACGTTTCGTGGCCCCATAGGGAGCGCCACCGAAGAAGATATTCACAATTGCGGTATTCACGATTGCATATGGTTGGGTCCCTCGCCAGGATAATTTGGTCGCCACGACGTGGTCAAGGCTTGGCTGCACATCCCCCCCGCCCTCATGCGCGAGAGGGTCGCCTTCCAAGCCGCCTGAGCCAACTGCGTCCAGGCGATGAGGGCTGCTGTGCACCCGTGGGGCAACGTCAGAGGTCCCATAGCTGCTCTAGTTACTGCGCCTATCCAGAATGGGTGGGGGTGGGGCCCCCAGCCCCCCCGGCAGTGGAAAGACCCTTACGGAGACACCTGCTACTGGGTTCCCGACGAGGCCCCACCAGAGAGAGCCCACTTCTACTTGGAGGAAGGCACATTCGAGCAGCAGATCTGGAGGGACTTTGCAGCCAAACACTTTTGTGGCAGAGGCCTTGAGCACGGTGTCGACCCTACCGTGCTCTTAAGGCTCATCCGTGGCCATCGGCGTGCGCAACGCCATGGACATGCAGCACTGCTCGAGCGCATAGCTACAGGAGCCCTGTGGCCAGGAGATCGGCATTTCCCTGACGAGCCTGATCGACAACAATGCCCAAGGTGTACGTACTGCTGCACGCCTCCACCCCCTGCCCGTCGAAGGCATTCTACATCAACAATGGAAGTGCCCATGTCTTAACGCAACAGAGCACGCAGCTTTCGACCTCCTCCCGCAGATGGAAGGCGAACATGAAGAGTGGGCGTGTTGTTGGCATCGTGGAATCATTCCGATCCTCTGGATGTACCAGCACATTGACAAGTTCCCAGAATGGAGGTTTGAGTGTTCTGCAGGTGTTGTTCAGGATCAGCGTCTCCAGCTCCCCCCAGATGCCCTTGGAGGTACTGATGGAAGCGGAGGCGACCACACCAGTGACCCGAGGCTCCGTAGATGTGGCTGGGGTTTTGCCAAGATGCCATCCTTGGGGAAGCCTGGGGCCCTCTTCTCGGACGGCACCAGACGGTGCCCTTGGCGGAGCTGGAAGGCCTCGCCCAGGCCCTCAAGCACACCGCGGGACCAGCCACTTTTGTTCTAGATTGCGCTTGCGTTTTGAAGGAAGTTCATGCTGGCCCTGGCCAGGTCCCGCACTTGCATGCCGCAACATCGGCTCGATTTTGGCACGAATTTAACGCCAGGCCAAGGGAAACGCAACTTATCACTATTAAGCGCCACCTCGCAGAGGCTGACATAAGCCGGTTTGTCTCCGAGGGTGAATCCAAATGTAATGAGGCTGCTGAGGAGGCAGCTAAGAAGGGATCTGCCCTCGCCCAGCTTCCCCCTGAATCCCTTGCCGAGGTTGCCCGAATCGATTCCCTGGCCAAGAAGGTTCTGGAACACTTGTTTAAGGTAGGTATGGCGGAGGTCCTGGCCAGGCAGGCTGACGCCAGAGCCCCAGGAGCCCCAGGAGCCCCGACCCCAGCCGATTTCGTCGCCGCCCGCAGAGAGCGGCGTGATGTCCGAATTGCTGCACGAATGAACGCCCGCCAAGCTACCACCCACCAGGTGGTTCTACGGCGAGGCACCTCTTTTTGTTCCGTATTCCTGACGGCACCGGCCCGCCAGCTGCTCACCAACGAGTGGCAGGCGGCCCCGTGTAGAGGCCTTCCCCATCAGATTCACAGTTCCCACCGAACTCGGTGCCTGCGCGGGCTGTGGTGGTGCGAAGTGTGTGGTGGTTCGGGGCACACTCGCTTCAATAGCTTGGGGGAGGAATGCCAGCGCCCTGCAGCTGCTGGCAAGAAAGCGTTGGATAGGCTGGCTAGAGGACTCCTCACACCCAATCGGGATGCCTGGCCAGGCGAGTCAAGGCCAAGTCCAGGGTGGGCCATCCAGCCCCATCTTGAAAGGGTCCTCGCATCTGTACCAGACTCAGGACCTCGTGTAGTCTTGCCCAGGAGGAGGAGGCGGAGGAGGAGGCGGAGGAGGAGGAGGAGGCGCAGGAGGAGGAGAACGAGGAGGAGTTGGAGGCGGAGTAGGAGTAGGAGTAGGAGTAGGAGTAGAAATAGGAGTCGTCGTAGTAGTAGTAGTAGTAGTAGTAGTAGTAGTAGTAGTAGTAGTAGTAGTAGTAGTAGTAGTAGTAGTAGTAGTAGTAGTAGTAGTAATAGTCGCAGCAGCAGCAGCAACAGCAGCAGCAGCAGCAGTAGTAGTAGTAGTAGTAGTAGTAGTATTAGTAGTAGTAGTAGTAGTAGTAGTAGTAGTAGTAGTAGTAGTAGTAGTAGTAGTAGTAGTAGTAGTAGTAGTAGTAGTAGTAGTAGTAGTAGTATAGTAGTAGTAGTAGTAGTAGTAGTAGTAGTAGTAGTAGTAGTAGTAGTAGTAGTAGTAGTAGTAGTAGTAGTAGTAGTAGTAGTAGATAGTAGTAGTAGTA
>CAUYUJ010008839.1:0-37780 GCA_963575745.1 Prorocentrum cordatum | reverse complement strand
TAACATGGTATGGTAGAGCTCCAACGGAGCTCTAACATAGCATGTTCGAGTATGTTAGAGCTCCCTGGGAGCTCTAACATGGTATGTTAGAGCTCCGTGGGAGCTCTAACATGGCTTGGTCGAGCTCCAACGGAGCTCTAACATGTTAGACTATGTTCGACTATGTTAGAGCCCCCCTGTGAGCTCTAACATGCTATGCTAGAGCTCCGTGGAAGCTCTAACATGGTATGTCAGAGCTCCAACGGAGCTCTAACATAGCATGTCCCAGTATGTTAGAGCTCCCTGGGAGCCCTAATATGGTATTAGAGCTCCCTGTGAGCGCTAACATGGTATGTTAGAGCTCCCAGGGAGCGCTAAAATTAGATGTTCCAGTATGTTAGAGCTCCCTGGGAGCTCTAACATGGTATAGGTTAGACTCCGTGGGGAAGATGCCGAACTGGCTTGTTAGAGCTTCCTGGGAGCGCTCACATCGTATGTTAGAGCTCAAATGGAAGGCTCTAACATATAGCATGTTATATGATGCTAGAGCTCCCTCGGAGCTCTAAACATCGTATGGAGGCCCGTGGGAGCCGAATATGTAGTTAGAGCTCCCAGGGGGCTCTAACATAGCAGGTTAGAGTATGTTAGAGCTCCCTGGGAGCTCTAACATGGTATGTTAGAGCTCAGTGGGAGCTCTAACATGGCATGTTAGAGCAACCTGGGACCTCTAACGTCGTATGTTAAAGCTCCAATGGATCTCTAACATAGCATGTTCTAGTATGTTAGAGCTCCCTGGGTGCTCTAACATGGTATGTTAGAGCTCCGTGGACGCTCTAACATGGCTTGTTCGAGCTCCGTGGGAGCTCTAACATAGCATGTTCGAGATGTTAGAGCTTCCCCTGGGAGCTCTAACATGCTATGTTAGAGCTCCAAAGCTCCGCGGGAGCTCTAACATGGTATGTTAGAGCTCCAACGGAGCTCTAACATAGCATGTTCCAGTATGTTAGAGCTCCCTGGGGGCTCTAACATAGCATGTTCCAGTATGTTAGAGCTCCCTGGGAGCTCTAACATGGTATGTTAGAGCCCCGTGGGAGCTCTAACATGGCTTGTTAGAGCCCCAACGGAGCTCTAACATAGCATGTACGAGTATGTTAGAGCTCCCTGGGAGCTCTAACATGGTATGCTAGAGCTCCAACGGAGCTCTAACATGGCATGTTAGAGCTCCAACGGAGCTCTAACATAGCATGTTCCAGTATGTTAGAGCTCCCTGGGAGCTCTAACATGGTATGTTAGAGCTCCGTGGGTGCTCTAACATGGCTTGTTAGAGCTCCAACGGAGCTCTAACATAGCATGTTCGAGTATGTCAGAGCTCCCTGGGAGCCCTAACATGCTATATTCGAGCCCCCATGTTAGAGCTCCCTGGGAGCTCTAAAATACAGAGCTCCAACGGAGCTTTAACATAGCATGTTAGAGCTCTGTGGGGGCTCCCTGGGAGCTCTAACATGGCACGTTAGAGCTCCAGCGGAGCTCTAACATAGCATGTTCGAGTATGTTAGAGCTCCATGGGAGCTGTAACATGGTATGTTCGAGACCCCCGGGAGCTCTAACATGGTATGTTAGAGCTCCAGCGGAGCTCTAACATAGCATGTTCCAGTATGTTAGAGCTCCCTGGGAGCTCTAACGTGCTATGTGTGAGCTCCGTGGGAGCTCTAACATGGCTTGTTAGAGCTCCAACGGACCTCTAACATAGCATGAGCTCCCGGGGAGCTCTAACATGCTATATTAGAGCCCCCATGTTCGAGCTCCCTGGGGGCTCTAAAATACCGAGCTCCGTGGGAGCTTTAACATAGCATGTTCGAGCTCGGTGGGAGCTCCCTGGGAGCTCTAACATGGTATAGAGGAGCTCCGTGGGAGCTCTAACATGGCATGTTAGAGCTCCGTGGGAGCTCGAACATGGCTTGTTAGAGCTCCAGCGGAGCTCAAACATAGCATGTTTCGAGTAATGTTAGACCCCTGGAGCCCTAACATGGTATGTTAGAAGCTCCCAACGGAGCTCTAACATAGCATGTTCCAGTATGTTCGAGCCCCCTGGGAGTTCTAACATGGTATGTTAGAGCTCCGTGGAAGCTCTAACATGGCATGTTAGAGCCCCAACGGAGCCCTAACATCGCATGTTCCAGTGTGTTAGAGCTCCCTGGGGAGTGTGTTAGAGCCCCCTGGGAGCCCTAACATGTATGTAAGAGCTCCGTGGGAAGCTCTAACATGGCTTTGGTAAGAGCTCAACTGAGCTCTAACATAGCATGTTTCGAGTATGTATGAGGCTGTCTTGGGAGCTCTGCACATGGTATGTGAACGCAATGTTAGAGCTCCGCGGAGCTCTCATTAACATGGCATGTTAGAGACCAAATGTGGCTCTAGAGAGCATGTTCGAGTATGTTAAGCTCCCTGGGAGCTCAAACATGGTATGTTAGCAGCTCCGTGGAGGCTCTAACATGGCCTAATTAGAGCTTCCAACGACGGAGCTCTAACAAGTAAGGTTCGAGTATGTTAGAGCTCCCTGGGAGTTCTAACATGGTATGTTAGAGCTCCGTGGAAGCTCTAACATGGTATGTTAGAGCCCCAACGGAGCCCTAACATAGCATGTTCCAGTGTGTTAGAGCTCCCTGGGAGCTCTAACATGGTATGTAAGAGCTCCGTGGGAGCTCTAACATGGCTTGTTAGAGCCCCAACGGAGCTCTAACATAGCATGTTCGAGTATGTTGGAGCTCCCAGGGAGCTCTAACATGGTATGTTAGAGCTCCGTGGGAGCTCTAAAACCTGGCAGTTTAGAGCTCCAGCGGAGCTCTATAATAGCAGCATTTCGAGTATGTTCGAGCTCCCTGTAGCTCTAAAACATGCTATGTTAGAGCTCCGTGGAGCTCTAACCTGGCGAGTTATAGCTCCAACGGACTCTAACATAGTATGTTCGAGTATGTTAGAGCTCCCTGGGAGCTCTAACATGCTATATTAGATAGAGCTCCCATGTTAGAGCTCCCTGGGGGCTCTAAAATACCGAGCTCCAGCGGAGTTTTAACATAGCATGATAGAGCTCAGTGGGAGCTCCCTGGGAGCTCTAACATGGCATGTTAGAGCTCCAGCGGAGCTCTAACATAGCATGTTCGAGTATGTTAGAGCTCCCTGGGAGCTCTAACATGCTATGTTAGAGCTCCGTGGGAGCTCTAACATGGCTTGTTAGAGCTCCAACGGAGCTCTAACATAGCATGTTCGAGTATGTTAGAGCTCCCTGGGAGCTCTAACAAGGTATGTTAGAGCTCCGTGGGAGCTCTACTAACATGGCATGTTAGAGCTCCCGGCCTCCTCGTCGGAAGCGCCCCCCTCGACTGGCTGGGATTAGGGCTGGTTTAGGTTGATGTTTTTGATTTGTTTTTGATGTGATTATGGTCTTTCCTGTTGTTTGATGTTTTTTTTGATTGTGATTATGACGATGTCAAGTTTTTCTGATTGCGATGATGACGATGCTTATGACGATGATAATGATACTTTCGAATGGCGACTACCCGATCGTATATGTACAATCAACATCATCTCCATCACCATCATCACCATCATCCAGCACCATCATCACCACCATCATCACCATCATCATCATCATCACGATGGCGACGATGGCGGGGGGACGGCATGCGGACGCGCCCAATGGGACGACGACGACGACGACGACGACGGCGGGGGGGACGGCTCGATGGGAGCTCTAACATGCTATGTTAGAGGTCCCATCGAGTATGGGAGGCAACTCTAACATGCTGCTAACATAGCATATTAGAGTATGTTGGAGCTCCTTGGGAGTTCTAACATCGTATGTTAGAACTCCGTGGGACCTCTAACATGTCATGTTATATATAGCTCCCTGGGAGCTGAACCATGTGATGCCAGGGAAC
Organism: Prorocentrum cordatum; assembly: GCA_963575745.1. Taxonomy (NCBI): domain Eukaryota; class Dinophyceae; order Prorocentrales; family Prorocentraceae; genus Prorocentrum; species Prorocentrum cordatum. The sequence continues at coordinate 33,863 of CAUYUJ010008839.1, read as the reverse complement.
TCCCTGGCACCTCTAACCTTGCATGTTAGACCTCCCAGGGAGCTCTAACATTGCATGCTAGAGCTCCAACGGAGCTCTAACATAGCACGTTCGATTATATTAGAGCTCCCTCCTGGAAGCTCTAACATGGCATGTTAGAGCTCCAGTGGAGCTCTAAGATACATAGCATGTTAGATTATGGTAGAGCCCCAATGGAGCTCTAACATCGTATGTTAGAGCTCCGTGGGACCTCTAACATGATATGTTAGAACTCCGTGGACGCACGAAGTCAGCGCCTGAAATCAATATAGCAACACCTGCTCCCAAAACGAAGTAGTCGAGGATCGAGCTCGAGGTGGGGCTCCGACAGGTGGGCGCTGTGGGGGCCATAAGGAGCATGCCCAATTTGCGAACAAATCCAGAGCCTTCCAAAACTTCAGGAGCCATATTCCAGCCCCCTGCGCCGCGTCAGCGCGGCGAAAGAGCCAGCGCGCGAGCCGGGCTGCACGCCTCCGACATCGGCTACCATACGCCCATGCGAGGTCACTTGTCCTGCTGCTGAGCTCACTGGTGCTGCTGTTTGTCATTCTGCTTGGGCCCCTCCACTTTCCGATCGAACTCCTCGACTTTCTTCTGCAGGTTGTCCTGTGCCCGCTGGAGATGCACGAGCATCTGTCCCTGTGCCCGCAGGAGAGCCATAATCTCATCCATCTTCTCGTCCTTGTTGCTCTGTGCGTTGGTCAAGAAATTTGGCATCGTGGTGATAGCGGTGGTTAGCCCGTCCTGCTGCTGCCGCTGCTGTGCTCCTGCTGTATCAGCTCCTGCTGTTGCAGCTCCTGATGACGCAGCTCTTGAGCTGTTCCAGCTTTTCCAGTTGTGTAGAGCTCCTGCAGCTGTTCCAGCTTGTTGGTGATGGCCTTCACTTTGCCATTGCTCTCCTCTGCCCTCTCTGGCCTTGTTGACCTTGGCCTTCCTCGTCGACCTCGAGTCCTCCGCTTCATCGTCTTCCCGCTTCTTCTGGGCGTAGCTCGGGTGGAGCTCCACAGTGTTCATGATGGTAGAGCACCATGCGGTCTTGTCCTCATCAGAACCCTGTGGACAAGCATCATGGAACCAGAGATACTGATTCTTTCCATTCTTGATGTTGTCCTGCGACATCTGGTGCGTCGGGGCTGCCCATTTGTCGCGCGGTGCACAATGCCACCAGGGCTCATTAGGATCTCCACTCGTCTTCGAAACGTACTCCTTAACTTGTAGCCATGGAGCATCAATGCGTCCAGTGTTGTCAGGGTCCATGATGACGGTTTCTGGACATGGGCCAGGATGCCCCCCTGCGCTGGCCCCCATTTCTGACATGGCAGCCTGCAGGCGCTGCAGGAAAATGCCTTGAGCCGAGGTGCTTGCGCTACAGGAAAGCTGGGTGTGCTCTACTACTGCAGCGGCTGTCGCAGCGGCTGTCGCAGCGGCTGTCGCAGCGGCTGTCGCAGCGGCTGTTGCAGCGGCTGTTGCAGCGGCAGTTGCAGCGGCTGTTGCAGCGATTGTTGCAGCGATTGTTGCAGCGGCTGTTGCAGCGGCTGTTGCAGCGGCTGTTGCAGCGTACTGGCGATTCTGTCACTTCTGCATCGCAGCCTCAATCGTCCCAACCAGAGGTGAGGTCGAAACGGGAGATCGTCCTCACGCTCGCCAGTTTCTGGGTTGAGCTCTTCTACTACTGCAGCGGCTGTTGCAGCGGCTGTTGCAGCGGCTGCTGCAGCGGCTGTTGCAGCGGCTGTTGCAGCGTACTGGCGATTCTGTCACTTCTGCATCGCAGCCCCAGTCGCCCCCACCACGTACCACGTCTGGGTAGGGGCCACTGCACGCACAAGACAGCGGAGCTGGGCAGCTTCGCAAATGGTGCTCAGAATGTCCTACAGACATATAGGAAGCTGCATGCGCAGTGCCTGGCCGCAAGCCCCTGCTGCGACGCGACCTTGTTGTCCGCGCGGGGGAAGTGCGCGATCACATGCTTCTCAACCTCTCCGCGTTGTTTGTCGGGGAAGGGCGCGACCACTTGCATCTCGTCGTAGCTGAGCTTGTGCCCGCGCATGAAGCTTCGGTCGTTTCCTCGCCACCCCCATCCTCCATTCCATCGCCATGAAGGGTCGCTCGTCGTGCCGATGTAGACGGAGCGCCCAGGGGCGATGGCACGATCGTGGAGGTGCCGCACGCGCTTCATCACTAGACCAATGTCGATGTCGACGAGGGGCTGGTGTACAAACATCGATTGCATGCCGCGACAATCACTAAGCACCTGTCGAGCGTCCTCCCGGGCGCCTTCCCACATCATCGTAAGCCGCGTCTCTCGGCTGCGCGAGCGCATGCGACGCCTGGCAGGCGCTGTCACTCTTTTGCCGTTGTCGTCGAAACAGGCGACCTTCGCGAACTGAAATGCGCTGCCGCCATCGACCCCTGCAAAGGCCCTCGGGCTCCGAACTCCAGAGGCCCTGTCGCCACCGTCGCCGCATCCTGCTCGGCCCACGACAGCGTCGGTAGGCGGTCCCCCGCGTGAAAGGTCGAGCCCCAGGCGATCTGTAATGAACGAAAATGTGTCATTGTTCCCATTGCCCATGCCATCGGCGCTGATGGTGTCATTGGCCATGACCTTGACCTTGACGTTCACGCCGCAAGGCCCTCGAGCTGCTCCGCCGTCTCCGACGCTCCCTGGAGGAAGCGACGATGCTGATGCTGGATGCACCTGTGCTGGAGAGGGCGATGCTGTCTGGATCTCGCAGGCCCTGATCTCTGGAGGCGATGCCGACGGCTCTTGCATGCCCTTATGTCTGGAGGAAGCGATGCTGTCTGGATCTCGCGCTGCTCTGTGGGTGCCGCCAGCGGCGCCCACGCCCGCTGCAAAACCTCCCTGGTTGGCTTGTTGCGGACTCGCAGCGGCGGCGGCCACGGTCCGAACGCCCACAGCAACTCTGGCTTCAACATAGAGCGTCATACCTTCAGTGGCCTCGTCATCCGAGCCGCCGAACATGTCTCGCAGAAGGCAGGCAGACACCGACTGCGAGTCCGCGCTGGGGGACCTTTGGGATGAGGTGCTGAATAAAGGATCCCACATGGCTCTTGCCCCAGCCATGGGGAACTAGCTTGGGCCAATATGCCAAGATGATGTAAGGATGCGAATCCTGTCGCGGATCTGCTGGGGTGCTCGGGGCTCTGTGGGGTCCTGGGTGTGGTGCCCCAGGGCCCTAGGGCCCTCTCTGGTGGCCTCTTCCTCCTCGCTTGCTGCGCCCAGCTGGTGGCGACCAGGGAGGTACTGGGCACCAGACAGCCGAAGGCTAGAGGCTAGAACAATTCGAACCAGGCAGCCCAAGCATCCAAGCGCCTAGCGGCCTTGAGGGTGATAATCTGCATACTAAGGAATGCAGTTGATCTGGATATGGGCGTCTTTCTCCCCATCTCTGAGCTCAGGGATGCATGGGGGCGCCTGCGCTCGCTGCTCCAGTCATGCGCAGCACATGCGCAGAGTCCTATCGTGGGCCCATTCCCACTCGCGCCAGTAACAGATGCTCTCGCGGGCACATTAGCTCAGAGCGTGATGCGCCCCACCCCCCTCCTCCCACCTGGACTCCTCCTCCTGCTCCTCCTCCTAGCCTCGTCCTCCTCTTCATCCCCATCCTGGTTCCCCCGCGTGGGCCTGCGGGGGCGCCGCGGCCGCCCGCGGCAGCGCCGCCCGCCACCAGGGACCTGGGGGGTGGGGAGGCGCAGGAGCTGTTGCAGCAGAGGCGCAGCAGACGGCGAGAGGAGACGAGTCGGAGAAGCTCGCCGTTTTGTTGTCACGCTTCTCTGCGTAACCTCAGGTCACCCGCGCCGAAGGGTATCTGACAGACAGTCACCACCCGACGCGACTGGAAGCACTTCGCCGACAGGGTCAGGCGCTCGAGAACTTGCGGTGCTCAGTCATGATAGCCGCCCACAACCCCACTCGAAATGTGTGCGGCTGTTGCAGCGGAGCGCTGGCCACAAAGACTCTGCCGATTCCGCACAACCGTCCCCATCCCAGCCCCTTCCCATTCCCCTCACCACTGCCATCCCCCTGAGTAAGTCAAAACGAGTGGCACGCTCCTAAGATGAGACGCGCGAGAGGACAATACCACGCACAATACATGTACGTCGTGTTGATATGTGTGCTAATCATATACAAACACACACACACACCTCAGTCGCGCAGCCAAGCCGGCTCAGCATCAAGGAAAAAAAGCAAGACAAACCCAGTCCGCACAGCGTCAAAGCGTATGCGGGCGGCCGCACAGGCGTGCCAATGTTACAGTATAAGGCAAACTTCAGGTCACCCGCGCCGAAGGGTATCTGACAGACAGTCACCACCCGACGCGACTGGAAGCACTTCGCCGACTGGGTCAGGCGCTCGAGAACTTGCGGTGCTCAGTCATGCTAGCCGCCCGCAACCCCACTCGAAATGTGCGCGGCTGTTGCAGCGGAGCGCTGGCCACAAAGACTCTCCCGATTCCGCACAACCGTCCCCATCCCAGCCCCTTCCCATTCCCCTCACCACTGCCATCCCCCTGAGTAAGTCAACTGGCAACCTGAGGCCAGCGAGCTGGATGCCAGGGTCCCTGAACGAGTGGCACGCTCCTAAGATGAGACGCACGAGAGGACAATACCACACACAATGCATGTACTTCGTGTTACTATGTGCTAATCATATACAAACACACACACACACACCTCAGTCGTGCAGCCAAGCCGGCTCAGCATCAAGGAAAACCGCAAGACAAACCCAGTCCGCACAGCGTCAAAGCGTATGCGGGCGGCCGCACAGGCGTGCCACTGTTACAGTATAAGGCAAACTTCAGGTCACCCGCGCCGAAGGGTATCTGACAGACAGTCACCACCCGACGCGACTGGAAGCACTTCGCCGACTGGGTCAGGCGCTCGAGAACTTGCGGTGTTCAGCAGTCATGCTAGCCGCCCACGACCCCACTCGAAATGTGTGCGAGGGTGCCGCGTACTCGAATTGTGTGCGTATCTGTTGCATAGCGGAAGGCAGGGCTCATCCGAGAGGCGCATCTGTGCAGGTCGGCAAAAACTGGCGCTGACAGAAGCAATGCCTAAACCAGAACTGGCGTGTCGCAGTCGACTGTTGCAGTCTACCAGAAGCGCGCTCGGAGAGGCCCCGCGATTTACTGTGACAGTCTGTGCAAGCTGTCAGCTGCTCCCAGACGCGGGCTGGTCCCACCGAGGCTCACAGAGTTGCTTTGCCTCGTCAGGGTTCGAGTAATAAATGGGCGCGACTCTGTCGTGCAGCGTTTTTGGGTGCGGGCGACTGTAGTAGTTGCCATGGTACTGCACCTGCACGTCCACGAGGATCCCGAAGATGCGCTCCCTGAAACAATAGCAATTGATGTGCTGCCTGATGCCGACGATCCAGTACTTGTACTCGCGCCTGTGGAAGTCCCAATCTGCCTTGATCACAACGTGCGCGTAGCATTGGTGCTGCGGTTGCACCAGGCAGAAGACGATGTCTCCTTTCTGCACGGTGGACGCCTCCTTCACGACGCAGCCAGGGCCCGCTTCCGCTGTTACAGCTTGGATGGGGTGAAAGGTGCAAAAGTCGTGCGCTCGCGCCAGAGGCCACATGGAGTTTCCCGAGCTCGGGTACCACACGGGGAAGCCGGCTAGGAGGTACTCATGTATCATCTTGTTCCTCTCTAGCCGCAACTTTAATTCCAGCATCAAGTCCTCGACCAGCGTCCAGTCCTTGTGGAACACGGGAATGGCCTCGTGCGGGGACGACAAAACAAAGGGTGGAAGGCGCTTCGGCTTGCTCTGCTCGACGACTGCGGCCTCCTCGGGGGGCAACTTGGCGATGGACTTGTATCCTTTGGACTGCTCCGCCGTCTGACCGACCTTTGCACGTAGCGGGAAGGCTGACATGGCTCTTGCAGCTATGCGGGCATTCGTCGTCTGTTCCGCCTGCCGCTTGAGAAGTTTCCCGCGCTCGATCGGCTCCTCGCTGTGCTTCGCGGTGGCAGAAACCGTCGTCGCCCGCGTGGCTGACTCACGTGGAGCCTGGGATAAGAGCTGGCGCCGCTCAGCCTCCATGTGTTCCTGCCGCGCTCGCTCTGGCTCGGGCTTGTAGTGGTCCGCCTCTTGTCGCAGCTGCTCTCTCGTCATCGGCGGCGGCGGCGGCGCGACCCTGCCCGATAAATCGATTGGCCGTGGCGGGCGGGAGGGCATCCGTTTCGGAAGAGGCTGGCCCTCCGCGGGCGTGTCACTGACCCTCTTCGCTGGCGCGTGCTTGGCCCACGGAGTCTTTTGTCTCCAATCATCCTCCTCCTGCCGAAGCGGAGATGTGAGAGGAGCACCCATCCCGCGCCGTGCCGTGACAAGAGCATCCCGCGCCGTGCTGCGGGTGCGCTCTCTGCCTCTGCGGGCACGGTCACCAGCCTCTCGGGGGGAGTCGCTGTCGGAGATCACAATCGTGTGGTGCGGATCACCCGGCTGATCGGCCTGGGCCCGCGTTCTGTCGGCCTCCGACGGAAGCTTCGTCAGCCTGAGCCCGCTCCTCGCCGCCATCGGCGGGCCACTAGCGCCTGCGTCCTCACGAGCTGTTGCTGCCTCTCGCCGCCCGCTTGATGACGCTGTTGCAGCCAATTGGCGCTGGCGCGGCGACGCCTCTCTCTGGCGACTCTGGGCGTTTGACAGGCGCCGCTGCTGCCTCACCCACCGATGCCGATCCCAGTGGTACCGTACACAGTCTTCGATCCTAGTCGCCCGTGGCGGGTTCCGACGCTCCCAGTCTATCATCTGAGTGTTCCACCTGCCCTCCTCATCGCTCAACTGCTTGCGTGCGGTCGCGTCCAGACATCCGTAGGGTCTCTCCTGGCCCTCCCAGACTCCTGGACGGTCGAAGATCATCATGCCGTCATTGTCCAACTGCTGCTGCTTATGTTGGGCCCAGCGCAGGCGGCGCTCATGATCCAACGCCTCATCGCGTTCGCCCTCCTGACGCGCCAACGTGATATTCAACTCGCACCGCTCCCTCTGGCTCCGCAAGCCTTTGCGCCGGTTGAGCAAGTACTCCCAGCTGCCGACCTGAAGATGGGAGCTCTACTAACATCCCATGTTAGAGCTCCCCACGCAGCTCCTACTAAGCCGAAACTGAGGAGCTGGTCGTACAATTCGACGTCTACTTGATATGTTACACTCCCTGGGGTATTCCCAAGGGAGGTCACATCTCAAGTTAGGACGTCGAATTGTACGTACAGCTCTCCAGGTTTTGGATAGTAGGAGCTGCGTGGGAGCTAGAACATGGTATGTTAGAGCTCCCTGGGAGCTCTAGCCTCCTCTAGCATGCCATGTTAGATCTCCATGGGAGCTCTAACATGGTATGTTAGAGCTCCAATGGAGCTCTAACACCCTCTAACATGCCATGTTAGAGCTCCCAGGGAGCTCTACCATGGCATGTTAGAGCTCCCTGGGAGCTCTAACATGGCATGTTAGAGCTCCCTGGGAGCTCTAACATCATGTAGCATGCCATGTTAGAGCTCCAGGTGAGCTCTGACATGGCATGTTAGCGCTCACATGTAGCTCTAACATCCTCTAACCTGCCACGTTGGAGCCCCATGGGAGCTCTAACATGGCATGTTAGAGCTCCATGGGAGCTCTTATCAGGCAGGGGGGGGGGTGCTACAGCTAGCCCAGATTTGGCTGGTCTGACCTGGCGCCCTTTGCCCTTGCCCTTGCGCCCCATCTCTGGCATGGCAGCCTGCAGGCGCTGCAAGAAATGCCTTGAGCCGAGGTGCTTGCGCTACAGGGAAGCTGGGTGTGCTCTACTACTGCAGCGGCTGTCGCAGCGGCTGTTGCAGCGGCTGTTGCAGCGGCTGTTGCAGCGGCTGTTGCAGCGGCTGTTGCAGCGGCTGCTGCAGCGGCTGCTGCAGCGGCTGTTGCAGCGGCTGTTGCAGCGGCTGTTGCAGCGGCTGTTGCAGCGGCTGTTGCAGCGGCTGTTGCAGCGGCTGTTGCAGCGGCTGTTGCAGCGGCTGTTGCAGCGGGGAAGACGGCCTCGTCGCTGCTCCTGCCTCGTCCTGCTCCCCCTCCTCCTTCAGCCCCATCACCCCCCTCATCCCCCTCCCCCTGAGGGCGGTCCTGGGCGCCCGATGCTTCCCACTCCCACCCTCCCACCCTCGCCACCGACAACCGCCGCCACGGGCAACAGCAGCCCCCCCCCCCCCCCATCGGCGACCTTCAGGCCCCCAGCGGCGGGCAGCGCCGCCCGCGGCAGCGGCGCCCACTGAGGGGCGCAGGGGGGGAGGTAAGGTCGGACGACGTTGGGCGGCGCTCTTTTTCAACAAACTATGGCACGGCCATGGCGCCTGGGCACGCTGCTGCGACAGTCGCGTCGAAACGCAGAACCCAGTTTCCTGGGCTGTTGTAGAGCTGTTTGGCGGCTCTGTCGACACCCGCTTCTTCTCCCGAGCGGCACAGCACGCAAGTTCGCTGCACAGGCGGGGATTGGCCTGCCCCTTGAAGAACTTGCAGAGCTTCCTGGGGCTCTTGTAATAGATCACACACCCACTCGACGTCTGGGCAAGCGCTCGCAAAACGTGGGGCAGTGTAGGCAGGTCTTCCGCGAGAGCCTCTGTTACGGCCACGTGGTAGCTCTTGCCCGAGTTCCGAAGCTTCTCCGCGTACTGGATGCCTTTTGGAGAATCCCCCCGTGCAACGCCAGTCGGCGCTGTGAAAAGAAAAAAAAGGCTCCCGTGAACGCTGCTACGATCTGGGCGGCGATGCAATAGTCGGTGTCAGCTGTTGGCGCCAAGACTACGTTCCCCTTCTTCTTCCCCTGGGCCGTATGACTGGCAAGATAGTCCAGGAACTCTACGGGGTCCTGAAACACCTTGAAACGCAAGCGCTGCGCCTTGTTTCGAGCGCCCCCATCTACCATGCGAGCCAGCATGAGCCCAGCGGGGCGCGGGGGGGGGGGCAGCAAGTAAGCGTCGCGGCCCGCAGCTGGCCTGGCACGACTGCGCAGGACGTTCTTCTCTCGGGTGCTCCTAGCCTTGGCGGCGGCCTTCGCCCCTCCAAGATTGCGCTCTCGGATCTTGGCCTCCCGCTTGGCGACGGCGGCGACGACTTTTGCAGCGGGCCCGACTGGATCTGCGCCGCTCGCCTGGGCCGCCCCCTGAGCCAGCGCGGCGAGATCGGGGGCGCCCTCCGCGAGAAGGCGGGCGCGCTTGCTCGGGGAAGCGGCCACCATGGCGTCGACGGCAGCTGCTCGCCTGCGCCCGAAGCCTACCTCTGTCCGACGTGCTGCCCCAGACTCCCGCGTGCTTCTCTTGTCGCGCCTCTCGGCCCTCCTCAGCGGCGCGATCTTCCCCTGCGCGACCTCATGTAGCTTGAGCACATGCCTGTACCAACGACTGGCGGCAGAGCTGCTCTCGTCGTTGCCGCCCAGCCACGCGCGCAGCAACCTGCTGGAGGGCGCCTGGTCCACGAGCGTGCACTCCTCGACGGACGCGTCGAGGAGCCGCGCCCTCTCGGGGCAATGCGCCTCCGAGAAACGGCGGAATCGCCTCTCCAAGTTGCCCGTGCTCGTTTTCCATACAAGGAAGAGCTCCACGAGGCGACGGCCGCTGGGGAGCTCGGGCCACCCCACCGCAGCGCGGCCCCAAGCCTGCCGCGTGGTGCCCCCGTTTCGATGATGCACCTCGGCACGGGGCAACATTTGCCGCAGCTGGGAGATTGCCTTCTGCTCGGGGAGGTCTGCCGCCTGGCAGATGCGCTTCAAAATGGCCTCGGCTTCTGTTGCATGCTCTGCTGTTGCAGACAGGGGCAGGGGGGGGGAGGCAAGCGAAAGGCTGTAAAGGCGTGCAACCAAGAATGCTCTGGCCGATATAGCTTTCATGTTCTCCTTCACATTGGCCACGATCCCCTGCGCTCGTCGAAGAGCCGCGTGGACGGCTTCGCGGGCTCGGGGCTCCGTGCTCCAATCGCCGATACCAGCGGTCTGGACGCCAGTGCCGCACAAAAACCGCTTCGTGGCCTTCAGAAACTTGAGGGTGACGCCAGTAAACGTGTCGGGGATGGCCAGAATATTCCCCTGGACGAACAATGTATCCAGCTTGGAGAGGAAAGCGGCGGCCCTGGATTGAACGCTGGCAGCGTCGGGGTTGCTCTTGTCTCCGGTGGCGACCCAGGAGTAGTGCTCCGCGCTCAAGTCGGCCGGCAACCCCCCCAGGAGCAGGCGCGAACTGTTCTCGCCCCCGAGCCCTTCCAGAATATGTCGGGCGAGAATGCGCCGATCTTTGTCATTCCCCTGGGACCCCGCTCCGAGCGCCTCGAAAATGACCTCCCAACGCCGATTTTCCCGCGCGTAGGGCCTCGCCCGACTGTTGAAACGCTGGGGGGCCCAGCCGAAGTTTTTGACGAACGCAGCGCCGTCTTCCACCAGCTGCTGCCCCCCGAGTGTGTTGCGGAACACGGTGGAGGTAGTCAGGAACTTGGCCAGACTTGGCGGCTGCTTACCCGTTACCAGCAGCTTCGTTATTTCGCTGTCTCCTTTCATCGAATTGGCCAGAACCTTCTGGGACGAGTGAGACTCGTCCCGCGCGTGAAACGCCAGCCCAGGGAACGCAGTTGTTGCAGCCAGGGGTGCACTTAGATCCGCCCCATCGCTGCACCATGCCCGAGTCTCCTGTCGCACATGCCTGTGCAAGTCCCCCTCCACCTCCCCGCCTGCCGTCTGGCACGCGCGACGGACGCACTCCTCCAGCATGGAAGCCTTGCCGTCGCAGTCCATGCCCCGCGGGAACTCCCGCATCCCGATCACCCGATCCACGATCCATGGCCCTCTGGGGCCCAGCTGTTCCAGCCAGCCTGCCTTGAGACCGTAGCTTGGGAGGAAGTCCAAAGCCTTCGGGATCGACCGCAGCACGGTGCCAATTTCGACCTGGCACGTGCGGTCGGGGCCGTCCGCAGCCAAACAAAAAAACAGCACCATGTCTGAGGATCCTCTGCGTGATGATCTTCTCGTGCTGAGCCATGGTGGTCACCAGCCTTCGGCGCTGCCGACTAGACTCCAAAACTTGGCGGTCGCCCCCAACGAACGCATCCCGCCGCACGTCGAAACTACTGAAGGAACTGGTTGTCTCCAACATTGCACGGGTGGCGACCACTGCGCGGCAACCAGGGCGCTGGTCGGCGTTGCGGACGACGGCGGGCGCAGGCGCCACGGCTGTTGCAGCTGCTGCAGCTGATGCAGCCGTTGTGGAGAACACAGACACGGGGAGACCCTGGTGCGCACCTTCCGCTCGAATCCGCTCTTTCCACGCCGCTTCTGCTGCCTGGTGCCCCTCGCGCTGTGCATGGCGCACGAGGTTTTCCTCGCGCTGGAAACTCGCGGATCCCTGGCCTACGGTGAATATGCAGCGAGCGCCCTTGAACGCCGAGCAGAACAGGCAGACTGCAAATCTACCACCAACGCAGCCTATCCAAGTTTCACCCTTCAGTGTTACTGGGTTCGTCGCAGACATCGAGGCGCTCCAGTTCTCCTTGTTCTTCCAAAATTTACAAGCGCCGCAGGTGGAGACGTGCATTGGGTAGTCGTGGCTGGCGACGTGCTCCTCCAGGGTCATGGACAACGAAGGCGGGAACTTCTCGACTACTTTGCTCGGGGCGGCCTTCGCCTTCGCTCTTGCAGCCGCGGCTGCCTCGCTGCTGGAGCCGCTGTCCTCTTCGGAGCCGCTGTCGGAGCCGCTGTTGGAGCCGCTGTCCTCTTCGGAGCCCGCTGCGTCGGCAACTCCGTCGGCGCCGTCGACGTCGGACCCTACGTCAGCATCGGCGTCCGAGCTGTTGCAGCTGCCACGGCTTGGCGAAGCTGCCCTCGACGCGGCCGCAGGGCTCGGGCTCGGGCTCGGCGAAGCTGCTGCCCTCGAAGAAGAAGCAGGGCTCGGCGAAGCCGCCCTTGAAGAAGAAGCAGGGCTCGGCGAAGCTGCCCTGGAAGAAGAAGCATGACTCGGCGAAGCTGCCCTCGAAAAAGGAGGGGGCGACGAGGCTGGAGGGCTCGGGGGAACCGCCCCGGCGGACGACGACATTATTACTATTTTGAACCAAGTCCTACGGACCACAAGGGCGACGATGGTGATGGTGATGGCGATGCTGATGGTATGGATGGTGATGATGATGATGATGAGGATGATGATGATGGGGGTGGTGCTGATGGTATCGTGAGGGCGGTTGTGATGGTGATGACGGTGATGGTGATGATGGTGATTCTGGATGTGATGAGCACCACCATCATCACCATCACCATCGCCACCACCATCAGCACTACGATTTGATAACCACCATCATTACAATCGTCGTCGGCATCAAAAACCTAAAAACACTCAACCGACTCAACCTAAATCCGCCCTAAATCAAGCCAGTCTTGGGAGCGGCTGATCCCGACCTTGCCCGAATGCCTCTTCCATCTGGCGGCGCGCAAAGTTGCCGGCCCTCCATTGTGATTCGCGCGCCGCCGCCCTGCCCCGAGGCCCGGGAACAATCCGCTGGGGGGGGGGCTTGGGAAGCGGCACCAACGCCAGCGTAAGGGGATGCCTCCATGGGGGAAGATGGTCATATATCTTGATGGTGGTAATCTCTCGGCAACCTAAGAAGCCCGAATCTCACCGCCATCGGCGAGATCGGGATCTTCCCTCGGCGCAGGCAAACCGCCGCTATTGGCGCCGGTCGGGCCGAGCAGGGCGGGGTGCGAGGGCTGGCCGAGCGGGGGGGGGGGAGAGGGGGGGGGGCAAGCTAGGTGCGCTCGCGTCATATCTGACGTCCTACCCCTCCCTCCCATCCCTTACCATGGCGCTGATTTTCTCTATCCGCGGACGCGTGTCGTAGCGGACCTGTGGCTCCGCGCGCGCGTGCGTAGTGGGTGGTGGTGCACGTGCGTGCGTGAGTGCGTGTGTGCGTGGTGTCGTGGTGGTGTGGTGGTGGTAGTGGTGGTGGTGGTGGTGATGGTGGTGGTGGTGGTGGTGATTGGGGTGGTGTGTTGGTGAACGGTGCTGGTGCTGGTGGTGGTGGTGGTGGTGGTGGTGGTGTGGTGGTGGTGATGGTTGGTGGTGGTTGGTGTGGTTGGTGTTGGGGTGGTGCTGGTGGTGGGGTGTGGTACTGGTGCTGGTGCTGGTGGTGGTTGTGGTGGTGGTGGTGGTGGTGGTGGCGGTGCGGCGCGGTGGTGGCGGGCGGATGGGCGCGCGAGAAAGAGGCCCGCGCTGGGGCGAGAACGCCATCCTGAACGACGGAGGCCAAGCACCGATCCGAAAATGAAGCCCACGCTGCAGCAGGAGCACGATTCGGAACGATTCGGGAGCAGAAATGAGGCCGGCGCCTCAACGAGAGCAGCATTTTGGGAAAAAAAAGTGACGCCGGCGCCTCAGCGAGAGTCGTTGCCCGGGATTTTCCGGGCATCCTGCGTGTAAAAAAAAAACAGTACGCGGAGGGTGCGCGGCTATCACCCAGGCGCCATCAGGGGAAAGATTCGGGAGCAGAAATGAGGCCGGCGCCTCAACGAGAGCAGCATTTTGGGAAAAAATGGCGCCGGCGCGAGAGCAGCATTTTGGGAAAAAATGACGCCGGCGCCTCAGCGAGAGTCGCTTCCCGGGATTTTCCGGGCATCCTGCGAAACAATACGCGGAGGGTGCGCGGCCATCGCCCGGACGCCATCAGGGGAAGAGGGAGAGTATATTCATATCGAATAATTGCGAAGGCTGGAAGGCCGAAGGCTGGGGCGCATCTCCCGGAGGAAGCCCTGGGGGCGGGCGCGCCTGAGGCCCGCTCAGTACGAGTACCAGTCGACGCAGTCGCTCTCGAAGCTGGGCCAGGCGCCCCGGTCTGCAGCGAGCCCCGTCCAGCTGCGATGCCCCGCTGTTTTGCAGAAGCGCCGTAGAGCGTTCTCCCGCTTCATGCGCCTGCCGCGCGACGGGCGCGTCAGTCTGCCCTGGCCAGAATTTCTCGCGCCCCGTGTCCATTCAGAATCTCTCCGAAAAGTAGATCTCCACGCCGATGAACTCGCGCTCGTTCTCCATGCGTGCCCTGCCCGTGACCACCTCCGTCGAGCGTGCGCCTTGGTCCACTGTCGAACTCCCGCGTGGTGCGCCTCTGTCCACGCCGCCTCGGTTGTTCTGGGGATCCACTCATGCCATTGCTCGTCTGGCCTGCGTTGAAAGGCGCACATGTAACGCAGCGTCTCGTTCTGAACAGACTGCGCGACAAGTAGCTCTGCCCCCCCACAGAGACATCAAACGTTCGAAACCGGCGCGAAATAAACACCTCCTTGTTCAGCAGCAGCCGCTACGTGGCCCAGAACATGCGCCGCCCCACCGAGATCCGGTGCTGCATTCTGCGTTGGCCACGTCGTCCGGGGGCGCCACCGTGCCGAGCGCGTCCAAAGGGCCCCCCGCCACCAGCACGTGCAAGGAGAAGCCGGGGTCGATCTCCACGTCCCCGCGCCGCACCTCCCGCGAACTATTGGTCTGCGCCTTGCATTTTGTGGGACGTCGATTGAGTCCTTGTTTCCGCGGCGCCTCTTTGAGTGACAGCACCATGCGCTTCAGTGACAGCCATGATCGCGCAACCGACGCCACGTCGTCGGCGAACGCCACGTGCGAGACACGCCTTCGTCTGAGATCCTGTCCCACCGCGGCGCCGCGCCCTCTGCGTTGCCAGACGCGGTTGGCTTCCTTCAGAACTTGCACCACAACCAGTTTGAAGAGCACTGGTGACAGAGGGCCCCCTTGACGGACTCCGCTTTGCACGTGAAACCGCCTACTCTCCACGCGCGGGAACACGTGTGCGCAGGTCGACAAGTCTCTGTGCAACTTCCTGAGGACACAGACAACACCCGCGTCAATATCAGAGCCCACCACTGCATCAAACAACTGGGCGCGGTGCACTCGGTCGAATACTTTCTCGACGTCCAAGCCGCAGTTCTTCTCCCCATTCTGCTGACTTTCCAGCGATGAGAGAGCGTGATCCACCGCCGCTTTACTGTGGAAAATTGCCAACCTTTTCCTCCGGAACCCGGGGGATCCACCGCCGCTTTACTGTGGAAAATTGCCAACCTTTTCCTCCGGAACCCGGGGGTCTCCCCCCCCCCCCCTCCGAAAATCCCCCCCCCCCTGCCGGAACCCCTCCCCCCCCCCCCTCCACCCCCTCTCCCCCGGCAAAACCCCCCCTCCCCTAACCCCCCCCCCCCCCCCCCCCCCCCCCTCCCGCTCGAAAACCGGGGGGGGTCACTACCGGTTCGAAACCCCTCCCCCCCCCCCCCCCCCCCTCCGGATCCGGAAAAACTGCGGGGGGGTCACTACCGGTTCGAACCCCCCCCCCCCCCCCCCCCCCCCCCCTACTCACCGCCAGCAAACGACTCCCGGTCCCCACCACCGTCCGCATCACATCCCCCACTGGTGTTCCCAGCACCACTGTCCTCACCACCGCTGTCCCCACTGGTTCCACCACCGCCCCTACTGTCCCCACCAGTGGCCCCACCACTGTCGCACTGTCCCCGCTGTCCCCAGAACTGTTCCCACCACGGTTCCACTCTCCCCACTGTCTCCACGGCCCCAACCACTGCCCGACTATCCCCACTGTCCCCACTGTCCCACTGACTCCTCCGCTGTCCCACTGAGCTGTCCCACTGTTCCCACCACTGTCCCCACTGTCCCCACCACTGTCCCCACTGTACCTCTGTCCCATTGTCCCACCGCCGTCCTCGCCACCGCTTTCACCACTGTCCCCACCACCATTGTACCCTCCACTGTCCCACTGTTTCCACCTCGTTCCCATTGTCCCCACACCACTGTCCCCACCACCACCGTCACCACCACTGTCCACTGTCCCCCCCTGTTCCCACCATTGTCCCCACCACTGTCCCCACCACTACCGTCCCCACCGCTGTCCCACTGCCCCACTGTCCCCACCACTGTCCCGCTATCCCCTCACCACTGTCCCCACCACTACCGTCCCCACCACTGTCCCACTGTCCCCCCACTGTCCCCACCACTGTCCCGCTGTCCCCTCACCACTGTCCCCACCAACACCGTCCCCACCACTGTCCGCACCCCCACTCGGTTTTCGAGGGGGAGGGGGGGGGGGGGGGGTTCGAACTGGTAGTGACCCCCCCCCCTTTTCATGATGAGCTGGGGGGGGGGGGGGGGGGGAGGGGTTCGAACCGGTAGTGAACCCCCCCCTGGTTTTCCGGAGGGGGGGGGGGGGGGGGGGGGGAGGGGTTCGAACCGGTAGTGACCCCCCCCGGTTTTCCGCCAGCAGCGGTAGAACACGCTCTTTCTCATCAATACATGCACTGCGTCATCACATCGCCTTCCCCATACGAACGCCGCATTGCTCCTCTTCCAGCTTGTTTTCCACTTGGTCCCCGACGCGGTTGTAGAGAACAGTGCTGGACAGCTTCGCCATCGCTGGGATGATTGATATTGGCCTGCAGTGTTTCAGCAAATGCCTCTCCCTTGTTTTGAAAATGACGGACAAATGAGCAACTTTCCATTCACTCGGTGGCTCCATTCTGCCTTTCAAGATGTCGATGAGAAAGCACGCAATGATGTGTCAAACCGTCATGTTCGGTGCATAGCATTACCAAAACCAGACCGTCGTCACCTCCTGTTATCCCATTTGTCATGCGCCGGGACCGTGAGTTCCTCTGTCGTGAGCTCCGGTGCGTCATCCGTCATGCAAACCTCGTCGGTTGCACCCGTCGTTTCCCATTCTTGGTACAAGTCCTCGTAAAATTGAGCGAACGCCTCTGCAACGCCCCCGCTGTCAAAGACGATAACTCCGGCCATGTTCTGCACCTCGGCGACGTTGTCCACTCCAGAACGTCTCTGCTGAACTCGTTGTAGGCTCCGTAGGCCGCGCCCTCGCTCAGCGACATCGCGTACTTCCCGGCTTTGTCGCTGACGGCGTTGCGCCCGGAGCACTTTCCATAGACGTGTGGGCAAATCCTTCCGAGATTATGCATCCTGCTCTTCCCGTCTCGCTTTGAACAAATCGGCAACCTCTTGATTTTGCTTCAGTTTCCCATCTTTTCCCCAGCGCCCCCCCGTCGAGCTGCTTCAACCACCGTCGCAATAACGTCTGATAAATCACGACGCTCCTTCGAAAGCCCATCGGTCAACTGAGCGTGGTAATGTGATGGCAAGTTCTGCTCGTCGAGCTCCGCCCTCCATCCCCTAGGGGCCCTTTGTGTTCTGGCATTCGGCTTCACGCGTGCATCCATTTTCATACTTCCGACAACGGGTCCGTGATCCGATTTGCCATCCAAACCATTCCAAGCAGACGCTGTCGTAACGCATTCCTGCCTCGACGAATCCCCGAAGATGTAGTCTATCAGCCGTATCTCCCCTGTGCTGTATAGACGTTCTACTCCGTGTAGCCAATGCGCCAAGATGTGGCCACGATCATTTCTTCGACCGTGCCCTCCCGATGACTCACCAGTCGTCTGCGGGCACTCTCTGGCGCAAGATGGCGCCCGCATCCACCTCAAGAACAAAAGCACGTTTCTGTTTGCGAGCCTGCTGCAGAATAATATCCACGTGTTGCAAAGCAGCATCAAAGTCAACATCTGGCGCCCCACTGTGGCACAAGTGCGCCGAAGCAAAACGATAAGAAACTGGGCCGCAACCAAAGTCCAAGTAGGCCAACTTTGGGTTGCATGCGCAAGAATGTGTCTCGGCCCTCCGATTCGCCCATCTCCTGTGCCATACTATACCGACGCTCCAGTTCGTTGTAGCAGACGCCAGCGAACAGCACCACAGATGGCCAGACTCTAGAAACTTCTCTGTGCTGCTTCCAGTGAAAGACCCCTCTTGATACAATAAAATATCCCACCGCGTCCCATCATCCGTATCCGTATCCAGCATATCGGCAACATCTTGAATCCTGCCCTCCTCCATCCCGTTCGCGTTCCAGCTGGGGGGGAGGGGGGGAGGGAGGGAGGGAGGGAAGGGGGGGGTGACGATGACCTGAAATCGGCGGCAGATCGGCGACAGGCCCTGGATAGCGGAGCCGCACGTTCCTGGGCGAAGTGGGCAATCAGGTCCTATCAGCAACAGGGCCGGACCTAAACGTTGCTTTTCGGTTTGGTTTCATGTGTGTTTCTTTTGCAGGCGAAATCCAGCAACACAGCGTTTAGGTCCAGCCCTGATCAGCAATTCATGCTGGCGGCGCGCACAAGGGGGTAAGGGGGAGGGGGAGAGGCTC
Organism: Prorocentrum cordatum; assembly: GCA_963575745.1. Classification (NCBI taxonomy): domain Eukaryota; class Dinophyceae; order Prorocentrales; family Prorocentraceae; genus Prorocentrum; species Prorocentrum cordatum. Next base: position 15,620 of record CAUYUJ010008839.1, on the reverse strand, counting down.
CTTGGAAGGAGGCTGCTTCTAGGAAGCCCTTCCCCCCCTCCCCCATACCCTTAGGTCGGGCGTGTCCCCCTACAGAGGATTTTGGGCGAAAACTTAAACATACTCCAAAAATACTCCCCAAAATGCTGGAAAATAGTCAAAAATTGTCCCCAGGCTATGTTTTGACAGTTTCTGAATATTCCTCGCGTAGGGGGACAGGTCCGACTTAACCCTGCCCGCCTCTGGGCGTGGCCGGGCATGAGCGAGTGGGGCCGATGCCTTCCTTAGTGAGTCTACACCCCGTCTGAGGTTGCCCCCGATGCGGCCACCCGAGACCATCCCCCAGGCCCTCTGTCGCCGTGGACAGGACGCGGCGCGAGGTGTTTTTTCGGCCAACCTGCGCGAGGAGCATCAGACCATGATGAGGAGGAGGAAAGAGGAGGAGGAAAGAGGAAGAGGAAAGAGGAGGAGGAAAGAGGAGGAGGAGGAGGAGGACTGGAGAAGACCTGGGAGGGGATGGAGGGTGGGCAGTGGAGACGGGATGAGGTGATAGGGACTTCTTTGCCGACGTCTGCAACTCTAATACTCTTAGCCCACGCGGGCCCTCCACTTTCCCGAATTGACGTGAGGACCCAACATGGCGAGGTCGGAAAGGAGGCCAGGCGACACGGACTGCCGAGGACCCAACAGAGCGTTGCCCGGGGCGAGTCAGCTGGTGGGGATACGCGAAGCATCAAGAACGGGGCCCTCTCGAGGCTTGCTGGGATCATTGTGAGAGGCCTTCGGACGCGTGACGTTTCAATCCACCTCCTGCACCGCGTAGTCTGCACTCAGGCGGTTTTACTGATTTCTTTCGTGTCACCAGAACGCCACAGCCTAGTTGCTAAACTCCGCCTCACGTACAGAGGAGTATTGGAGAAGACGCAGCAGCAAAAGGAGCGCGAGAAGGATGACGGACACATACCAAAACATCGGCCGCCCTGGGTCGGGATCCCCTCGCAGCGGACACCGTGTTATAATCCCACCAGCGCCCCAGGGCGTGAGTGGTCTAGAGTTCTTCTTTTTCCGACCCCCCCTTCTTCCCCTTCGTCAGACGTGAGGCCAGGCGTCCAGCCCTTCTCCGTACAACTCTCGCTAGCCGCGGTGCCGTAGGGCAGTTTCCGAGGGCGCCACGCCGCCGCTGCGTCGCGCGCGCGGGAGAAAAAAACAAAACGAAAAAAAGTCTTCCTCTTCGGGGAAGGGTTTATCACTGTTCCCTATTGAAATACACCACCTCCCCCAGGCTCCACAGCGCAGCTTCCATCGTCGAGTCGAAGTCGCTGTATGGTCTCAGCAGCGCGTGCGTCACGAAAGCGCAGCTGCGTCGCCTCGACGGCTTTTAAAATAGATGCTTGCCAGAGATCATCGGAATGAAACATAGGAATCGAACTCTATACACCGACGCTTCTTCCAGCCCTGCTTTGGAATTCGCACCGGAGAGCGGATCCTGGTGTATACGGGATCCTGGTGTATACATTTTTTGTTGTTTCTCCGGGAAAACCGGGAAACACGTATACACCACACCACCCCGACGTCGTCCCCGACCCTCAAAAAATCCAAAAATTGAAAAACAACCCACCACTAGTAATGTACTGTTCCAGTTTCCGAAAAACATCATGCACATCACGCATTTCCAATCGGGACGTCCTGGCGAGAGCAGGATGTGAGGCGGCCAGCACGCAGTACTTTTTCGACAACTACAGCTTTTCGGCCAAGTGCTTTGCGCCGACCCCGCTCATCTACTCCACGGTTGTTCTTTCGCCGCCGGCATGAGGCCGGCCACGGAGAGGTACGGGCGGCGAGTGGGCCGCCCGCACAAGAAGTTCGTTCCCGAAATGTCCAAGCACGCTGCGTGCATGTTCGGCAGCATGACAGCGGCGGTGCAGACAGCCCGCACCCCAGCACTCTGGGAGCGCCGATGTCGACAGCGCGTCTTCCATCAGTGCCCGCGTACGCCCTGCTAGCTGGTCCTATGCGTCCTTTCTTCCTACCTGGTCCTGTCTCTGGCTCTTGGCTTCCGCCCCTCTCCTCTCCCCCCGTGTCCTCCCCCCTTGCCCTTGTGTCTTGCGTCTACTCCCTCCGCCTCCTTGGTTTCCCCTCCTTGCCTTCTTGTCTCTTGATCCGTCGGCCCGCTATGTCCTTTCATGTCGTCCTCCCTTCCCCCCCTCCCCCTCTCGCTCCTCGGCTCCTCACTTTCTCACAAATCCCGGTTCTCTGCCTTGCCCGCGTTTCCTTATCGGCCCGCCCTGTGGTCCGTATAAGTGTTCGCTGCATGTTCCGCCTATGCTACCGCCCACGCACCGCCTGGTGTATGGCTTGTCAGTCAGTCAGTCAGTCAGTCAGTCAGTCAGTCAGTCAGTTAGTCAGCTCCCAGGCGACCGGCAGCCAACCAGGAACAGTGAGGACCCCATGAGGGCCCCCCCACCATCCCTGTCAAAAAAAATACAGAGCACACTTTGGGACAAAATCTGGAGTCTGGAGTCATGTTCGTGAGGCCCGCGAGCACTTTGCATTGTTTTTAGACAGGGACGGCGGTGGTGTCAGCACATTGCCTCCTGCGCGCAGGGCTATCATCCCTTACACAAAAAACATACACAAAATGCACCTCGCGGCAAAACCTGGATCATGCGCGGCCACCCCGCGATCACTATCAGGTGGTGGCGGACCGCCTGCTGTGCGCAGTCCCACCAGACACAATAATGGGCATTGGCTTTCGACATGGATGGTGGGGGCGACGTGTTTTCCGAGGTGTGCTGTCACGTGCGCGGGCGCACTTCACACACTCTCCACGCGCCCCGAACGTGTCGCACCTGGCGTGGCTGGAGTATGCGGCACACCTGGCGCACGCAGAGGTACGTGGCGCACGAGGCGTGTGGCGCGCTCGGGCCCCAAGGGTGCCTGGCGCGCGTGGCGCGCCTGGCACGCGTGGCGCACCTCGCCCCAGCGTCGCGCACATGGGCTTGGTTTTGGCTCCCAGTCAGCATCATCATCATAATCAATATAACCAGCATCCAGTATCATCATAATCAGCATCATCATCATCACCGTCATCATTATCATCATGATCATCATCATCACCATCAACATCAACATCATCGGCAGCATCATCATCCGCATCATAATCGTCATCATCTTACTCACCATCACATTCATCATCATCAGTATCACCATCATCATCGTCATCAGCATGATCATCATCTCCATCACCATCACCATCATCATCATCAGTATCATCATCAGTATCAGCATCAGTATCAGTATCCGTATCCGTATCCGTATCAGTATCAGTATCAGTATCATCATCATCATCATCATCAGCATCAGCATCATCATCATCAGCAGCATCAGCATCAGCATCAGCATCATCATCATCATCATCAAAGTCAGCATCATCATCAGCATCATCATCATCACCATCACCATCACCAGCATCATCATCATCATCATCATCATCATCATCAACAGCATCATCATCATATCATCCGCATATTCCTCCTCCTTCCTCCTCCCTCCGGCCCCTCCCCCTCTCCCTCCTCCTCCTCCTCCTCCTCCTCCTCCTCCTCCTGCTCCTCTGATTCCTTCTCCATCCTCCCCTCTTGGGGTATGACGTCATACCCAGCCGCTCACTCACTCCACTACATGCTCCTCCACATCTCTGATCAGGACAGAACTTCCGAGCATCGTTTCTGGATGGACTGGTGGGGCTGCGCGAAGCGTCTAGAATAGTACTAAGTTTGATCGTCCTTGGGCCTCCTCCTAAGAGACCTAAGAGAGGTAGCCCACGCTGCGACTCTGATGTCTGCCCGTGGTCCTCCCAGGCTGCCGGCGGCGCCGCCTTCACGGGTGGCTCCCTGACGCCGCCGTCTGGGTGAAGCTCCTGATCGGGAAAGGAGGAGGAAGGAGGGAGGGATGAGGGAGGACTGGAGGAAGGAGGAGGAGGAGGAGGAGGGAGGGAGGGGATGAGGAAGGAAGGGGGAAAAAGCTGGAGGAGGAGCACGTCGAACTCTCGCCTGGGGCCCCTGAAATCGCCTGTCACCAGCAACGGAACCGATACTCGGCCTCGTGGCAGCGGGGAAAGTCCGCACGACCCCCGCGCGTCGGGGGCGAAGAGGCGTCTGAGACAGTTGGCTGTCCCGCTCCCCCATGGTTGCCCTTCCCCCATGGCCCAACGTCTCGAGGGGGGGGGCTCATCAACGCACCTCCATTCAAAGGCACCCTCCAACGCCTCGAATACTCCCAAGATGCCTTTCGAGACGCTCATGGTGATCTCGAACACGCTGAAGAGCCCTGAAACAAACCTAAGACTGCCTCAAGACGGCCCAAAAGGCTCCCGACACGCCCCAGAAGAAACTCAAGAAACACCCCCTCAGTGACCTCCCCTCCAATGACTCCCGAGCTCCCCATACGACTTGCAAGATCGTCGTATTATTGCCCTCTCGGGCAGAGGCCCAAGATGCTCCCAGAAAGCCCCGCGACGGTCCCAAGAGGGCCCCCCTACCCCGCCCAAGAGGCCCACAAAGGGTCCCCACAAAGGGGCCCAGGAGGGCTTCGGACGTCGGGGGGGAAGAAGGGCAGAAAAGAGAGAGAGAGAGAGAGAATCAACTTACGTGGCTGGCTTTCCTCGGGCCTCCCGGCGCAGGGAGGCGCCCATGCATCCAGGAATGAGCCCCGCGGCGGGGCGGAAACCAGCTGCATGCAGCAGCAGATTTCGCGCCCCCTCCCTTTCCCCATCCTGCCCTTCTCGTGCGACCCGAAGAAGGAGAGATCGAAGGAGCTCTGGGGGGACTACCTTCGCGAGATGGAACCCCTCAAATTAGCCTGACGAGGGACCCAACCATATGCAGCTGTGAGTACCGCAGTCGTGACTATCATGTTCGATGAAGCTCCCTATGGGGCCACGATCCTTGTGAGGGGTGCGCCGAACTGGTGCGGGGCCGCCATCCTCCTGGGGCCTTCGGTGGAGCTCTCTATGGGGCCACGATCCTCGTGAGGGGTGCGCCGAACTGGGGCGGGGCCGCCATGCGAACTTTCCCACTGGGGCCTTAGATGGAGCTCCCTATGGGGCCACGATCCTCGTGAGGGGTGCGCCGAACTGGGGCGGGGCCGTCATGCGAACTTTCCCGTTGGGGCCTTAGGTGGAGAAATGTGTGAGGGGTGTGCCGAAATGAGGCGGGGCCGCCATGCGAACTTTACCACTGGGGCCTTAGATGGAGCTCCTTATAGGGCCACGATCCTCGTGAGGGGTGTGCCGAAATGGGGCGGGGCCGCCATGCGAACTTTCCCATTGGGGCCTTAGGTGGAGCTCCCTATGGGGCCACAAAGCGTGTGAGGGCTGTGCCGGAACGGGGCGGGGCCGCCATGCGAACTTTCCCATTGGGGCCGTAGATGGAGCTCCCTATGGGGCCACGGAACTTGTGAGGGGTGTGCCGAATTGGTGGGCACGCGGAGGACAGAGGCACGACGCTGACGATGGCGATGTTGATGACGCCGATGATGGCGATGGTGCCCACGATGATGGTAATGTTGGTGACGATGATGATGACGATGATGATGATGATGATGATGATCATGATGATGATGCTGATGCTGATGAGGATGATGATTATGACTATGAGTGTGATGATGTTGATGTTGATGCTGATAATGCTGATGATGGTGATGATGTTGATGATGATGCCGATGCTGATGATGATGCTGATGCTGCTGCTGCTGCTGCTGCTGCTGCTGATGATGATGATGATGATGATGATGACGCTGACGATGACGATGATGATGGTGAGAGGGGGAGGGAGTGGGCAGCGGGAGGAGGAGGGAGACGCGGGGCGCTGTCTCTTCAAAACGAGAGCCCAACACCACGGGACGATTGGGAAAAATGCCCCCCCCCCCCCCCCCCGAGAGGCACAGGCCCCCAAGGCACCCCCAAAATGGCTCCCAAAGGGCCCCCAGATGGCCCTTCCCTCATTCTCCTCCTCCTCCTCCTCGTCCTCCTCTTCCTCCTCCGCCTCCTCCTCCGTCTCCTCCTCCTCCTCTTGCCTCCTCCTCCTCCTCATCCTCCTCCTCCTCCTCCTCCTCGTTCTCCTCCCCGCCCTCCGTAGACGGTCGGGGGTGGTTCAAGAGGGCACCGAGCATCCCCGCAATGGCCCCACGAGGGCCCCAATGTGATCCCAAGAGGCCCCCCCAACAGAATCCGCGAGCACGTTTCCCAGGAAGCATCCTCCCTGCCTTACCAGCCCTTCTTCGGGAAACAACTACATAAGCATGAAGACCCCTAATAGGCCCACCTTGTAACCCCAAAAGATCACAACATGGCCTATGGAACACGACCCTGACACAACCGCACCTTTCAACAAACACGTCACGACTCTGCTCAATTGGAGGCTGGTGGAATGTCGCAAGACTCTTGGATCGTCAAACAGCCAACTCACAAAGAACAGCGTACCACAATTCGGGTACAGGGCAGCTTTTCCAGCGGCCCTGCACGGACAACCAGACACGCTGTCGTGCGCAAACGGTCTAGCGGAACAGCTCGTCTGGAACAGCACGTTCGCCCCCGTTACCCTTCCAGTTGGTCTGGACAGGGCGGCGCCGCGAGGCAGGCTGGCATAGCTCCCACAGGGCCCCAGATGGCCCCGTATGGGATGCCAGATGCGCAACACGGCCCAAACTTGCCTGCAGCGCGGTTCCGTAGGAAGCCCCCCCCCCAGGGCCCACGCGGCCTGGAGAGGACACCAACACAGCCCCCGACAGCAGCCAGGGAGAGCCCCAAAAGAGGGCTCAGATCGGCGACTGGGGCTCAGCAGCAGAAGCAAACATCACTAAGGGACAGCAGCTGACCAGCCTCGTGGACGGCGTTAAGAATGGACTCCTCGGGAACCCCGAGAAAGAAGGCGCGCGGCTGGGAGTGGAAGTTTAGACCACTCCTCTTGCAAGCCATGGGTCGACCCCCCCCCCTCGGGCAGGAGGTTGACACTCCCCCTTTCATCCACTGAACTCATGAGCCCTGCCCAGGACACCAGAACCCTCACACCCTAACCCTGGCCCTGCAACCCAGACCTGGCTCCAAACCTGCCCCGAAACGTTAACCCGAACCTTAGTACCCCAACGTTACCCCCCAAGACCTTACACCCGAACCCGACCACTCTAACCCAGACGTAATACCGAAATTGTCCGCAACGCAGCGCAATCACCCAAAACCCGAGCGGAGACACCCGAAAACAAGCCGTACAGCGTGAGCCAAACATCTAATACCCGAACGCTGAACTCGAATCCTGGCGCCTTAACCGCAAAACGCATCCCATCCCACGACGGTGAACCCTGACACTCCAGCCTAAACCTGAGAACCAAGACCAAACCTATCACCCGAAACCGTACATGAATATCAACTGCGCCAAGCACTTGGTTGTGCACCTGCCAACCCACCGCGCATCATTGATGACGTCCAAGACGGACATGGCCTCCAGTAGACTCGGCTGCTTGTTGCATGTGTGGGTCGCACATGCACCCCGTGTTTGCCCCAATTCCGAGAAACGCGATCCAGCGAAAAATCATGCTATGACTTTCAACTGATCCGCCACCGTGGTGGGGTGTCCCATGGCTCGTCCCCGCGTGCCTAAAACAACGCGCGCTTTGGTAACATGTCGGCGCGCGCCGGCGGAGTTCTTGTCGAGGAGACGTAAGATTCGGATTCGGGGGGCTCGGATTGGCCTGGCAGGACCTTCATTAAAAGAAGTAGACCCAATCTGAAATTTGACGCGAACTCCCGCTGCAAGCATGCCGCGAAAACTGAATCATCAAAATCCAGGACGCGCTCGTCCAAAACCGTCGGCAAGCCCGAGCTCTAGCGTACTCGGGTCTAACGCTTCCCCGACCCTGGGGCCCCACATCGGGCCCAAGGGCCCCCGAGAGCCTCCCGACACGGCCCCGCGACGGGGACCGCAGCGGGCCTGCAGGGGCCGAGCACTGCAGCAGGCGAACAAATCGCCTCAACCGTCGACCCCAAATCCTGGATGAGGAGGAGGAGGAGAAGGAGGAGGAGGAGGACGAGGACGAGGATGTGGAGGAGGAGGAGGAGGAGGAGAAGGAGGAGAAGGAAAGGGGTGAGGAGGGGGCAGGAGGAGGAGGAGGAGGGAGGAGGAGGAGGAGGGAGGAGGGAGGAGGCGGAGGAAGCAGGAAGGAGGCAGGAAGAGTAAGAGCAGGAGGAGGAGAGGCGATGGGGAGGAGGGGGAGGAAGGGGAGGAGGGGGGAGGGGAGGATGAGGAGGAGGCGGAGCAGGAATAGGAGGAGGAGGAGGTGGAGGAGGAGGTGGAGGAGGATCCTCGACCCAGGCAGTGCCAAGGGGCGCCGCCACGAAATGGGGTCGCCACTCCCTCCAGTCGGCGGACACCCCTGGTCCCCCGGAGCCCGCCAGAACCCCCACAGACGGCAAAAACGTCCACCGCCTCCTTGTTCCTGCTTCCCGAGGGGCACCTGTAGGGGTACCAATTAAAAGCAGAATGAGGACCATGTAGTAAGAGGTTTGGGATCTAGTGTAAGATGGTGCCTCTTCCAAGGGCGTGATCAAGTCCACTTTGCAATTCTATAGTGGACCGCGAGATCCTCTAGCGGTCCAAACAAATAGGGCGCCGGCACCTTGAGCCAGACGCCGGTTTCGCGCTCGCTACGCTCGCTATACACATATGCCGCTCTGAACCCCCTTATTTGAGAATCGAAGGGGGGAAGAGACGAGCGGAGCGAGCGGCAAGATTCAGCTACATTTTATCTGAAAGAGTGCACGCGGCAAGTTGCCAGGGGGGCTCGGGATCGTCCGAGCCGTATCCAGCCGGCCAACGCCAGGCTGGGTCTGCAAAGAGGCGGCAGGACACAACCTGGCTACAGCCAAGGTTGAGCCTGCAAACTTAGATACTTGCCAGCGACAGCCATGCGAGATCCTAAGTAATTGGACCCAAGACGCACGCAGCGCCAAAGAAAATAATATTATGGGATAGTAATACAGGCAAAATGCAACAACGAGGCGAGCTTGCATCAATGCGTGTTTCCACGCCACATGTGAGCATTCCGCCGGTTCGTCATGAGCCGGGCTTTACTTTTGAAGTTGGAGCCCTGTAACGAATGTAAATCTGCAGCTCGTGCTTAAAAGATTGCGTTCCCGCCATTACTTGCAACAACAAGTCCCGTTCAATACTGCCTTTGGTATGTCCATCGGCAATCATATCCCGTGTATCACACCATTGCATGCTGTGGACGATAAGTCTATCCATCACCTGTCTTATCCATCTAATCTATCCTAGCAGCGTGCGCTCTGTAGGCTGTTTGAAGTCCTTGCTGGACGAGGATTCGAACACCGACTCAGCATCGATGGTGAGGGAAACTTAGATATTAAGACCGCCTGTTTCAAGTATATGTTTGAATTGTGCTGGTGTAAGCGGTCCCGCCGTTAACTCATGAACTCATGTAGGGTCAAATTGGTCGGGCAGCAGTCCTCTGCTGCTAGCGTCTTCGCAGAGTGGCGTGATCTTACCTGCTGTCGATGCGACTTGCAGTAGGCATCGATCATGTGCACGACAGATTTGCCATTGCGCGTGTGTCCACGCCGGAGCAGGCTGGCACCTCTGATGCCATGCCCTTTTCATCTCGTCTTCAGCGTCCCCGGTCAAACGTCGATAGCTGGAGTCGCTGTGCAGATCGACTTCTCCAGTGGGCTTCATAGCAGGGTAAAACATCTTCTGAGGTCGACTCTGCAGTTTCAGCGTAATTGCAATTCATCGACGAACCTGAAACTTGGTGGGTTCTTGAACCCGTTGTAAAGAGACGACATAAACCAGACCTGGGTTATGAGGGCACATGCTAAACCCCCGCGAAGGCTGACGAACATGTCTGCTACAGGTTTCGTCGCTTTCTCCTTAGCTTCCGCCCCCGTATGGTCAGGGCGCTGAATGGGGCGGAGCTGTTTAATGCAATAGCCCTGATCTAAGGTGACACCTGGGTTTTCGTCCTTCGTAGATGTGACTGCACAGCTGGTGTAAGTGCGTTTGTGAAGCTCACATGCGCCAAACGTGTTGTAAACACATTTCATGTAGCGATCGACAGTTTCTTCCTGTCCAGTCATATTGATGTCGTCCACGTGTTTGACGGACAGTAGCGTCTCCGCTGTTTCGAGTTTTTCATAAAAGAAAGAGTATGATCCACCGCCGCTTTACTGTGGAAAATGCCCCCCCTCCTCCTCCGGACCCCGCCCCTTCAGAAATCCCTCCCTCCCTGCTGGACCCCCCCCCCTTCCCCCACCCTTCCCCTGCCCCCCCCTAACCGCTCACCCCCTCCCGCTCCTCTCCAAAAAACCGGATGGGGTCACTACTGGTTCGAACACCCCCCCTCTAGAAAACTGGAGGGGTCACTACCGGTTTGAGCCCCCCCCCCCTCTAGAAAACCAGTGGGGGTCACTACCGGTTCAAACCCCCCCTCACCGCCGGCAAACTACTCCCGGGTCCCCACCACCGTCCGCACCACATCCCCCACCGCTGTCCCCAGCACCACCGTCTCCACCACCAGTCCCCGCTGTTCCCACTACCGTCCCCACTGTCCCCACCAGTGCCCCCACCAGTCGCACTGTCCCACTGTCCCCACCAGTGTTCCCACCACGGTCCCACTCTCCCCACTTTCCCCACGGTCCCCACCACGGTCCCACTGTCCCCAGTGTCCCCACTGTCCAACTGCCCCACTGTCCCCGCCGTTGTCCCGGTGAGCTGTCCCACTGTTCCCACTGCTGTCCCCACTGTCCCCACCACTGTCCCCGCTGTACCCCTGGTCCATTGTCCCACCACCGTCCTCACCACCGCCCTTACCATTGTCCCCATCACCACCGTCCCCACCACTGTCCTACGGTCCCCACTGTCCCCACCACTGTCTCACTGTCCCCACACCACTGTCCCCTCCACCACCGTCCCCACCACTGTCCCAGTGTCCCCACCACTGTCCCAGTGGCCCCACTGTTTCCACCATTGTCCCCGCTGTCCCCACCAGTGCCCGCGCCAGTGTCTCACTGTCCCCACTGTCCCCGCCATTGTCTCACTTTCCCCACTGTCCTCACTGTGCCCACTACTGTCCCCCTGTCCCCACTGTTCCCACCACTGTTCCCACCACTGTTCCCACCACTGTCCCCGCCGCTGTCCCATTGTGCTGTTCCACTGTCCCCACTGTCGCCACCACTCTCCCCACTGTACCAGTGTCCCACCACCGTCCTCACCACCGCCTTCACCACTGTCCCCACCACTACCGTCCCTACCACTGTCCCACTGTCCCCACTGTCCCCACCATTGTCCCCCTGTCCCCTCACCACTGTACCCACCACCACCTTCCCCACCACTGTCCCACTGTCCCCACCCATGTCACAATGTCCCCACATCACTGTCCCCACCACCACCGTCATCACCACTGTCCCAGTGTCCCCACCCCTGTCCCACTGTCTCAAAGAGCGAGAATCGTTTGCCGGAGGCGAGGGGGAAATGGGGGGGGGGGCTCGAATCGGTAGTGACCCCCCCCCTCTTTTCGTGATGGACGATGGAGGGGGGGGGGAGGGGGCGGGGGTTCGAACCGGTTGTCCCCCCCCCCCGGTTTTCAAGGGGGGGGGTGGCTGGGAACCCCCAGTGCCCCCCCGGTTTTCCGCCAACACTGGTAGAACACGATATTTCTCGTCATAAGACGTGGCTTGCAGGCCGAAGCCACTCGTGATGCTGCGATGCTTCAGGGAGAAGGCTCGTGGAGCGTCCTTCGTCCCACTCAACGCCTGGCTTCAGGCATTGCGAGCAGTGGCGACTTTCGTCGTAATTCTAAAGCCCAGGGAGGGTGCGTAACACAGCTGCCGATCCAGGTGGCAGTGCAACGCATGCGATGCGCTCCCGCTCTCCAGTGGCTTCTGCAAGCTCCCCGTAGGTAAGACCCTTTAGGAACGCCTTGTCTATGTCCATAGACGCAAATATCCCGTCAGGGTTACATGCGCCTTCGCTGGCCAGTAGATGCTGGCTTGACCTTCTTGCTGTTCCTGAAAAGGCTTCTACACCCTCGCATGACAAGCCCCAAGTCTCAGACGAATAGCACTGGCCATTTCACCTCTGTCATCCTTGACGAACTTCCACTGCATACGTAGCGCGAGGCCATTGCGATGGAGTCGTCTGAAAGAGATGCCAGATTGAAGCATGTGTTGCCAGCCAGATCTTTAACGCAGCGTAGGATGCTTTCCAACCTGCACTGGGTTGGCGGCTATCTCGGCCATAGTGAGCAGGTCGTCCTCCTTTACCACCGCCGCCCGCTTAGCAGCTGCGGAGACATATGTCCGCATTATGGTAGCGTCGTCGTTCTGTAGTAGGAAGATACTGCGGTTCTGCGATGGCAACATCGGCCAGATCGGCCACAACACACAATTCCATATATTGGCCATAGTTGTCGGCATCATGGGCATAGTCATGATCGCAACGAGGAATCACGGAGACATAGTAAACATCTGAATTGCGGTAGTTTGCGTCTCCGCGATGACGAGCACCACGGCCATCATGAGCTACTGTCAGTAATCAAAACCGCATAGTCATATACCATCACACTATGTATTATGCAAGGAGGTTCCAGCGTAGAAATCTCAAGAAGCTCGCGATCGTCCTGGAGTTCTGTATACTGGGCTTAGGGGCATAAGTCTCAAGGTCGGCTTCCGATTCTTCTTGGATCGTATTGGGGCGTCCTCAGGCGGGGGCACTCCGTTCTCAGGCGCCCCCGCCGGTTGCGAGTCACCGCGGAGAGCGGGGCCGTCTGCGTGTCCTTCGGATTTCGGGAGGTCCTCATCGAAACCGGCCTGAGGCTTAGATGATTTCAGGCGCTGCATCGCCCTTGCATGCGCAAGCCCAGTAATCGCGTATATGTCGAGGGCTGTGCTGGTCGACTCGAAGTCGTGAAATCCCTGTACAACATCGCGGTCATAATAAAACAGGGTGCAGCAATCAGCGCAAATGACTACTGGTAGTCGGTAGATACTCATAGCAAGTCGAAGTGTGACCACATATTCGATCCTAAGGTGGTTTCGAATCAAGAATTGTAATGCTGGATGCACGTTGGGTGATAATTTACTGGATGTCGCCACTTGCGAGTTGCCATGCTTGTTTGGTAGATATCCAAACGTCATCGCAGGTATCTTTGCAGGTCGACCAGCGACAAAATCACGCCCGGTTCGAAGCGCGGCGTTGTCCGAGCCAAGTTCTCGGACCATCGGTACCTCAATGGAAAGCGCGTGGCTTCGATCCTCCGATCGGGTATTGAACAGCAGCTTCGCGATTGCCGACCCGCGCCATTGCTTGGCCACTTTCAAGGTCATCGCGAGAAACTGGGCATGGACCGCCCCGCCCTCCCAGTCGCCCTTCGTTGTGGTAGGTCGGAGGTAGTCTACTGGATCCCCGCTGCGATGGGGGATCTGGCCTGGAGGCGTCGCCCAAGCGCGCAATGTTCGGTTAGTTTTCGCTGCCGCAGTCGCCTGAATGATGGCCTGCGGGCTGATCTCGCGCACCCGCTGTTCTCGTGAGTGGCCTGACGTTTCCGTCTGTTGTTCGCGTTCCAAGGCTGGCAGGGCTGATAGACATGCCAGATGGCATCCGTGCAGCGCCTGGCATGGAGACGCTCCATTGTAGACTGCACAGGCGTTGGTCACGAACGTTGCTTCATGCAGTGGACTGGGGGCGTTCAATGGCACGTTGTGTCGTTTCAGGTCTTCCTCAATCACGTGCATGGTCCCCTCTGTGATTCCGCTTCTGGAGTATATGGTTGCGGCGCCTTGTCCACGCGCCCGGATCCAAAGTTCAGTTCCTTTGCGTTCAGGGCTGTCCCGAGCCGCGTCGTCGTCGAGGGCCCCCCCTCCATCGGGGCGCAGGACCTTTGCCGGGCCCATGGTGCAGCCGCGCGTAGCGGCATGGGTCCAGCACCGAGGTCAGGGATTTATCGCGGATTCCTTGACTGGCTGCAAAACGCACGCATCGGTCTATCATGTGGAATACGGTGTGGGTCTTCTGGGAGAACAAATCAAACTCGCATTCCTCATTGAATTTCCCTGGCGGGGCCACCGACGGCAGGGCGGCTTTGTCTGGCTTTTCCCGTGCTCGGCATTCTCGCCGCGAGCGGCGTGCGCCTCTGATCAAATTCAACCGGTCACCGTCCAGACCTACATTCGTCGAGATAAGACCCCGTCCGACCGAGCACCCCCCTCGCTGCGTGGACCTGGGGGCGGAGCGGCAGAACCCGACTCGGGCGCGTCGGAAGGGGCGGGGGATGAGTCCACTGGTGCCCTGGCGCATTTCGGGCGCTTCTTCGCCCCCGTTCTTCTGCCTGGCCTTCCGCTTGGTCGAGCCGAGCTGGTCGGGTTTGGAGGCGCGGCCGGCGCGGCCTCCAGCGGGGCCGGCGCGGCCCCTAATGAAGCAGTCGCGTCAAGAACGCTCGTGGCGCTTCCGCTCTAACCGGCCTGGGCAGGCTGTCTTCGGCGTTTCCAGCGTTTCCGCCGCGCCCCCCGGCATCTCCGCCCCCCCCCCCCCCCATCTTTGCGGCGCTGGCGGCCGTGCCTCTTCAGCTCGCGCCGCGAGGGCAGGTCGGCCCAGGGCCGGGCGGCGGCGGCGCGCCCCGCGTCGCTGAGTGGGGGCGCGGTGGATTTCTGAAGGCGCAGGCCGCGCAGTATCTGCGCCGTCGCCGCGGCGCGGCAGCCGCGATTGGGGGGCGCGCTGCCCCGGTCCACCGGGCAGTTTGGGCGGGGCTCCTGTCGCCCAAAACGTGCGCAGATGCGGTAATTGTTGCGATGATTGACGCGTTCCCGACGCGCGCCCAGCTCAATTCTTCGCGTCGGCTGGCGCGCGCCCCCGGAGAGGGGGGCCGCGCGAACGGTCGCGTGGAACGCGATGCGTCATAGACGCGTTCGAGCTGGTCGTGCCCCATCAAATGCCCATGAGATCTTCGGGCGCAATCGCAGTCGCAGGCCCGGTTCTCTGCCTCGGCGCGTTTCCGCGCAATGCATGCGTTCCCGTCGGCATGATTGTCTCTGCCGAGGGCTCGGGGATCTTCTGACCCGGGTCAATCCAGACCCGGGTCAGCAGGAAACCAAAAACTGCAATGCAAGAAAAAAAAACTGCAACGCAGGTCTTCGCAAGCCCGGCTCAGCCAATATGCGCGGCCGCCTCGCGGCTCGCTAACCCGGGTCAGCCAGAGAGGGTCTTCGCAAGATCCTGCAGGATCCAGCGCCGTGGCTGACCCCCGTTTGCATTGACCCCCGCCTCAAGGCTCCCGAAGAGCATCTGCTCGTGCGTTTCCGCAATATTGGGTAGACCGGCGCGCTGCAGCTCGGCGGGCGTTTGAGGGGCCGTTTCTGCTTCGGAGATGCCCCCATCGCGCGCAGCGACGCCCTCGCCGGAGTCGGAGAGCAAGTCGTCGCGCGCACAAGCCATCGCGCCTTGGTGGCAATGGGCGCACGTACGAAGGGCACTTGCTGAAAGGGGGACCGACTTCGGGCCAGTCGGCGTACTCTGCGTCCTTGGTTGTCTCTTGAGCAGCTAAAAAGGCCGCGTTTTCTCCCCCTCCCTTCCCGTTCGAGT
>CAUYUJ010008838.1:25000-37788 GCA_963575745.1 Prorocentrum cordatum | reverse complement strand
GAGGAGGAGGATGCGGAGGAGGAGGAGGAGGAGGATGAATAGGAAGATGAGGATGAGGAGGACGAAACGGATGATGAGGATGAGGATGAGAATGAGGATGAGGATGAGGATGAGGAGGAGGAGGTGGAGCAGGAGGAGGAGGACGAGGAGGAGGAGGAGGAGGAGGTTGAGAGAGAGGAGGAGCAGGAGGAGGAGGAGGAGGAGGAGGAGGAGGAGGATGAGGAGGAGGAGGGGGAGAAGGGAGATGAGGAGGAGGAGGAGGAAGAGACGGAGGAGGAGGAGGAGACGGATGATGCTGCTGCTGCTGCTGCTGATGATGATGATGATGATGATGATGATGATGGTGATGGTGATGATGATGATGATGATGCTGATGCTGATGAGGATGATGATGCTGATGATGCTGATGCTGATGATGCTGATGATGTTGATGATGCTGATGAAGATGATGCTGCTGCTGCTGATGATGATGACGATGATGATGATGATGATGATGATGATGCTGATGCTGATTATGATGATGATGGTGCTGATGATGACGACGCTGCTGATGATGATGATGGTGATGATGGTGATGATGATGATGATGATGATGATGATGATCCTGACGACGTCGATTACGGTGACGATGATGATGATGATGATGATGATGATGGTGGTGGTGGTGGTGGTTGTGGTGATGATGATGCTGATACTGATGATGAGGCTGATGATGCTGATGCTGCTGCTGCTGATGATAATGATGATGCTGATGCTGATGATGCTGATGATGCTGATGATGCTGATGATGCTGATGATGACGATGCTGATGACAATGATGCTGCTGATGATGCTGATGCTGATGCTGATGATGATGATGAGCAGGATGATGACGCTGATGCTGATGCTGATGATGCTGATGATGATGCTGCTGATGCTGATGCTGATGCTGCTGATGATGATGATGATGATGCTGATGATGATGATGATGCTGATGATGATGATGCTGATGCTGATTATGATGATGACGCTGACGATGATGAATATGATGATGCTGATGATGATGGTGATGATGATGCTGCGGCTGATTATGACGATGATGATGATGATGCTGATGTTGTTGATGATGATGATGATGATGATGATGATGATGATGCTGATGATGATGATGTTGGAATTTGATGATGATGATGTGATGATGATGCTGATGATGATGATGATGTGATGATGTTGATGATGATGATGCGATTGATGTTGATGACGAGATGATGACGATGATGATGATTGATGATGATGATGAATGATGATGTTGAGCGATCGACGTTATGTTGATGATTATGCTGATGATGGTGATGATGATGCTGATGCTTGTGCTGGCTGATGATGTCGGGGTGATGCTGCTGATGGATGATGTGAGGTGTGCTATGTGAATGATGTGATATGATGATGATGCATGATGATGATGATGATGTGGATGAAGATGATGTTGATGATGATGATGGTGGTCGTGTGGTGGTTGTGGTGGTGGTGGTGGTGATGATGCATGATGATGATGATGATGAGGAGGTGGAGGTGGAGGAGGAGGAGGAGGAGGATGAGGAGGACGATGAGGAGGAGAAGGATGATGAGATGGATGAGATGGATGAGGAGGAGGAGGAAGACGAGGATGAGGAGGAGGAGGAGGCGGAAGCGGAGGCAGAGGTGGAGGCGGAGTCGGAAGCGGGGGTGGAGGCCGATGCGGCGGAGGCTGCATAGGCGGAGGCGGAGGCGGAGGCGGAGGCGGAGGCGGCGGCGGAGGAGGCGAAGGCGGATGTTGATGATGATGAGGAGGAGGAGGAGGAGGAGGAGGAGGAGGAGGAGGAAGAACGAGGAGGAGGCGGAGGAGGAGGAGGAGGAGGAGGAAGAAGATGATGAGCGGAGGAGGAGGAGGGTCGAGGAGGAGGAGGAGGAGGAGGAGGAGGAGGAGGAGGAGGAGGAGGCGGAGCAGGAGGAGGAGGAGGAAGAGGATGAGGAGGAGGAGGAGGATGAAGAGGAGGAGGAAGAGGAGGAGGAGGAGGAGGCGGAGGATGAGGATGAGGAGAAGGAGGAGGCGGAAGAGGAGGAGGAGCAGGAGGATGAGGAGGATGAGTCGGATGAGGATGATGATGCTGATGATGGTGATGGTGATGGTGATGGTGATGCTGTTGATGATGATGACGATGCTGATGCTAATGATACTGATCATGATGATGCTGATGATGACGAAGTTGCCGACGACGAGGATGATTATTCGGATGCTGCTGATGATGCTGATGCTGTTGCTGCTGTTGATGATGATATTGCTGCTGATGCTGATGCTGATGATGATGACGATGACGATGATGATGCTGATGATGCTGATGATGATGCGGAGGCTGAGGATGATGACGATTATGATGATGCTGCTTATGCTGATGATGACGATGATGCTGATTATGATGGTGATGCTACTCATGCTGATGCTGCTGACGATGAGGATGCTGCTGCTGATGATGATGGTTATGGTGCTGATGATGACCTGATGATGGTGCTGATGATGATGCGGATGATGCTGATGCTGCTGATGCTGATGATACTGATGTTGAGTATTATGATGATGATGCTGATGCTGCTGCTGCTGATGATGATGATGCTGATGATGATGATGATGGTGATGCTGGTGCTGATGCTGATGCTGATGATGATGATGCTGATGATGATGATGATGATGATGATGATGATGATGCTGATGCTGATGCTGATGCTGATGCTGATGTGATGATGATGATGATGATGGTTGATGATGATGATGATGATGTGATGATGATGAAGATGATGTATGATGATGATGGGTGATGATGATGCTGATGCTGATGATGATGAGGATGTGATGATGATGATGATGATGATGATTGATTATGATGATTGATGATGGATGATGATGTTATGATGATGATGATGATGATGATGATGATGATGATGATGATGATGATGATGATGATGATGTGATGATGATGATGATGATGGATGATGTACGGGATGACTGTATGCTGATGATGAGGAGGAGGAGGATGAGGCGGAAAATGAGGAGAAGAAAACAGAGAGGAGGAGGAGGAGGTGGAGGAGGAGGAGAGGAGATAGGAGGAGGAGCAGGAGCAGGAGGAGGAGGATGAGGAGGTAGAAGGATGAAAACGGTAGGAGGAAGAGGGAGGGAGGAGGAGGAGGTGGGTGGAGGAGGAGAGGGGAGGATGGAGGGGGAGATGGAGGAGGAGGGAAGAGGGGTCTTTAGGAGGAGGAGGAGGAGGAGAGGAGGAGGAGGAGGAGGGAGGAGGAGGAGGAGGAGGAGGAGGAGGAGGAGGAGGAGGAGGAGGAGGAGGCGGAGGAAGAGGAGCAGGAGGAGGGAGAGGAGGATACATGACATTAATTATATCAGCATTGAGAATACATTTAATCATGATGCTAAGACGAAGGCGAAGACGATCAACACGAATAATACGACTACTACTCATAAGAGAACTCATAATACCACGAACAACAATAATTATCCAAATACGACCCTACCTAGGAGTTGGAGGATCTAGGACAGCAACATCTACATGAAGCTAAGCTAAGCCAAGATGAAGCTAAGGTAAGATGAAACAAGCTAAGCTAAGATGAGATAAGCAACGCGAAGCTAAGGGAACGTCACTGGGGGAACCGCGGGGCGGATGCCGGAGGAACCGCCCGGGGCGAGCCCCACTGCCCGGCCCTTTAAGCTTAGCTATGCTATGCTTAGCTGCGCTATGCGATGCTATGCTATGCTATGCTATGCTATGCTGCGCTATGCTATGCTATGCTTGGCTATGTTATGCTATGCTATGTTATGCTAATGCAGCGCTGCGCTATACTAAGTTCAGCAAAGCTGGACCAACCCTCTAAGCGCTAATGCAGCGCTAATGCAGCGCTGCGCCAACCCTCTAAGCAGAGCCTGGATAGGGAATTACACGCATCCTATGATATGCGATGCGACGCTATGCTATGCTACGCTATGCTATGTTATGCTGTGCTCTGCTATGCGAAAACTCAGCGAAGCTAAGATAAACCTGAGCTAAGATGAAGCTAAACTAAGCTAAGATGAAATCAGCTAAGCTAAGATGAGACGAGCAACGCGAAGCTAAGGGAACGTCACTGGGGGAACCGCGGGGCGGATCCTGGGGGAACCGCCCGGAGCGCATTCCACTGCCCGGCCCTTTAAGCCTCAGAGTAAGAACCCTTATAGGGAGAGCCAAGGTAGGGAATAAGACTAAAAAGAGTAGTAATTCGACGAAACAGAATGATCATGATACGGATACACGTAGTCATGACACGAAGAAGAGAAACGACTAATTAATCCAAGCGTAAGACACATACTATTATTAAGAGCAATAATAGTAATAAGCAGACGAACAATACTAATGATAATGATACGGATGAAATACTTACAATTCTAATAGGGTGATTCAGAAGAAAATCAGTAATGATACTATGATGATGACGATGATGATGATGATGATGATGATGAGGAGGAGGAGGAGGAGGAGGAGGAGGAGGAAGAGGAGGAGGAGGAGGAGGAGGAGGAGGGGGAGGAGGAGGCGGAGGCGGAGACGGAGGCGGAGGCGGAGGCGGAGGCGGAGGAGGAGGAGGAGGAGGAAAAGGAGTGTTGCTCCCCACCCTGGCCCCGTGGCTCAAGATGCTGTCCGACGCCAGTATGGCAAGATCCTGTGCTGCTCCAGGAGTCCTCTGCAGACACCTCTTCGAGTTTCTGTTCCAGATTGACTCATGGTAAGTTTCGCTATGTTTGGCGATTGGCTCGGTCGTACCTGCGTCGGCTTCGAAGTAAGCGCCAATGTGCTGGCAATCACACAGCATGCGGAACGGGGCCTTGTGTGTTTGGCGAAGGGAGAGCACGAAGAGGATGAGGAGGAGGAAGAGGAAGAGCATCATGACGTGACGATCAAGATGAGGGAAAGTGAAGATGTGGCAGAGGAGGGGAGGCGGAGCGGGGCGAATGCGGAGGAGGAGGAGGAGGGAGATGGAGGATGGGTCGGGGAAGGCGCAGAAGGAGGAGGAGGAGGAGGAGGAGGAGGAGGAGGAGGAGGGGAAGGCGCAGGAGGAGGAGGAGGAGGAGGAGAAGCCACACCTGCCACACTTTGAGAACTGCCGGCCCTGCATCCGTGAAGCGGTTGCCAACTTTTTAGCCTCGGGGTCATTAGAATGGTGAGGAAGGCTCGGGCGAAACGCCCCGCCCGCCCTTTTGACTGGCCTCGGGGTGCGACAGGGAGAAATTGTTTATAAGGAGAACGAGAGAGGAGTAAAGAGTGAGATGAGGAGGGAGGATGAGGGATGGAGGAACGATTGAGGCATGCGCAATATGGTGGTGACGGTGATTTTGATGATGGTGGTCGTGAGGATGATAATGAGAACGAGGGTGCGGAATATGATGAGGGTGTGACAGTGATGGTGATGGTGATGATGATGTTGTTGATGATGGTGATGATAGTGTTGATGATGCGGATGCTGGTGATGAAGATGATTGGGATGATGATGACGGTGGTGGTGATGATGCTGTTGATACTGATGCTGCTGATGGTGATGATGATGTTGCTGATGGTGGTGCTGCTGCTGATGATGGTGGTTACCAGGATGATGAAACTGACGATTGAGATGAGGATGATGATGATGATGATGATGATGATGATGGTGGTGGTGATAATGATACTGTTGATACTGATGCTGCTTATGATAAGGAGGATGAGGATGAGAACGAGGATGATGATGAGGATTCTGATGCTGCTGATGATGATATTGATGATGATGATTCTGGTGGTGGCGATGAAAATGATGACGATTTCGATGGTGATGACAATAATGCTAATTATGATGATGATGCTGCTGATGATGATGCTGTTGATGATGATGATGCCGATCGTGGCGATGATGATGTTATTGATACTGCTTTCGATGATGATGGCGACGATGATGATGATGATGACGATGACGATGACGATGATGATGCTGCTGATGATGATAAGAAGATAACGATGCTGATGATGATGCTGATTATGATTATGATGATGAATCTGATGATGACGATGATGATGATGAGGATGATGACAATGCTGATGATGTTGGTTGTGATGATGATGCTGATGGTGATGCTGATGGTGATGCTGATGATGATTAGAAGGATGATGATGCTGATGATGATGGTGATGTTGATGGTGATGGTGGTGATGATGATGATGATGCTCATGAGTATGATGTTGACGCTGACGCCGACGCTGCTGCTACTGCTGATGATGATTACGATGGTGGTTATCATGATGGTGTTGCTGCTAATGGTGATAAGAGGAGGAGGAGGAGGAACAGGAGGAAGAAGGGGAAGATGATGAGGAGGAGGACAAGGAATACGGGTCGGGCCCCAGCTCGGTGCAAAACGGCTCCAAGATTGCCGGCCCAAGACAGCCCTAGAGGGCACTGAATCGGCTCCCAGACGGTTCCAAGTAGCCACAAGGGAGCTCCAAAAGAGTGCAACAATACGGGCCCACAGGGTCCCACGACAGCGCTAAGATTGGAGCCTCTCCAGCCATCTTGACTCGAGTTATTTCAGCCCAGGTCAGTTTGAATTCTGTCATTCTGGCTAGGGCCAACGCAAGCTCGAGTCACTTGTCCCACAAGTTCTGTCTCGAGTTATGCTCAGTGTCGATTGTGCTCCAGCGGATGATCATCACATCGCGGCTGAAGATGATTCCGGCATCGAACACGACGGGGTGGCAGAGGCGACTGCGAGCGCACCCATGAGTACCAGCGGTGGTGACGTCAACAGATGTACGCGTACAACGGGTAGTGCACTTCAATGGCAATCCAAAGTCGAAGAAGTTAGCGAGCGAGGAGTCACATTGAATGCAATTCTCGAGTTTTACGCACATTTGTTTGAAACCATGTTGGATTTTAGTCCGACTCGCAGCACTACACATGAAGTTGTCAGTGGCAGCGTTGTGCCTTTGACAGCTGATCTGGGTCAATTTTACACTTGGCGGTGGCAGTGGGATGACACTGACAGGCATAGGGATGAACTTGGGGCTGGTGCGTTCGCAACATTAGCCTCTTACGGCGAAGCGGTACTGCCATCCAAAATGGTGACTCATCATTGGGCGAATGTGTTTTCACACACAGTGGCGGCTATTGTTGCGGATGCGCTCGAAGAGGAATACTATGGCTCCAGAGTCGATCAGCTCAAGACAGCAGACGGAACGCGCGCGCTCATCAACACACTACGGGCTCAAGGGTTATTGCAGTCGACTTACTGGCTGTGTGCGCTCAGTATCAACCAGCATCGTTCAATCTGCCGAGGATGCCCGTGCGCCCTCGAAAAATATCCGAAGGGCTGCGCTTTCTGCCGCCGCTTCCCCCAGGCCGTGGCATCTTGTGGATTCCCCTCGCTCCGCGGGTTGTGCGTATGGAATGTGTAAAGTCTGAGCGTTGCAGGCCCCCGCTCCCCGTCCTTCTCCTTGTTTCGCTGAGCTCTACACTTACTCAATACGAGTACTGCTCTCCTCTCTCTCCCCCGAAGATTTCAGGGGCGGGGCCCGCCCCGTTCCGCCTTTTTTTCGGTTGGTATACACGGGGTTTGAACAGTTGGGTTTGCGATGGTTTTTACAGTGAGAGCGTTGATGGTGTCTCAAAATGGTGATCACAATGTAGCGATGGCCTCACTTTAGGATCAGCACTTTGCTCCCATCATTCAGACTGGCACTCTCGCCCCAGCTCGGGCCGCTTTTCTGGCTTTGAGTGCTTTCTCATCGTTGTCACCCCGCAAATTTCCCCTCCCCCCGCCTTCCCCTGGTCATCCTGCTCCTACCGCTTCTGTCACCCCTGTTCCTGCTGCTGCTGTTCCTCCTCGTCCTTGTCCTTCCTTCTCCTCCTCATCCTGCTGCTTATCCTCCTGTTGATCCTCCACCTCCTCCAATGTACTCAGCTTCCCTTCTGTCATTGTACATGGCACATCGGGGTCCTTTGGGGGTCCCAAGTTCGCAATGACACCCGTCGGCAGATACAGAGCACACAACGCAATCGGAGGGGACTGGTGGGAGAAGTAGAATGTCAGATATGGCGCGAGCGCACCTGGCTTGTCGCTTCGCTCTCCCTCCCTCTTCTTCGTCCTCATACCCCCGCTCCCCTGTCTTGAGATACCAACGCATCCACTTTCGCTGATCCCCCACAGCCAACGTGGGTGTATTCTTCTCGCTGCACACCCCCGCGCATGATCTCCTCCCCCTTTCCCGCCCCCCCTCTCTCCCTCACCATCACGATCACCATCACCGTCACCATCACCACCACCACCACCACCACCACCATCATCATCATCATCATCATCATCATCATCATCATCATCATCATCATCATCATCATCATCATCATCATCATCATCATCATCATCATCATCATCATCATCATCCATCATCATCATCATCACCATCATCATCATCATCATCATCATCATCATCATCATCATCATCATCATCATCATCATCATCATACTAATCATCATAATCACCATCGTCACCACCATCATCATCATCATCATCATCGTCATCGTCATCGTCATCGTCATCATCATCATCGTCATCATCATCCTCATCATCACCATCAACATCATCATCACCATCAGCATCATTATCATCCTCACTATCAGCAGCAGCAGCATCAGCATCATCATCATTACCATCACCATCATCATCATCATCATCATCCTCATCATCCTCATCCTCATCATGATCTTAAGCACCATCGCCATCATCCTCATCATCATCATCATCGTCATCATCGTCATCATCGTCATCATCGTCATCATCGTCATCATCAGCATCGTCATCATCGTCATCATCGTCATCATCGTTCTCACCATCATCATCAGCACGATCAACATCATCATTACCACCATCACTATCACCACCATCATCGTCATCATCAATAACGCGATAGCAGCCGCAAACATTTTGGCTCAAGTACGATACCTGCGCTTGCTGAGGCATATAACTTGTGCGCAGCCGTGGGGAGGGCCCAAGGACGGGCACAAGAAGTTTCTTCGCACTTCCGCCCCCATCCAACTGCCCTAGTACTGGAAGCCTTCCGTTTCGTTACTTTCTGTCTTCTGATCACAGTTTTCCAGCAGGCATGCCGCTCAGTTGAGGCTAATCATCGTTGAGATGGTGGCGCCAGTCAATCTGGACATCTCCAATGCCGGCAGCATCCCGCCAGCCTGGCCAAGCGGCTCTCGCAGGCATCGCCGAAACGCGAGCTCGATTGTGCACATGCAGAACCACATCGCAGCACATGCCTCGAAAATGGATGGGTTCGGGAAGAGGCTGCAAGGTCTTCGACGTGACGGAGGTGCAAAGATGGAGGACGTCTGTGAGGTTGTTGCCACGTGCTCTTCTGTCGCGCGCCTGCAAACCCGTGTGGCTCAGTTTGCTGACCTGGGCCGCAACTTCAAAGGTGCAACGACATGATCTGCCGCCTCTTCCATAGGCACCCCTTCGGTGCGGTCTGCTCGCTTCGCCTTGCTTTCAGACAGATCCAAATTTTGGACCCGATGGTTTCCCCAAAAACAGCTGGAGGTCGTCTTCGAAAGAGACTCGACCATCATCGGAAACTCCATGCTGGATGAGTGTCGCGAGAAGTGCCATTGCCAGTGTCAGAGTCTGTGGCTCGCCTGCGCCAGCAAGTTCGACGAAGCCGAGCACGCCGAGGCCTTCTACGTGCACGCGGGAGACCATCCCATTCGTCCTACACAGGCGTCTACGGGCACTCGCCATGACTTCCACATCGGCTTCGATGAGCTGTATGATGCCAAACAAATTGTATTATTCTCAGTCTGGTACGGAAGCACATCTCCACGAGCATGCGCGACAATGGGCGCTGGAACACATCGAGTATCTAGGCTTGCAACTGCCAGGGCCTCTGTTACACCGCTATCAACGACGAGCCGATGGACCATGTCACCCTCGCCCCGTGCTCGGGGACCACGGTGGAGCAGAAGTTTTCGATGTGTATTTAGAACTCGCAAGCATTTTTTGGAAGTGTGGACGGTGACCTTCGGAGGCGGACGAACAAACTACGTCAGCTTGCACCCAAATCAAAACACATACTGTTACGCGCATGCAGGAGCCACATGGAACTGACGCAGATCCTGGGGCACCCTGTCGAGATTATCCGGCGCGCATGCACGCGTCGCTCCGTTGTGCTACAACCAGCACGCCGGTGGCGTGACGATCAGCGTCGCCAACTCCTTTCTTTGTAATTTTACGACGGTAGAGCCGATGCAGTGGAACGGCGGTCGGCTGCTCTTTCTCTCTCTCTCTCTCTGTATCTCTTCCTCTCATATTTTGCGAGGGCCCAAGGGTATCTTCAAACTTCAGAGTCCATCTCGGCCCCGCCCTCTGTGGTTCCAGGCGATGTTGGCTTACGAACTCGGTGGCTCATGCGATGCCCGACTTGTCTGCGTGTTCACTTTGTGCAGGTGACTCAATATTCTCGAGTCAGGAGAGCCCGTATCATTGGATGGCGAACTGCAGCATTTTGAGCGTCCAGATCCGCAATATTCCCACCTCGCGCTACTTGGCGCGTTATAGCTGGCACAGGACGAACCTGCGCGCAAGTCTGGGGACCTCGGGGGTGTCATTTCCATGGACGTTTGAATAGGGTGTACGTGATGGCACCGACGTCTGTTTCTTCCTGGGAGCATTAAACCGTCGGCCGGGATTGCCGGGGACGCTTTTCAAGCGAATGGTCCGAGCGACCATGTTCCTATGCTCGTTTCTCTTCAGGGGCCCAGGCGTGTTCCGCCGCGCCTGCGCGGGATGCTGCTGGCCTTGAGTTTCCCGACCCTGTCGATGGGGCGATCGAGCGAATTGACCCCTCCGGGGGCCCGCTTGTTGCCCTGGCTGAGAGCGGGGACTGCGCGCAGCACGTGGGCGACGAGCTTGGGGCGAGCATGTGCAGATGGTGCGCAAACGGGCGCTCGTAGATGCGCGATAACACGAATGACAACCGGCATGGAATTAAGAGGTGTGTGCGTGCATGCCCTGAGCTTCGACGGTGCGTGGATGGCGAGCGCGCGCGCGTTGTCGATGGCGCGCGGTTTGACGAACGTGTTCGTATCTTCAAGGGCGCGTTCCAGTAATGGAGATCCGTGAGCGCCAAAGGCGGGGGCGCCCGTAAGTCTGATTCGGGCGGCCCGCGTCGTAGGGGGGGCGTCGCGCCAGGGCCCCCCGGCGGCGGGTCGCGCGGCCCAGAATCAGTACCAGAAACAGTAGGTTGGCCGACCATGCGACAGGGAACTTGAAAGTGAAATGCGAAAAGCAAGGATCAGATGTACCCCATATGAGGAAAACGCAATTGGGCCATCAACTGAATCAGGATGGAAACTATAAGACATGGTCCTAGGCACAAGCAAACCGAAACGCGCGCTCAAAGCACGCGTGTTCGCGCGGAGGAGGGTTCCCTTATGTATATCCAATGATGAAGCAGGGTGTGCCAATGCAGTGTTCAATATTCATGCTTCTGTTGTCGTTCGAAGCTGTTCTGGCCGCGAGGCATGGGGGGGCGCCTCAGTCGGCCAGCCTTTGAGTGCGCCGACTCGAGTGCGCGCTTCTGTCATCGCGCTCTCTGTGCGGCGATGGCCGCGCACCGCGCGCGTGATGCGGGGCTCCTTCGAGAGGCAACCGGGCGGGGCCGGTGTGATCGGACGTTGTTCGGAGGGCCCGCCGGGGAGGGGTGGGCGTCGGCCCGTCGGCAAACAGCTCCAATATTCTTAGATTCCATGCTCTTTGAGTTCTGCTGGCTCGCCCATCCTGCCTGCCCCCCAGCGGGGGCCGCGCGTCGAGTGGCTTGGCCTCTTGGATGCCGAAAGGGCGAGCGCGCGCGGGCGCGCGGCAAGCGGCGCGTTGAACGACCCTGGGGTTGGGCGACTCTGTCTTTGCAGCCGCCGCCCCTCCGGACGAGGGGGATGCATCTTCGGGCGTGGGTCCGGCGCCTGGGTGATTCCAGTCTTGGTTCGGGGCCCGACGAACCAGCTGGCGCGCCCCTTCATGCCCGATGATGTCCACGCTCGCAATATCAACGTCGCTGTGCTCCGCGACTTCCTCGGTTGCCCTGAGGGTGGGCCGAGCGCCAACGCGAATGCGTTGCTGAGTCAGGCTGGGTGCCCAACCAGGGGGCTCCAGGGCCCGCTGCTCCAGGGCCCGCTCCAAGACTCCAGGGGTGCAGGATCCGCCCCGGTGTCTGCCCCGAGGTGGGTGTTCGATCTAGTCCCGCCCCGCGGCTCCTATTGCAAGTCGGGCCCAAAAGCGCTTCGGGAGGCAGGGGGGGATGGCGGGGGGGGGCGAGGGGGGCCATGGCGAGAGGGGAAGGCGAGAGGAGAACGGGGGGGGGATGGCGAGAGAGGGCGGAGGACAGACAATGGGCGAAGAGCGCGGGCCCCCATGTCGGCGCGCCCCTCGCGCCTTACGCGGCCGCGGCCCCATGGGGGGCCCCGCGTGGCGAAGAGCTTCTTCAGTGGCGGAGGCCGGAGTAGGCGTGCGCGATGTGATAGTTGCCGCGCCCCAGCGGCCGTGGGGGGATTTTCCCCCGCAGGAGAGGAGGCGCCACGACGTTGATTATGCGGCAGTGGTGCTCGCGAGGAGTTTAGGCTCCGAGGTTGCGCCTGCAGTCTTTGAACCGCGACGGATTCTGGATGGTGGGCCCCCCCCATTTTCGGCGGCCGCTTGCCGTGCTTTCGCTCGCGGCCGATC
>CAUYUJ010008838.1:12500-20000 GCA_963575745.1 Prorocentrum cordatum | reverse complement strand
TCTGATCGACGGCGCCGACTGTTGGGGGGGTGCCCACCCCCCGTTTCGAAACGCGTCGCCGAATGTTCCCAAGGCAAACGCCCGTGAAACGAGCTGTCTCTGTATGCGATATCATTTTCTCTGCGATTGACGCTTCAGGCCACATGGGCAGCAGCGATGAAATTCTACCTGCTGCAAAGAATTCGCTGACATCAACGCCCGATGCGCGTTCTTTGTGAGCGTGGCATTGAAGCACAGGCTGAGGATTGGCCAACCTCTGTACTTCAATGCAGACATGCACTACTCGATGGCCACAGTGTGCAGACTAGAAGTTGCAGATGCCGACAATTACATGGGTAGACGTGCATGTCCTTTGGACACTTGTCTCGTGCCGCATCTATTCAACGATTAATCTGGTTCGTTGACCGCTGGGGAGCAGACGCATGTTCATGGGTGGGCGTTGACATGGCTCTGGGACGAAACCTGTGGTCTTTATTCAGACAGTGCCGGCGGCCAGCAGATGTTCCCGTTCAGGGCCCTCACTGTCGCTACTTTCGGGATTCGCGATCTCGAGCGGGAGCCTCGTCTGTGAGTGAACGGCGAGGAAGTCTCAGGCTGGGGCCCTCTCGCGAGGTGGCCCGCGGATCATATTATTGATCCGAGCGGGTCGTCGGAATCTCGTAACCGTCGCCACTTTTGGGCTTTTCGGTCCTAAATATGGCAACTAAATCTCGAGTGCGAGCCTCGTTTGCGAGTGAATTGTGAGCAGGTCTCACGCGACAGCCCTTCCCCGGTGGTGTCCGCAAGTCATGTTATTAATCCGAGCGGGCCATCAGATCCTTGTGACGGTCGTTACTTTTGGCTTTTTGAAACCTCAAGATGGCTAAAGTCTCGAGCGGGAGATTCGTCTGTGAGTCCATGGCAAGGACGTGGGGCATTCTGAACGCGAGAGTTCCTGGAACGCGGTTCGGCGGCTACCTTTCGGAAGGCGTGCAGGGAGTTTGACAAACGAGAGCGGGGGGCTCCAGGGCTGCAGCGGACCAGGTCGTTGCAAACGTGGGTTTCGCGCTGCCTCCCGCCTGAGCGCGGCCGCGACTAGCTCGAAACGTGCGGGGTTGTCCCAGATGCTTGCTCCCGCGCCCCAGCGGGTCGTGGGGTTGTCCCAACGGCCTGGCCTACGGGGGGTGCCCCGGCGGTTTCGCGATCTGGCTCTAGGGGAATGTGCCGGTGCCTGCCGCTGCGGCAACGGCGCCAAAAAACATCGACTTGCGCGTCCTTGCCAAGGGGGCGGGGGGCGGGGTGGATGGTGGATGGGGGATGTTGAGGCAGGCAAACGAGGGGGAGGCAAAGCAGGGGGCGGGAAGAGGGAACCCGCCCAAATGAGCAGGAAAAGGGCGATGAGGAGACGGGAAGCGCCTCTGCATTCACTCGGGAGGGGAAAAACACACACAGACACAATTAATCGTCCCCTCCCAGGAAAATATAGGAAAATATGGGCAGTGGAGGGGAAGACAGAAACCCAGAAAATATGGAAAAAATATGGGGAATCTTTTTATTTGTGCGTATTTATTTGTGTGTCCCAGGGCCCCTTCAGCCTCTGCATTCACAGCGACGACGATGAGATTTATTCCCACAGTAGTTTGGGAGATTCTCCGGCGGGGCCCCGCCGTCGGAGTTTTTCGATTCTTCTTCTCCCTCTCCTTTCGTTTCTTCCTCATTTCCCCCCCATGCAAGGATTTCTTCTCTGACTTCGGCTGCCGCTCCTCCGCCTCCTCCCTCATTCCTGTTGCTCGTGAAGTCCTCTAGATGCTCTCCCAAGTGTTTTTTTGGTCTCTTGCGGGCCTTTTTCGGGCCTCGTGGGGGCCTCCTTTTTTTCCCTCTCTGGGGTTGGGTTCTCTTGGCTACCTTTGGGCCCCTTTTGACCGTCTTCGGGCCGTCTTCGGCTATTCTGGGACCTTGTTGGCCGTCTATGGCGTTTTTGGGAGCCCTCCCGGGGGACTCTTGGACAGTCTTGGGGCTCTCTTGGGCTGTCTCGGGTCCGTTTTGGGGTTGTCTTCGTCCAGCTTGGGGTCTCTTGGGGCTTTCTTGGGGACCTCGGGGCTTCTTTTGGGGCCATTCTGGAGGCATCTTGGACCGTCTTGGAATTCCAGAGTCCCGTGAAGGCGAGAGCCGGGCACCTTGTCAAAAACTGATGGTCAATCAGCGATTTTGGGCGCCTTTTGCTTCTGGGGGCCTGAGCTTCTCTTGGCTCCCTGTTGGTGCATATTGGGATTTACTTTGTTTGTCTTGAGTTGAGGCATTTTGGGGCTCTCTTTGGCCGACTTGGGCTCTGGAGGCTCTCTTCGGGGCCTCCTGAGGCGGCTTGGACTGGCCAGGAATTCGAGCCCCCCGCCGGTGACTTCTCTTGGCGCCGCGGTTCCCTAGCAGACAATAGGATGCATACATGATTAGGGAGAAGAGTCATACAGAAATGGCAGCATACAAAAACATTACTCCGACGGTAGGACCCCGCATGAGAAGATATTGAGATTGCCCTTCGCTTTTTCCTCTTCGCCCTGGCCGACCCCCCCCGTCTCGCCCTCTGTTGCGCCTCCTGCTCATCCCTCCTTGTGTTCCTCGTCCTCCGTCTCCTCCTCCTGCTCGCCCTCCTTGTTCAATGTCTCTCTTCCTCTTTGTCCTTCTCTTCCTCCTCCTACACCACCTCCTCCTCCTTCTCCCCCCCCCTCATCTCCGTCCCACCTGTTCTCCTCGTGCATGCCGATTTTCCTCGGCGCCCTCGCCGCCGCGCCCAGCAGGGGCGCGTTTTCCGATAGCAAAATCGCGAAACCGTCGGGGCAACGGCCGTTGGGACAACCCCACGAGCCGCTTGGGCGCCAGAGCAAGCCGTTGGAGCCGAAAAGTGACGACAATTACAAGTTTCCGATGGTCCGTTCGGCACTCACAGACGAAGTTCCCGCCTTAGACTTCTTCCGTATTCAGTCCAGAGGAGCCGAAAAGTAAGTGACGACAGTTACAGAGATTTGGTGGCCCGCTCGGATTACCAACGTGAAATGCAGACCCCATGGGGAGTGGACTCTCGCCTGAGATTTCTTCGCAATTCACTCGCAGACAAAGCTCCCGCTCGAGATTTTTTCCACATTCAATCCAGAGGAGTCGGAAGCTGACGACAGTTACACGGATCCGATGGCCCGTTCGGATTATCAATATGAAGTGCGAACCCCACCTGAGGCTCTTCACAAGTCACTCACACACAACATTCCCGCTCGGGACTTCCTCCATATTCAGCCCACAGGAGCCGAAAAATGACGACAGTTACAGGCATCCGATGGCCTGTTCGGATTACAACATGAAGTGCGGACCCCATATGGAGGGGGCTCTCGCTCGAGGCCCCTCACAGTTCACTCACAGAGGAAGCTCCCGTTCGAGACTTCCTCTATATTCAGTCCGGAGGGGCCGAAACCTGACGACCATTCAGGGATCCGATGACCCGTTCGGATTACCATTTTGAAGTTGGGACCCCATCGGGAGGGGGCTTCCGTTTGAGAGTTCTTCGCGATTCACTTGCATACGGAGTTCTTTCTTGGTCGATGATCGCGTTGGGATGGTGATGATGATGAATGTATGATGATTGTGATGATGATGGTGAGTAGGTGATGGTGACGCTGATGAGAAGGTGTGCGAAAATGATGATGATGATGGTGATGACGAATGTGTGTGTGTGTGTGTGCGTGTGAGAGAGAGAGAGAGAGTGTGCTGCTGATGATAATGAATGAGTGTGTGCTTGTGTGCTTCTGATGATGATTGTGTGTGAGTGTGCGAGGAGGAGAGCAGGTGAGGAGGAGGTCTGCGCGGAAGTGTGCAGAGAAATCGAAAACCCTACGTAGGATGTGGGGACAAGAGAGCATCCAGCAGGAACCTTAACAGCCTTGCGCCCGCAAGGGGCCGACGGATATCGACGGCCCCTTATCGGAAATGAACAAATTTGCAGATATGATGGCTTGCATTAAAGACAAGAATCCAGACTTCCAACACGTCATCGTTGTGGACAAGCATTTTGGGATTTTTGGGCGTGCTTGGTGTGTTGCGGAACTCGTGGAAGGCAACGCTTTGGGATTGTCCCAGCGCCTGCTAATCTTTGATTCTGAGTCAGTGAAGGTCAACCGGTCTTCCTTGAGCTCTCTTGATGTGTCGGAGTGCGAGGCGTCACGTCCCGAAGACAAGGAACTCATTCTGTCGAAGATAATGGACGTACAAGCGTTCAATTTGCATTTGCGCAACTTGTTATCGGAAGGTGAGTCTAGTCTTTTCGGGCAGTGGGCTGCTAAGGCGCTTCAGTACGCAGCCGATGCCACCTTGGGCTGGGATGAAGTTTCAAATGTATACGTGTCTCGTTTGGCATCGGTCTCGGACGCAGTCTTCCGAAGTAGTATGTTTCAGTTCTCCATCGTGCCGTTAGCAGTAGTTGTTTGGCTTTTCGCACTTGTGCCCTCGCAGAATCCGGCTGATGGTTGGAAAGCTAATACTAACTTCTGGTTCCTCTTCTTTCCCGGGTGGGGCATCCAGCTGCCTGCGGCAAATCTGCCACCGCGCCAGCGAGGCGCTCCGTGTGACGACGCTTCGAGCACTGTCCAGAAGGCCGTCACCTGTGTCCTTTTCATCTCCACTTCTTGAGGAGTTCTCATCGGGTCTATCTGGCCGTCTTTAGGCCGTCTTGTGTTTAGGTGGGAAAGTCTTGGGGGACCCTTGGGGGCGTATAGAACCCGGAGGGTAGGCCTGCCCTAGGCCTATCCCTATGCCTACCCCCCTAGGCCTACCCTAGGCCTACCCTAGGGCTAACCGTCGGCCTGCCCCCTAGGCCTAACCTAGGCCAACCCCTCGGCCTTCCCCCTAGGCCTACCCTAGGCCTACCCTAGGCCTTCCCCCTAGGCCTACCCTAGGCCTACCCCTAGGCCTTTCCCCTAGGCTTGCCCTAGGCCTACCCCTAGGTCTACCCCCTAGGCCTATCCCTAGGCCTTCCTCCTAGGCCTACCCTAGGCTTACCCCTAGGCCTACCTCCTAGCCTCACTGTAGGCTTACCCCTAGGCCTACCCCCTAGGCCTACCCTAGGCCTACCCTAAGCCTACCCCTAGGCCTACCCTTACGTCTACCCCAGGCCTACCCGTAGGCAGTCCCCCTAGGCCTACCTGAAGACTACCGCAGGCCTACCCCCTAGGCCTACTCTAGGCCTATCCCTAGGATTATCCCTAGTCATTCCCCCCTCGGCCTACTGCTAAGCTTTCCCCCTAGACCAACCCTAGGCCCACCCCTAAGCCTTCCACCTAGGCTTACTCTAGGCCTACCCCTAGGCCTTTCTCCTAGGTCTATCCTAGGCCTACCCCTAGGGCTAACCCTTAGGCCTACTGTAGGCTTACCCCATAGGCCTACCCCCTAGGCCTACCCGCCCGTTGAGGCCCGCCCGCTCGACCCGACCCGAACCGCCCGTTTGGGTCCGCCCGCCCGACCCGACCCGACCCGGCCCGCCCGTTAGGGTTCTCGCGTGCGAACTCGATCATGCACCGCACTTTCATGTCCCGCCCGCCCGACCCGTCCCGACCGTTAGGGTCCGCCCGTCCGACCCGACCCGACCCGCTCGTTAGGGTCCGCACGCCCGACCCGACCCGACCCGCCCGTCAGGGTTCTCGCGTGCGAACTCGATCATGCACCGCACTTTATTGTCCCGCCCGCCCGACCCGACCCGCCCGTTAGGGTCCGCCCGCTCGACCCGACCCGACCTGCCCGTTAGGGTCCGCCCGCCCGACCCGACCCGACCCGACCCGCCCGTTAGGGCTCTCGCGTGCGAACTCGAGCATACATCGCCCTTTCATGTCCCGCCCGCCCGACCCGACTCGCCCGTTAGGGCCCGCCCGCCTGACCCGACTCGACCCGCCCGTTACGGTCCGCCCGCCCGACCCGACCCGACCCGCCCGTTAGGGTTCTCGCGTGTGAACTCGATCACGCACCACGCTTTAATGTCACGCCCGCCCGACACGATTCGGCCGTTGGGGTTCTCGCGTGTCAACTAGATCACGCACCACATTTAATGCCCCGCCCGACCGACCCGTCCCGCCCGTAATGTCCCGCCTGCCCGACCCGACCCGCCCGATCCGAACCGCCCGTTAGGGTCCGCCCGATCCGACCCGCCCGTTAGGGTCCGCCCGACCCGACCCGACCCGACCCGCCGGTAGGGCTCTCGCGTGTGAACTCGATCATGCACCACACTTCAATGTCTCGCCCGCCCGATCCGACCCGCTCGTTAGGACCCGCCCGCCCGACCCGACCGGACCCGACCAGGCCATTAGGGCGTTCGCGTGTGAACTCGATCATGCACCGCACTTGAATGTCCCGCCCGCCCGACCCGACCCGCCCGTTGGGGTCCGCCCGCCCGACCCGACCCGCCCGTTAGGGCCCGCCCGACCCGACCCGACCCGCCCGTTAGGGTTCTCGTGTGTGACATCGATCACGCACTACAGTTTCATGTCCCGCCCGACCCGACTCGACCCGCCCGTTGGGGTCCGCCCGCCCGACCCGACCCGACCCGCCCGTTAGGGCCCGCCCGACCCGACCCGACCCGACCAGCCCGTTAGGGTTCTCGAGTGTGACATGGATCACGCACTACAGTTTCATGTCCCACCCGACCCGACCCGACCCGCCCGTTGGGGTCCGCCCGCCCGACCCGAACCCGACCCGCCTGTTAGTGTCCGCCCGCCCGACCCGACCCGACCCGCCCGTTAGGGTTCTCGCGTATGAGCTCGATCATGCACCACACTTCAATGTCCCGCCCGCCCGACCCGTCCCGCCTGTTAGGGTCCGCCCGCCCGACCCGACCAGACCGGACCCTCCCGGTAGGGTTTTCGCGTTTCATCTAGATCATGCACCGCACTCGAAATTCCCGCCCGCCCGACCCGCCCTGCCCGTTAGGATCGGCCCGCCCGACCCGACCCGACCCACCCGTTAGGATCCCCCCGCCCGACCCGGCCCGAACCGACCCCCCCTTCAGGGTACTCGCGTGTCAACTCGATCATGCACCACACTTTTTAATGTCCCGCCCGCCGTACCCGACCTGCCCGTTAAGGCCCGCCCGCCCGCCAGGGCCCGCCCCTCCGACCCGAGCCGACCTGCCCGTTGGGGTTCGCACGCCCGACCCGATCGGACCCGACCCTCCTTTTAGTGCTCCCGCGTGCGAACTCGATCATGCAACATACTTTAATGTCCCGCCCGCCCGACCGGACCCGCCCGTTAGGGTCCGCCCGCCCGACCCGACCAGACCCGCCCGTTAGGGTCCGCCCGGCCGACCCGATCCGACCCGAACCGCCCGTTAGGGCTCTCGCGTGTGAACTCGATCATGCACCGCACTTTATCGTGGCGGCCGCCCGACCCGACCAGCCCGTTAGGGTCCGCCCGCCCGGCCCGACCCGACCCGCCCGTTTGGGTCCGCCCGCCCGACCCGACCCGACCTGCCCGTTAGGGTTCTCGCGTGTGAAT
>CAUYUJ010008838.1:0-10000 GCA_963575745.1 Prorocentrum cordatum | reverse complement strand
ACCTCCTATGCCTTCCCCCTAGGCCTACCCCTAGGCCTATCCCTTGGCCTACCCCCTTGGCCTACCATATGCCTACCCCTAGGCCTTTCCCCTAGGCCTACCGTAGGCCTACCCTAGGCCTACCCTAGGCCTTCACCCTAGGCCTAACCGAGGCCTACCTTCTAGGCCTGGGGGTAGGCCTACCCCCTAGGAGTTCCCCCCAGGCTTACCCCTAGGCCTGCCCCTAGGCCCACCCCCTAGGCCTTCCCCCTAGGCCTACCCCCTAGGCCTACCCTAGGCCTACCCTTAGGCCTACCCTTAGGCCTTCCCCCTAGGTCTACCCTAGGCCTAGCCCTAGGCCTTCCCCTTAGGGCTAGGGTAGGCCTACCTGTAGCCCTTCCCTCAATGTTTACCCTAAGCCCATGCCCAGGCCTTCCCTAGGTAGGCCTACCCCCTAGGCCTACCCTAGGCCTACCCTTAGGCCTACCCTTAGGCCTTCCCCCTAGGTCTACCCTAGGCCTAGCCCTAGGCCTTCCCCTTAGGGCTAGGGTAGGCCTACCTGTAGCCCTTCCCTCAATGTTTACCCTAAGCCCATGCCCAGGCCTTCCCTAGGTCTACCCTAGGCTCTTGGGTAGGGCCTACCCTAGGTCTACCCTAGGCCTTGGGTAGGGCCTACCCTAGGTTACCCTAGGGCCCTGGGTAGGGCCTACCCTGGGCTACCCTAGGGCCTTGGGTAGGGCCTAGGGTAGGCTTCCCCCCAGGGTTCTATACCCGTGGGGGCCGTCTTGGGGCCTCTTGGGCCGACTTGGGGCCCTGTTGGGTCGTCCTGGGGCTCACTTGGCAGCATGGGAGGGTCTCTTGGGTCCGTTGGAGGCCGTTTTGTGGCATTCTTGCGCCGTCCAGTGGCGCCCTTAGGCCGTTTTGGGTCCCTCTGGAGGCCCCTCTTGTGCCAGCTTTGGGCTTTCTTAGGGCCGCCCTGTGCCGCTTAGGGACCCTCTTCGGGCTCTCAGTGGTTTCTTTTGGGCACCCGAAGGCCGCAAGTGCACCGATCCTTGACCAAAGAGCGTGGAAAGCGACAATCATTGCAAACTTGAGGAACATCAATGCTTTGGCCTCTCGAGTCGAGGGTACCCCGGAACGCGTCTTGTGAGTGTATTGGGGCTTGTTCGACGCCTCTTGGAACCTTTTACGCGCTTCTCAGGGGCTCTCTGGTGTGTCTTGAGGCAGTGTTAGGCCATCTTGGCAGCCTTTGGCCTCCCTGGGCAATCTTGCATGCCTTGAGCAGATTTGGAGTGGCGCCCAGGGATGCTGCAGCGCGGTCCAGGGAGCCTCGCGAGGGAGGGCGGAGGACGCACGGGAGCTTGTCGAGAAGGGAGGCGGCACTGGACGACTTACGGTGGGGGTCCATGCCAAGAAGCACCCTGCTTGCCTCCAGTGTGCCCTGAGTTTCTTGGGTTTCGATGGTTTTGCAATGGGAAGCGCGACGTTGCCACGCGAAAAATCGATGGACGTTCTGTGGTCTCAGGGTTGGGTTTCTTGTGGAAGGTTTCTTGTGGTCGGGCTCCTACTGTGCAGAAAGCCTACCAGATAGCACCGCGCTTCAACGTGCCAGGGGGCACGGTGGCGGATATCAATTATGCTGTTTCA
The DNA here is from genome assembly GCA_963575745.1 of Prorocentrum cordatum. NCBI lineage: Eukaryota > Dinophyceae > Prorocentrales > Prorocentraceae > Prorocentrum > Prorocentrum cordatum. The sequence goes on along the minus strand of CAUYUJ010008838.1, from coordinate 8,374 downwards.
TGCGAGGTTCCACACAGAGTTTCTTCCTGGCATGAACATAACTTGGGAAATCATTAGACGGGAGGTCGTTTGGGTGCTCATTGTCGTGATCTGTGGAGACAGCGCATATGCCACGATTGCTATCCATTATGATATCTTCCCGGTTCCTCTCGGATCGTATGTAGCTGCAGCGTTGAGTATTGGTTTCCTTCCATTGGTGTACTTTGTGTTTCCAGTTTCTTACCGGAAGAAGCCTGGCTTCTGGAAGCACTTCTTGACCATTGGTAGTGTTTCTGGGATCGCTCTTTACACCATTTTTGCGTTCCTGTACCCCTTGATCTACGCGTGGTATTTGATATCATCACCAGTCGGTCAATCTGTAGTCGTCTTGATTTTTTTGGTATCACGTTTGCTGTTTGAAATGTTGGGGGTGTGTTTATCGAAGAGCTTCGGAGCAGATGTTTTGCCGCGATTCGTCTTTTTCACGCTGACGCTGTATGAGTGGCAAATGGGCGTCATTCTGGCCCGCGCATCACATTGGTCAATCTCTATGGAGTTGTGTTGTATCAATGTGCTGGAGAATATGTATTTCGTCCATGCCTTGCCATCTCGTTCCAGGAATGACCCCGTCACTGACCTGAAGTCCATGCGCATCTTGATGGTGCTGCTTGCTCGCGAGCTCGCCGAGGTGTGGGCGTCTTGGCAGTGGTTCGCTTCTCTACTATGCATTTACTGGTTCAACCCAGACGGGAACGACACCACACGAGGGCTTTCCGCAAAGAACTTCTACTCAAATGGTGCCACGTATGTCGGCATTGACGTTGTGGTGGAACTTGTCAGCTTGTTGCTTACCTGTGTAGTGGTCCGTGCAAAGGGATGGGACCCGTTTACCTTTCTCCGTGGCTTCATCGGCTTGCATGGCGGTTTCTTCGTCCGGTGCTGTTTGGTGTGCGTGTGGTGCTTGAGCATGCAGTACGTAAACATGGGGAATGACCTCACCTTCAAGTTTGAGTGGTTATAGCCACGCAGAGTGACGCGCTAGCCGCCGCTCCTCTCTGCGCGCGGCAGTCAGGATGCTGGCGGAACGGGCAGAAGGTGCAAAGAGCTCCAGGTTGGGCAGCCAGGGTGTCCATGCGCCAGACGACTTGGCCTATACCTCGACCCCTTCACAGGCCAGCCGGCGACTTGAGCATATCGCGCTCATTTTCTTGCTTGCGAAGGCCTTGCGGCCAGGGCCGCCGACCCAGAAGGACGATTGACGACGACCACGCCGACGACCACGACGACAACGACAATGACGAGCTGATGAGCGTGCCACAGCCTCGGGACACGGTGCGGGTGGTGGTGGGAGGAGGAGGAGGAGGCGGAGGAGGAGGAGGAGGAGGAGGAGGAGAAGGAGGCGCAGGAGGAGGCGGAGGAGGAGGCGGAGGTTCGCGGAGGAGGATGAGGAAGGGGAGGGTGAGGGGGATGGAGGGAGGGAGGAGGAGCAGGGGGAGGATGAGGACGAGGAGGAGGAGGAGGAGGAGGAGGAGGAGGAGGAGGAGGAGGAGAAAGGGGGGGGGGAAGAGGGGGAAGAGGAGGAGGAGGAGAAGGAGGAGGAGGAAAAGGACGAGGAGGAGGAGGAGGAGGAGGAGGACAGGGAGAGAGCAGGATCAGTGTAAGCCTAAGGACTTCGACGCCACGAGTCAACTGGACTGCTGCGTCTTGACGACCCTGAATCGCGCCAGAACGCAATTCCTGGGACTTCGACATCGCGACTTAATGTAGCTCTTGCGCCCGGTCAATCCTGAATCCTTGCAAAACACTTTCTATGGTACGTGACGCTCTTGCAATTGTTTGAAAACGGATGCGCGCGGCGCTAAGGCGAGAGCCACATTTTGAATATAACCCGCCCTAATTCCATGAAGCTCTTGCGGACCAGGTCGACGGCGGGGCGGTTTCGGGAACGAAGTTATCGGCGGGGGTCCCAAAAACAGATGTCCCAGGGCAAGGTGGGGGTGTCGGACCAGGTTGGTTTCCGACCATGTTGACGGTGGCGGGGCGGTTTCGGGCACGAAACGGTCGAGTGGGGGGTCCCAAGAAGAGACGTTCCAGGGCAAGGTGGGGGTGTCGGACCAGGTCGACGGCAGGGCGGTTTTGGGCACGACATTGTCGGGTGGGGGGTCCCAAAGCAGAGGTGCTAGGGCAAGGTGGGGTGTCCGACCAGGTCGACGGCGGGGCGGTTTCGGGCGTGAAATTGTTGGGGGGGGATCCCAAAAGACGAGGTCCCAGGGCAAGCTTGGGGTGTCGAACCAGGTCGACTGCGGGGCAGTTTCGGGCGCGAAATTGTCGGGTGGGGGGGGTCAGAAGCAGAAGTCCCCGGGCAAGGTGGGCGTGTCGGTCCAGGCTGTCGGCGGGGCGGTTTAGGGCGCGTAATTGTTGGGGGGTGTCCCAGAAACAGAGTTTCCAGGGCAAGGTGGGGTGTCGGACCAGGTCGGCGGCGGGGCGGTTTTGGGCGCGAAGTTGTCGGGTGTGGATCCCGAAAACAGATGTCCCAGGGCAACGTGGGGGGGTCGGACCAGGTCGACGGCGGGGCGGTTTCGGCAGCGAACTTATCGGGTGGGGAGTCCCGAAAACAGATGTCCCAGGGCAAGGTGGGGTGTTGGGCCAGGTCGACGGCTTGGCGGTTTCGAGTGTGAAAATGTCGAGTCGGGGGTCCCAAAAGCAGAGGTCCCAGGGCAGGGTGGGGGTGTCGGACCAGGTCGACGGCGGGCCAGTCTCGGACGTGGATTTGCCTGTTGGAGCACCCCAAAAGAGGCGTCCCAGGGCAAAGAAAGGGGTCTCGAACCAGGTCGACGGCGAGGCGGTTTCGGGCGCGAAATTGTCGGGTGGGGGGTCCCAATAGCAAAGGTCCCAGGGCAAGGTGGGGTGTCGGACCAGGTCGACGGCGGCGCTATTTGAGGCGCGAAATAGTCGGGTGGGGGGTCCCACAGAGAGGGGTCCCAGGGCAAGGGGGGGATGTCGGACCAGTCGACGGCGGAGCGGTTTCGGGCGCGAAGTTGTCGGGTGGAGGGTCCCAGCAACAGATCTCACAAGCAAGGTGAGCGTGTCGGACCAGGTCGACGGCGGGGCGGTTTCGGGCGCGAAATTGTCGGGTGGGGGGTTCCAATAGCAAAGGTCCCAGGGCAAGGTGGGGGTGTCGGACCAGGTCGACGGCGGCGCTATTTGAGGCGCGAAATAGTCGGGTGGGGGGTCCCACAGAGAAGGGTCCCAGGGCAAGGAGGGCATGTCGGACCAGTCGACGGCGGAGCGGTTTCGGGCGCGAAGTTGTCGGGTGGAGGGTCCCAGAAGCAAAGTGCTCCAGGGCAAGCTTGGGGTGTCGGGCTAATGAAGTCGACGGCGGGGCAGTTTCGGGCGCGAGTTTGTGGGGTGGGGGTCCCAGAAGCAGAGCTGCCACGACGGTGTGGGGGTGTCAGACCAGGTCGACGGCTGGGCGATTTTGCGCGACATTGTTGGGTGAGGGATCCCAGAATCAGGCATCCCAGCCATGTTCTTATAGGGGTGTCGGGCTGGGTCGCCAGCGTGGCGGCTTCGGCCGCGAAAGTGTCGGGTGAGGCCTCCGAAGAAATATGTCCCAGGGCAAGGTGGGGGTTTCGGACCAGGTCGACGGCGGGGCGGTTTCGGGCGCGAAATTGTCGGGTGGGGGGTTTCAAAATCATAGATCCCAGGGCCGGGTGAGGGTGTCGGACCAGGTCGACGGCGGGGCGGTTCCAGCCGCGAGACAGTCGGGTGGGGGGTCCCAGAGACATAGGTTCCATTGCAAGGTGGGGGTGTCGGTCCAGGTTGACAGCGGGGCGCTTACGGGCGCGACATTGTCGGGTGGGGGGTCCGAAAACAATGTGGCCAGGGCGTCGGGCCGGGTCGAAGGCGGGGCGGTTTCGGGCGCGAAATTGTCGGTTGGAGGGTCCCGAAAACTGACGTCCCAGGGCAAGGTTGGCGTGTCGGGCCTGTCGACGGCTGGGCGGTTTCGGCCGCGAAATTGTCGGGCGGGGGGTCTCAAAAGCAGAGGTCCCAGGGCAAGGTGGGGGTCCCGGGTCATGCCGACGGCGGGCGGGTTTCGAGCGCGAAATTATCGGGCGTGGATCCCAAAAGCAGCAATTCCAGATCAAGGTGGGGGTGTCGGACCAGGTCGACGGCGGGGCGGTTTCGGGCGCGAGCTTGTCGGGTTGGGGGTCTTGAAAACGGATGTCCCAGGGCAGGGTGGGGGTGTTTGGCTGGGTATGCAGCCGGCGGGGCGGTCCCAGGAACAGCAATCCCAGGGCAAGGTGGGCGTGTCGGTCCAGATCGTCGGCGGGGCGGTTTTGGGCGCGAAGCTGTCGGGCAGTGTGGGGCTGTCGGGCCAGGCCGATGGTGGGGCGGCTATGGGCGCGACTGTGTCGGGTGGGGGGTTCCTGGGCAATGGGCGGGTCGGGCCAGGTCGGCGGCGGGGCGGTTTCGGGCGCGAGATCTTCGGGTCGGGGGTCTTGAGCGCGGGTGTCCCAGGGCAGGGTGGGCGCTTCTGGCCAGGCCGGCGGCGGCGCGGCCTCGGGCGCGAAAGTGCAGGGCCAAGGGTCGCGACAGCAAAGGTCCCAGGACAGGGCGGGGGCGTCGAACCAGGTGCGAAATTCGGGTGGGGGGGTGCGAGATCAGAGGTGCCAGGGCAGGGTGGGCCTGAAAAGGGTCAGAAATCCCCGGGGCAGGGCGGGGGCGTCGGACTAGGTCGGCGCCGGGGCTCTTTCGGGCGCGAACCAGACGTGCCAGGGCAGGGAGGGGCTGTCGGACCAGGTGGGCGAGATTGCCCGGTGGGGGCGTCAACAACAAAGGAATTCCAGGGCAAGAAGGTGGGGGTGTCGGACCAGGCCGACGGCGGCGCGGCTTGAGGCGCGAAATTGTCGGGTCGGGGGTCCCGAATGCAGATGTCCCAGGGCAAGATGGGGGTGTCAGACCAGGTCGGCGGCGGGGCGGTTTCGGGCGCGAGATTGTCGGGTCGGGGGTCTTGAGAACGGATGTCCCACGGTCAGGTGGGGGTGTCAGACCAGGTTGACGGCGGGGCGGTTTCGGGTGCGAAAATGCGAAATGGGGGGGCCCGAAAGCAGTGGTCGCACCGGGCGGCGGGTGTTTGGGGTGTCGGGCCAGGTCGACGGCGGGGCGGTTTCGGTCGCGAGCTCGTCGGATGGGGGCTCCCAAAAAGACGGCGGGGCGGTTTCGGGGGCGAGGTTGTCGGGGGGGGTCCAAAAGCAGCAGGTCCAGATCGGGGTGGGGGTGTCGGACCAGGTCGACGGCGGGGCGGCTTCGGGCGCGAACTTGTCGGGCGTGGGCCCCGAGATCCGACGACGGCGGGGCGTTTGCGGGCGCGACGCTGTCGGGTGGGGGGCGCCGACAACAGAGGTCCCGGGGCAAGGTGGAGGCGTCAGACCAGGTCGACGGCGGGGCGGTCTCGGGCGCGAGCTTGTCGGGCGGGGGGTCATGAGGACAAAGTGCCGGGGCAGGGCGCGCGCGTCGGGCCAGGTCGACGGCGGGGCGGCTTGGGGCGCGGGCGAGAATGCGACCCCAGAGCTGCGTACGGCAAGAATGGGGTGTCGGACCAGGTCCACGGCGGGGCGGTTCGGGGCGCGAGAACGCCGGGCATGGGGGTAAAAAACACACGTCCCGGGGCGAGGTGGGGTGTCGGACCAGGTCGACGGCGGGGCGGTTTGGAGCGCCGGCTTGCGGGGTGGGGGGTCCCAAACACAGAAGTCCCAGGGCAAGGTGGGGGTGTCGGACCAGATCGACGGCGGGGCGGTTTCGGGCGCGAGCATGTCGGATGGGAGGTCCCAAGAACAAGGGTCCCAGGGCAAGGTGGGGGTGGCGGACCAGCTCGACGGCGGGGCGGTTCCGGGTGCGAAGTTGTCGGATTGGGGGTCCCAGAAGTATGGCAGTAAATATCGGGCCAGGTCGGCGGCGGGGCGTTTCCGGGCGCGGAAGTGTCGGGTGGGGGTCCCGACAACAGGGGTTCCAGGGCAAGGTGGGGGTGTTTGGTCGACGGTGGGGCGGTTTCGGGTGCGACCTTGTCGGGTGGGGGGCGCCAGGCAGTGTGGGGTCTCCCAAGGAGACGGCGGTGCGGTTTCGGGCGCGAGACTGTCGAGTGGCGTTTCAAAAACAGAGGTCACAGGGCAAGGTGGGGGTGTCGGACCAGGTCGACAGGGCGGTTTGGGGCGCGAGCTTGTCGGATGGTGGGTGCCAAGAACAGAGGTCCCAGGGCAAGGTGGAGGTGTCAGACCTGGTCGACCGCGGGGTGGTTTCGGGCGCGAGGTCGTCGGGTGGGGGGTCTCAACACCATGGCTTTCGGACCAGGTGAGCGGCGGGGCGGTCTCGGGCGCGAAATTATCGGGTGGGGGGTCCAACAGAAGTTCCCAGGGCAAGGTGGAGGTGTCGGACCAGGTCGACGGCGTTTTTTTTTCGGCGCGACATTGTCGGGTGGGGTTCCCAAGATCAGATGTCCAAGGGCAAGGCGAACGTTTCGAACCTGGTCGACGGCGTGGCGGCTTCGGGCGCGACGTTGTCGGGTGGGCCGCCCAAAAGAAACAGAGGTGCCAGGGCAAGGTGGAGGTGTCGGACCAGGTCGAAGGCGGGGCGGTTTCGGGCGCGAAATTGTCGGGTGGGAGGTCCCAGAGGTGCCAGGACAATGTGCGCGTGCCGGACCAGGTCGACTGCAGGGCGGTTTGGGGCGCGAAACATGTGTCCCAGGGCAAGGTGGAGGTGTGGGGCCAGGTCGACGGCGGGCCAGTTTCGGCTGCAAAATTGCCGGTGGGGGGTGTCAAAAGCAGAGGTGCCAAGGCAAGGTGGGGGGTGTCGGGCCGGGTCGACGGCGGTGCGGTCTCCAGCGCGAACTTGTCGGGCGGTGGGTTTTAAGGACAGAGGTGTCCGGGCGCGCTGGGGATGTCGGACCAGGTCGATGGCGGGGCCGTTTGGGGCGCGAAAGTGTTGGGTGGGGTGTCCCACGCACGCGCGTCCCAGGGCATGGTGGGATGCCTGACCAGGTCGACGGGGGGCGGTTCCCGGGGCAAAATGGCGGGGCGGAGGGTCGCAAACACAAAGATCTTAGGGCAAGGTGGGCGTGTCGGACCAGGTCGACGGTGGGGCGGTTTCGGGTGCGAAATTGTAAGGCGGGGGGTCCCAAACAGAGGTCCCAGGGCTGGGAGTGGCGGACCATGTCGACGGCGGGGCGGTTTCGGGTGCAGAATTGTCAGGCGGGGGGTCCAAGAACAGAGGTCCCAGGTCGACGGCGGCGTGTTTCGGGCGCGTATTCTTTTTTTTGGGGGGGGGATGTCCCAAAGACAGAGGTCCAGGGCAATGTGGGGCGGGTCGGGTTTTATGGCCGACGGCGGCGCCGGGCGTCGGGCGCGAAATGTCCCAAGGGGGAAAAAACAGTCTCAGGGCAAATGTGACCGAGTCGACAAGTCGACGGCGGGGGGGGGGTTTCGAGTGGAAAATTGTGGGGTGGGGGGCCCTAAGAACGGACGGCTCGGTCGACGGGCGGGCGGCTTCGTGCCGCGTCGTATATCGTTTCGGGAAGGGGATCCCCAAAAACGCAGAGGTGCCAGGGCAGGTGGGTGGTGTCGGGCCAGGTCGACGGCGGGGCGTTTTCGGGCGCGATATCGTCGGGTGGGATCACCCAAATACAGAGTCCAGGCAAAGTGGGGGTGTCGGCCCAGGTCGACGGCGGCGCGGTTTCGGGCCGCGGAATTGTCCGGTGGGGGGGTTCCAGAAACAGAGGTCCCAGGGCAAGGCGGCGGCAGCGGGCCAGGTCGACGGCGGGGCGGCTTCGGGTGCGAGACTGTCGGTTGGGGGGTGTCAGAAGCACAGGTCCCAGGGCGGGTCGGGGACCAGGCGAGGTGGGGGCGTGGTGGGCCGTGGTAGGTGGTCAGGGGGCGGGTTCCGGATCGGGTGAGAGGGCCCAAGGACAGAGCTCGCAGGCGGTTCGGCGATCAGGCGAGGCGGGGGCGTGGTGGGCATTTGGCGGGAACGTGGTGGGAGCGTGATTGGGGGTCACGGGCGGTTCCGGGCAAGGACATGTCGAGTTGGGGGCGGCCGAAGAGTGTACTCACAGGACGGTCGACGGGCTGGGGGCGTCGGGGTGATATGTCCAAGAGCAATGGGTTCGGGGCGGCGGAAAGCCAGGCGGACAGGGCAGAAGGATGCCGCGCGCGCCGCCGGGGTCGGCGGATCTCATTCTGCAGCGACTCTTGCTAGTTCGATATGTTTCGACTTAGAAATGTCGGGGCTCAGGGCGGGCTCAGAGTTTTGCGCGCGTGTGTATGTTGCTGCGACCGACGCATTGTCCCTCTCGCTCTCAGAGACGCTGGCTCGAGCCATGATCGACATATTAATCTTACTT
>CAUYUJ010008837.1:10000-37805 GCA_963575745.1 Prorocentrum cordatum | reverse complement strand
CCTCCTCCGCCTCCTCCTCCTCCTCCTCCTCCTCCTCCTCCTCCTCCTCCTCCTCCTCCTCCTCCTCCTCCCCATCCTTCTTGTTTAATGCTTTCGTTCTCCTCGGGTCGAAGTGGGGGATTGCTCGGGATGTTACTGCTGCTGCCCGCCTGGCCCTCTCTCTCTCTATCCCTCCCTGATGACTCCTTAAGCAAGTCGTCCAACTAAACCAAGACAGCCACCACCTCGAGACTACAGCACAACCGCTTCTTCTTGCATGATGCTGCAGCCACAGGCTGGCGATATAGAGAGCCTGCTAGGACACTCGCTGCCAGCACCCCCCTCCCAAGAGATCCACACTCGAACCTCCTCCCCTCTCTCTCTCTCTAGATCTATATTCTCTCTTGCTCTCTCCCTCTCTCGCTCTCCCCCTCTCTCTCGCGCACGTGGCGCGCCGGGCGCCGCGCACGGCGGTGCCCGCACCGCGACGCCGCGGGCGCCGCCGGCGCGCACCACAGCGGCCCCCGATGTGAAACTGCTCCACCGGTCCGCGCGGAGCTCCGGAATCGGGGATGGACAGACCCCCCTTTAGTAAAACGTGGTTTAGTGAAAACGACCTGAGGCCCAAACCTGGCGGGCGCAAGCCTGGAAAAGAACGGCCACGGCGCCCTCTCGAGAAGCGAAAACGGACAATTCACTAATCGACGTGTCACTGTTGGGGTCCTGTCCACCCCCGACGGAAGTGGACGCTTTCGTGCCGCGTGCTCTCCTTCGAGAGGGGGGCGTGCGACCATCGCCTCGCCGATCCCCCTCCCCGCTGGCGTGGCCTCGGCGCCACTGGCCGGTGCCAGATCCCCAGGAGGGGGTGGAAGATGTAGAAGGCTGGCTCCGCTTCGCCTGGAGCATTGGCCATTCGCAGGGGACGCGTGGGCTCCAGGGGAAGCGGGAGCAGGAAAGGTCGGATGGGGGTGGGCGCGTGGCGGAACGGGGAAGTTAGAGGTCCACAACTTTAACCCCATAATAACCACGCCGACACGCGAAGTCGCTTTGTAAACTGGGTCCTCGTTGGGTGCCATCGAACACTGTGGGGGGCATGTCGGGACCATCTCCGGCCCTTCGGCTCCCGTTGGGCCGTCTCGGAACTTCTCCTGGTAGCCGACTTGTTGTGCCCATTGCGGGCTCGTGCCTTCTTGGATCGCGTTGGGATCCTTCGGAAGGCCTCTCTTGGCTTGGACCCACTCGGGCCCTTCTGGGCGGGGCTCTCTCGGGGCCCTCTAGGGTTGCTCTTCCCCTCTTGGGGTGCATTGGGCCTCCACTGAGCTCTTTCGTTAACGTCTTGGGGCGATCTTGGGACCCTGGAGGTTGCGAAACACGAGCAGGCGATCATCACAACAACGACTTTCGACATCAATACGCTTTTCAATGATGCCAGCCTCCTGGGTGCGTGCGTTTTCGGTGCCCTCTCGGGCCCCCTTGGGCTGTGTTTTGAAGGCCCTTTGTGGGCCATCTTGACGCCACCCGCGGCCGTCTTTGTCTGTCTTGGTCGTCTTATCGGATCGGGCGAAAGGGGGGGATAGCAAAGCGGGGGTTTGAGAATCAGCTCACGTAGCTGATTTCCCCGGCGCCTCCCGGCGCCGGAAGCGGCTATGTATCGAGGAATGGGCCCCTCGGTGAGGCCGAAACCAGCTGCATGCAGCAGATTTCGTACCCCACCCTTTCCCAATCCCCCCATTTCGTCCGGCCCGATCTTAGTGGGGCCGATGTGGTGCCCTCTTTGGGCCCTCTTGGGCCCGCGGGGGCCACCGAGGGGCGGCCAGGGGCAGTCCGGGAGGCTCTGGCAAGGGGGCGGGGGCTATCCGAGGCCGTCTGTTCACTGCACCGACCTTGCAGACGGCCTGCAGCGGGTTTTTGCGTGGATTTCTGCCATGGCAAGACCCTACAACGGCGAGTGAACAACGACACGAATTTCGCGTGGATTTGTTTTAGTCTTCATTCCTGGCCAAAAGGAATCCACACGAAATTCACTCAATTCACCTCGAAATCCAGAACGAAATTCTCCAGGACACTCTGGGCCCATCCTGTCGTTTTCCGAAGGAAATCCACTCTGCCGAGTTGGCGCCATGACCACTGAGAGGCGGTCTGGAGCAGTCTGGAAGGCTCTGGAAAGAGGGCGGAGGCTCTGTCCGAGGTCGTCTTGGTAGCTTTAGACGGGGAGTGATGGAGTGATGCCCCCCTCGCCCCCTTGATCTCATGGGGGGGTGTAATTTCTGATGTGGCTCGAAGTCTCGTGGTGGCTTCTTAGGGTCTCTTGGGAGGCTTCTCGGGGGCCTTTGGTGCCTCTTGGGGCCTCTCGGGCACGGCTGGGGGGCCTCTGGGGGCCTCTTGGGGGCTACCACGGCTACCTGGGTGCCTCTCTTGGGGCGCTCTTGGGTGCTTCTTGGGCCCTCTTGGGGGGCTTCTTGGGCCGTCGTGGGGCCCTTTTGAAACGCCTTGGGGCCCTCTTGGAGGCCTCCCCGGCCGTCTTGGGTGGTCGGAAGATAGAAAAACGATCGCGCTAAAATTGTTCGAGCACCATCGCAAAATCAATGGTGTTTGCCTCTTGGCGCTCTCTTAATTAGAGATCCTCTGGGTGTCTTCTCGCTGAGTCCGAAGAGCTTCTGGAGCCGTCTAGAGGTTATCTGAGGCTGTAGCCGAGCGTTTCGGAAGCCCTTTGGGCGACCCGTGTGCATTCTCGGGCGGTCTGGGGCCCGTCAGGGGGAACACCTAAAGCAATCCTGGGCCATTTGGGTGGCTGGCTGGGGCCGTCTTCTGGGCTCTGGAGGGGGGGGGGGGGGCGGCGTGGGGGGGGTCTAGAAATCTGTGGGGGCCTACGGGCGTAATTTGATATGACGAAAGAAGGGGCCGTTCCCTTCGGGCTTCGCGGAGCCTATTCCCCGACTGGGGGGGGGCTGAGGCGCCATGGCCCGGTGGGGTTGGGGATAGGTTGCACGTCGGTCTGGAGAAGTAGGCAGAAACATGCAGTATGAAGGCGGAAAACGTAGACTGGGTCCAGGCCCTTCCAGAGAATACCACAACACAGCAAAAGCACATCGACTCTTGAAGTATGGGAGGGCGCTGGAGGTAGATTGGGATCAGGGACTCCAGGAATACCTACTTTCAACGACCGATGTGTCAACGTTCCTGGGTGTAGGGTTAGGTCCAGCGTGTCCTCCTACAGGCGGATTTTGGGCGAACAAAGAAAGAATATACCAAACATACTCTCAAACTGCCCCCAAAAAATAATCCAAAAATCGTCCCCAGACTATCTTTTTATAATTTTTTGAATATTCCCCCTGTAGAGGGACAGGCCCGACGTCAGTGTAAGGAAGGCCCTTCCCGATCTCCCCCTCGCTTCCCAGAGCCCTGCCGCGCATCGCGTGGGGGAGCACCGGCCTCTCCACGCGGCGTCGCAGCTCCCGTCGGGGATCTTCTGACCCGGGTCAATCCAGACCCGGGTCAGTCAGGCCTTGCAGACTCCTGCAAGATCCTGCGCATGCACCCTAACCCGGGTCAACGCGCAGGATCCTGCACGATCCGGCAGGATCCTGCACCCAAGCCATGGTCGATGCGACCCTGCCCCTGCAGGACTCTGCAAGATCGGGGCGCTCTGGCTGACCCCCGCTTGCATCGACTCCCGTCTCAAGGCTCCCGATCCCGCGGCGGCCCTCCCTTCCCGGCCTGCACGGCCGCGGGCGCGGGCGCGGGGCCCTCAGCCCGGCGCTCGGCTACTCGAGCTTGTCGACGCTCCTCGGGGCAGCGCACCCGCGCCCGCGCGCGCGCGAGCGCGAGCGCGACCTCGGGGCGGACGGCGCTTCGAGAGATCGAGTCGGCGCTGGGCAAACCTCCCTTTCGTAAACCTCCCTTTAGTGAAAACGGCCTGGGACCGAAACCGACGGACCGGGGCCCGCAAAAACGACGGCCGCGACGCCCTCTCGCGAACCGAAAACGGCCAATTCGCTAATCAACGTGTCAGGGTAGGAGGTCTGTCAACCTCCGATGGAGGGGGGGGGGACGAGCTAGGGGGGTGAAGCGTCGACCTGGACTTGGCGACACATCGCAGACAGATCGGCGACGATCCGAAAGGCCCCGGGCGGGGTGGGCTGCCGGGCTCCCCTCGGCAAGCAGCGGGCGACTGCAGGGGCCGCTGCATCCCCCTGGGCCCATCCCCTGCGGTGATCCTCGTCGTCCGGCTTTCGGGTCATAGCTCGGGCCTCCGGCGGCCGCTCGGGACGATCCAGGTACCCCCCGGCACGCCCTCGGCGAGGTGCAGCTGCTTCACAGGAGCCCGAGACTGGAAACACCGCTGGGGATTAGCGAGAACCAGTGAAAGCCTCGAGCATGGAACCCCAAACCTAGAACCTCGAATTAGGTCGGGCATGTCCCCCTACAGGCGGATTTGGGGCGAACAGTTAAAACATATGATATAAACACGCCCAAAAGGCCGAACAAATAGTCAGTCCTCCTGTAGAGGGACTGACAAACCCGACTTCCACCTAGAACCTCAAGCCCCGAACCCCGAACCCCGAACCTCGCACCCCGAACCTCGAATCTCGAACCTCGAACCTCGAACCCCGAACCGCACATCGAATATCGAACCTCAAACCTCGAACCTCGAGCCCCGAGCCCCGAGCCCCGAACCTCGAAGCTAGCACCTCGAGCCTCGAGAGCCCGTCGCCCGCGACCGCTGCCCCCGAGAGCCGCAGCCGCGGCGCCGCTGGCGTCGGCGCGCCGCGACGCCGCGGAGCCTACCCTTAGGTCGGGCGTGTCCCCCGACAGGCGGATATTGGACGAAGAATTAAAAGTACCACAACAGTGCGCCCCAAATGCTCAATTTCTTATATATATATAGAGATATATATATATATACATAATATATATATATATATATATATATATTTAAAAAAAAGAAAAAAAAAAAAAGAGAAACAATCCCCAGACGATTTTTTCTATTTTTGAATCTCCTCCTGTAGAGGGACACGCCTGACTCGAGCCCACGCCCCCTCGGACGTGGCCCCCCGGGACTTCCAGGCGAACGGCGCTCCCGAGGAGAGCCGCGGCAGAAGCCCCCGCGCCGACGACGACGACGACGCCGACGACGACGAGGACGAGGACGAGGACGAAGACGAAGACGAGGACGACGACGACGACGCCGACGACGACGAGGACGAGGACGAGGACGAGCACGAGGACGAGGACGACGACGACACGACGACGACGACTTCGACGACGCCGACGCCGACGCCGACGACGGCGCTGGCGCTCCCGAGGGGGGGCGCGCCAGAGGCCCCCGAGAGGCGTGGCCCCGCCCGAGAGGCCCCAGGGGCTGCCGCGCGCGCGAGGCTCCACGGGCCGGTGCGCAGCGGCGGAGGCAGCTCGGGGGCGGCTCGCCCAGGGGCGGGCAGTACACGTCGTTCACTTCTAATCGTGCTCATTTCTACTTGTGCTCGTTTCTGATTGTTTCTGGCTGGCCCCCTAGTGGCCAGGAAGAGGCCCAGGATGGAACAATTAGAGATGAGAGGATCTTGGCCCCCCAAAAATCAAGGAATTTTCGAAGGATTAAAAATGAGCAATGTGTGCACGTCCAGCCGAAGAGGCGATTCATAGTAGAAGAGGAAAAGACGCCACAAACATAAGCTTCTGGTGCTCCGCGCGGATGTCTTGGATCCGCGCCAGGCCCCCTTCCCTGGCGCGCTCCGCGCGCCAGGGGCTGCGCTGGAGGTGCCGCCACGGGGGCCCAGCGCGGATCCAAGAAATCCGCGCGGCGCGCTCAAAGTTTCTGTTCATGGCGTTTTTCCTCTTCGGCAAGGGAGAGCTAGGGGCTGAGAAGCTTGGGCCAGGTTCCCGAATTGTCTTAAACTAAGCCAGGGCCAATTATTGTTGGTGAATGCTGCAGGGGCGACCGTGCTTCCGGCAAGCTTGCTGAGAAACGCCGGCCCAGCTGATCGGGTGGAGGTGTCTTAATCAGATGATCGACCGTAAATCACCGGGCAGCCCCGCCCAAGACATGGGGCGTCGGCGCCCCTGGATGCAAGTATTGCCCCGCCCACCCCCCCGGGCCCTGGGCTATTCGCCCCTATCGTCGCCTCCGAGCGGCGGCGGCAGAAGCCGACGCAGCGCCAGCTGCACCGACGCGCAACTGCCGGCGGCCGCAGAAACAGCCTGACACACAGATGGTCGGTTGAACCCAAGGGTGCTGCCGTCTCTTTGGGGGGGGGGGCGGGGGGCGCACCTCGTACGTCCGCCCCCTTCCGCCGACGCACCCTCGCCGTTCTGCTTCCGCCTTCTTCCGCCTTGGAAGAGATGCCAACTCCTTCGATCCCTCGAAGCCGAGGCCCTGTCTGGAGCGCGCCAAGCGGCACTCACACCGGCAGCGGCACCGGCAGTCCCGCAAACTCTGACAAGAGCACGAGCAGCGGCAAGCGGGACCACAGGGGACAGGCACGGCACGAGCGAGAGGGCACCAGGTTGGACACCAAGACTGACAGAAACATGCAGCAGGCACCTTCGGTCGTAAAGCCACGGGCGCCTCTCTTCTCGACTCTGAGCCGCGCAGGGTGCCCCAGGGCTCCGCGGGCCGATAAGGAGGCAAGACACTGCCGTGGGGCACTCGTTGACGGCCCGGTTTCTCACTTGGTGCGCCTGCTGGGGTGGCAAGCAGACGAGCAATGAGAAGACGACGGGCCGATGAATGCGGTTATTTCTCACGCTCGCCGTGCGTGCACTTCGCCCCTACTCCGTGCGCTGCGCGCAAGACGCAAGTTACTGCTGGTGTAATACACGCTGTCCTCCAATGCCGCCGGGAACGAGGAGGGGGAGGAGGAGGGGGAGGAGGAGGAGGAGGAGGAGGAGGAGGAGGAGGAGGAGGAGGAGGAGGAGGAGGAGGATCACGCGGTGGAGGACAAGAAGGATCGGCGGCGCGCTCGGGGGGGAAGGCAGAGGGGGTGGGTCTTCTTAGAAGGCTCGGAAGGCCTCCGGCCCTCTGCCAAGCTTGATCCGGCGGCCTGCCCTCTCTCGCTTCCCCCCTCAGCGCGCCGCCGAAATGAGGAGGATGAGGAGGATCAGGCGGAGGACGAGGAGGACAAGGAGGAGGACGAGGAGGAGGTGGAGGAGGAGGAGGAGGAGGAGGAGGACCAGTGTACACCCAGTGTGCACCCAAGAGGGCCGGTGTCGGGATAAACCCTCCCTGCGAGCTCCCGCTTCATAGGCCCCCACAACGCATCATTTCCACTGATGGAACTGCCTCGTTGGAAGACAACTGTTTGAAGAGCCTGAAGCGTGCCAACGCATTGTTCTCGGGACTCCAAAGCCACGGATCAACATGACTGTTGCGTCTTGACGTTTCTGAATCGTGCCAGAACGCCGTCCCTGGGACTTCAACACTGCGAATCAACGTAACTGTTGCACCCTCATAATCCTGAATCTTTCCAAAACACCATTTCTGGTACGCTGACCATGAGAACCTGCGAAACTCTTGCATTTTGAAAAAAAAAAAAAACGCCAATTTCAAAGCTCAAGAGCCATACATGCTGAGGACGTCTCAGGCGGAACGCCCTGCCCGCCCTTTCGACCGGCCTGGGGGTGCGGCATGCAGAAATTATTCGCAAGGAAAAAGAATGGAGGAGGAGGAGGAGCAAGGAGGAGTAGGAGGGGGGGGAGGACGCAGAGGAGCGATGAGGGAGAGGGAGGAGAAGGGGCAAGGAGAAGCGCGTGATGAACGAACGAGAGGGGAGGGGGCGGCGAGGCCATGGGCAAGAGGCATGAGCCCTGGCAGGAGCGAAAGCAGCCCGCTCCCCAGGTCACGAGTGAGTCACGACGTCCAGCGAGAACGTGAGCAGCAGACCGACGTACAGCCAGATGCTGACGTGCCAGGCGTCGGTCGCCTCTTGGAACTAGAGGAAGAGAAAGCCAGATAAACATAAACTTTTGGCGCTCCGCGCGGATTTCTTGGATCCGCGCCGGACCCCCCTTCCCTGGCGCGCGGAGTGCGCCAGGGACGGCGCCAGAGGCGCCGCTAGGGGGGCCCAGCGCGGATCCAAGGAATCCGCGCGGAGCGTTAAGTCGGGCGTGTCCTCCTACAAGCGGACTTTGAACGAAAAAATAACACAGCCAAACAATATTCAAACATAGTTAAACAAAAATCAGAGAATCGTCCCCATACTATTTTTGACTATTTTTGTATATTCCTCACGTGGAGGGACAAGCCCGACTTCAGCGGAGCGCCAGAAGTGTATGTTTGTTTGGTTTTTCCTCCTTCGAGGAACGCCCTGGACGGCCGACTGCGGAGACCCTAAAGCCCAAAGCGTTGGCATCCCTCGGGGGGCATCCTTGTGTTCCTTCCGCCAGCCGCCGCAGCCGACCTGTTCCGCCGGCGCAGGCCCCTGGTTTGCTTCCGCCCGCTTCCGCGCTGGCATTCCTGCGAGGAGCTATCAACCTCTACTCCAAATCCCTTATGAATCGTCCCCCGGGTCTGGTTTGCATCCCTCGGGGGGCATCATTGTTCCTTCCGCCGGCCGCCGCCGCCGACCTGTTCCGCCGGCGCAGGCCCCTGGTTTGCTTCCGCCCGCTTCCGCGCTGGCCTTCCTGCGAGAAAGAGCTATCCACCTGAGTTAGGTCGGGCGTGTCCCCCTACAGGCGGATTTTGGACGACACCTCAAAAATACCCCAGAAATGCGCACAACTATTCAAACACAGTCAAACAAATCGTCCCCAGACTATTGTTTGACTATTCTTGAACATTCCTCCTCTAGAGGGACAGGCCCAACTTAACTCTAGAGCCCCCGAAGGCGAATACTTTTCTGGAGCGCCCCAGGTGGGTACGGCAAGTTCGCGTCGTGTCGACCCCGGCGTTGGTTCCTGACACCGCGGGGATCGTTCAAACTTCAACGATCGGCCCTTTCAAAAAGGCCGGATCGTTCAAGGATGGGCCGATTCTGGGCCACAGGCGGCGCTCAAGCTTAAACACGCGCGCTGGAGTCGCCGCCAGTCGACATGACGCGAACCTGCCGTACGGGAAAAACTGGTCCGATGGCCAAGACCAGCGGCGACCCCAGCGCGGGCGTTTAAGGTTAAGTCGGGCGTGTCCTCCTACAGGCGGATTTTGCACGAAAAATTAAAAATACCCTGCAACTATTCAAAAGTAGTCAAAGCATATTTAAAAAAGATCGTTCCCATACGATTTTTACGTGTTTTGAATGCTCCTCCTGGAGAGGGACAGGCCCGACTTCAGTCTGATGGCCAAGACCGGCGGCGACCGCCCGCGCGGGCGTCTCAGGTTGAGACCGCCGCCTGTGGCCCAGAATGGGCCCATCCTTGAACGATCTGGCCTTCTCGAGAGGGCCGATCCTCTTCCAGCTGGAACGACCCCCGCGGCGTCGGGAGCCAACGACTCGAGCCTGCCGCACGGGAAAGCTTGGTCTGATGGCCAGCGGTGCGAGGCAGGGATTTATATCCATGTCCACCGCCTGGGAACCGACGTCCTGGTGCCCGGCGGGCGGCGGAGACGGACATGTTTTGGCCCCCGAGGGCCCGAACGTGTCCATATCCACCGCCTGTGGAGGTCCGCGAGGATCGATCCCCCGGGCGGTCGATATGGAGAAATCTCGGCGGTGGACAAACCTCCCTTTTGAGTGAAAACGGCCTATGGAACCGAAACCGACGGACCTGAACCGGCAAAAACGACGGCCGCGACGCCCTCTCGCGAACCGACAACGGCAAATTCCTCAATCGACGTGTCGGGGTAGGTCTGCCCACCCCCGACGGCGGCGGGCCGGGCTCCGCACGGGCGGGGTCGGCTGCTGTGGGCATCGCGACTCACCCATCCCTCCTCCTCCTCCTCCTCCTCCTCCTGCTGCTGCTCCTCCTCCTCCTCCTCCTCCTCCCCTCCTGCTGCTGCGCCTCCTCCTGCTCCTCCTCCTCCTCCTGCTCCTCCTCCTCCTCCTCCTCCTCCTCCTCCTCCTCCTCCTCCTGGGTTAAAAGTGCGTGGTCCGTAAACCTCCTGGGAGCCCCCGAAGCCTAGAGAGCCGCCAGGACGCCGTACGTCACGCAAGGTTTACCCTGTCAGCCCACAGGAGTTTCAGCGCACAGCGCCTCGTAAACCGGGGTAGGGGCGTTTCTTATACCCGTGACTTAGGGTGGGGGGCTCAGGGTGAAACCCAAATGGGCTTTTGCACCTCGAAAATCAATCCGTCTTGTGATTCATCGACTGCAGGATTAAAGCCTCGAAAATCGAAACGGCATTTCAGATTCCACCTTTTGCCCTTCACACCAAGAAGATGCTCTGATGCATGGCGTGTTCCGAAGATCCTGAACACCCCACAACTGGCACCTCTTGGGGGCGCATCCTTCACTCCCGCCGAGATTCCGCCCGCTTCAGCCGGCGGAGAGCCGCCCTCGTTTCAACCCCCCGCCGCCCTCCGCCGGCCTCCCGCCGAGGAAGCTGTGCCAACTCATTTTGATCCTCGAAGGCGCGGCCATTTCTCACATCGAGGATCAAAATTAGTCGGTTGGATGTGCCTTAGGGTCACCTTAGGATCAAAGCCTTTCTAACATCGAGGATCAAATCGAAGTTAGTCCGAAATTTCTAACTAATTTTGCCACATCGAGCCCCTCCGACACTCTCCCGGTCGGGCCTCACGGGGCCCGGGCTCGGGCCTCTGGCGGCCGCTCTCGGGGCTATATCCGATCACCCCCATATATGTGGACCGCCCTGAAGACGAGGCGCGCCCGCAGAGCAGCATCCCCGGGGGTGGGAAACCCTCCGGAGCCGACAGAGACAGCCGAAAGCCTTCGGAGAGGCTACTCCTCTCCGCGCGTCCGCCCCGATCCTGAGCACGGACCGACCGTCCCGACATTCCCATAGGCCTGCCACGAAATGTTCTTAGAACCCAACAGTGTTCTAGTAGCAGCAACAATGTTCTTAAATCATTCCCCCGATGTGTTAAAGCAAAACAATCTCAGCCAGAAATCTTCGGAATAAATATTTCGTGCAAGCCGCAAAAGGATCTTGGGTGGGCCTATAGGCAAGCCAGGACGCTTCGCCACGGTTTGACGATCCTGCTCGAGGGCCTTCTCGTGCGCCTCGAGCAGCAGCTCCTCCACCACCAGGAAGAGTAGCGCCACCAGCGCGAAGGCGATCAGGCCCGCGAACGCTGGCCCGCTCTGCAGGGGCGCGGACCCGGCGGCGGCGACCACCGCCGAAGCTGTCATGGCCGCGGGGGGCAGCCCGAGCAGCGCGACGGTGAGCGGCCTGCGGCTCGACGAAGACGTTTCGGGCGCCCTCCCCTGGGATCCTGGCGTCTGCATGTTTTCACAACGGGCGTCTTCGCTCCATCTCGGGCCCTGGGATCCTCACAGATCGATCCGGCTCGAAAGTGGATGCAAACAGATGGGGTCCGGGGCTCCTGTCGTGACATTCTGCGATGCTGCCATTGTTGTTGCAACGTCGGATCTCAGGGTCGTCGGTTTCCGGGGAGGTTTTCCAGCTCCCAAAGACTGTCCACAGAGGCCTCACACATGCGGTCCGAGTCAATGGGGTCGGTCGGATGATCGCACCTTATCGCCGATGCAACTGCGACATCGGCGTGGAGAAAATCTGGCTGCGCATTGAGCCGCATCGCCGCTGCATCGGCGATGCGGCGCGATCCTCCGACCCCATCTACTTCGACCCCATCTAGGTGGCCTACTCCAAATCCCTTATTGATCGTCCCCTGGGTCCGGTTTTTCAAGGCGCCTTTTTTGTGACTGGGGGGGTCCGGTTTAGTAGGGCGCTTTCTTCGGATTGGAGCCGGGGTCCGGTTTATGGAGGCGCCCCGTCGACGAGGAGGGTCCAGAACATTGGGGCGCAGTTGGAGAGGGGGGTCTGGCTTTTGAGCGGGGGGTCGATGAACAGGGGATTTGGAGTAGACTCCAGCAGCTGCGCCTCGCCGAGAGCGCTCTGGGGGGGCCCAGGTCCCCCGGCCGGCCGCCGGAGAGCCGAGTTGTGGCCCGACGGCTGGGCCTCCGCGGGCCGGTCTTGGCGATGGCGCACGCGAAGGAGTAGCCCAGGAAGCCCATCTCGATCGCGGTGGCCAGCGACATCATCCAGCCGCTGTTCAGCGCCACGGAGCCCGCGAGGCCTATCAGCATGCCGTCGACCATGCTGTCGACGACCACGGCGAAGACCAGGCCCCAGGGCACAGGCGCAGGGAGCACGCTGGCGGTCCCTGGGCTGCCCGCGAGCGAGCTCTGGCCCTGCAACGTCGTCGAGCCCCAGCGGCGGAAGGCGCACTTCGGGTGGTTCGCGTGGATGTGGATCTGGCGCAGCCGTGCCGCGATCACCCCGAGCTGCGAGTCGATGGCGGGCAGGTCTCCAGGGTCCAGCTGCCGTATCCTTCGGCGGTCGGGCATGTCCTCCTACAGGCGGATTTAGGGAGAAAAATTAGCGTGGCGAAAGACCCAACCATATGCAGGTGTGAGAACCGTCATTGTATGCACCGCATTCGGAGGAACTCCCGATGGGGTCACGAAACGTGTGCGGGGTGTGCCGAAATTTGTCCGGTGGGCGCATGCAAACGCAGCCGCTGGGGCCGCCGGTGGAATGGGGTCACGAAACGCGTGAGGAGTGTGCCGAAATGGATGCGGTGAGCGCATGCGAACGCAGCCGTTGGGGCCGTCGGTGGAGCTCCCTGTGGTGCCGCGAAACGTGTGATGAGTGTGACGAAATGGATGCGGTGGGCGCATGCAAACGCAGCCACTGGCGCCTTCGGTGGAGCTCCCTGTGGGGACACGAAACGTGTGAGGCGTGTGCCGACGTGGGCGTGGGTGACGCATGCGGGCGGTGGCACAGGGGCCTTCGGTGGAGCTCCCTAAAACGTGTGAGGTGTGCCGAAATGGGTGTGCGTGACGGATGCGGGCAGTGGTGCGGGGGCCTTCGGTGGAACTCTTCGTGGTGCCACGAAACGTGTGAGGGGTGTGCCGACATGGGTGTGCGTGACGCATGCGGGCGGTGGCACTAGGGCCTTCGGTGGAGCTCCCTAGTGGGCCACGCAGCGTGTGAGGGGTGTGCCGAAATGGGTTGGGTGTGCGTGACGCATGCGGGCGGTGGCACTGGGGCCTTCGGTGGAGCTCCCTGTGGGGCCACAAGGCGTGTGAGGCGTGTGCCGAAATCGGTGTGCGTGACGCATGCGGGCGGTGACACTGGGGCGTTCGGTGCACGAAACGTGTGAGGGGTGTGCCGACATGGGTGTGCGTGACACATGCGGGCGGTGGCACTAGGGCCTTCGGTGGAGCTCCCTATGGGGCCACGACACGTGTGTGAGGAAAGTGCCGAAATGGGTGTACGTGACGCGTGCGGGCGGTGGTACTCGGGCCTTCGGTGGAGCTCGTCATGGGGCCACGCAACGTCTGAGGGGTGTGCCGAAATCGGTGTGCGTGACGCATGCGGGCGGTGGTATTGGGGCCTTCGGTGGAGCTTCCTGTGGGGCACGAAACGTGTGAGGCGTGTGCCGACATGGGCGTGGGTGACGCATGCGGGCGGTGGCACAGGGGCCTTCGGTGGAGCTCCTTGTGGGGCCACGAAACGTGTGAGGGGTGTACCGACATGTGTGCGTGACGCATGCGGGCGGTGGTATTGAGGCCTTCGGTGGAGGTCCCTGTGGGGCCACGGAACGTGTGAGGCGTGTGCCGACATGGGCGTGGGTGACGCATGCGGTCGGTGGCACTGGGGCCCTCGGTGGAGCTCCCTAGACATGTGAGGAGTGTGCCGAATGGGTGTGCGTGACGCATGCGGGCGGTGGTACTGGGTCCTTGGTGGAGCTTCCTGTGGCGTCACGAAACGTGTGAGTGCAGAAACCTCAACTCTCCAAATATCTTCGTATTACTCCCCGAATCTGGAATTACCCGAAGGATCTGTACATCCCCTCTCGGACGCAGCGAGCAGGCGGGAGGCAAAAGCCTTGGCCCTCCACCGCGTCGTTGATAGCCTCGTCGGCGGCGCAGTCCGTCGGCAAACACATCAAACGATCACTGACAGGTCGAACTTCTCGACTGTCGTGGTCGAGTGAAAAGCCAACTCGCGCAGCAAACAAGCAGCTCGCCGCACTCGCCAGCGGCCGAAACCACAGTGAAAAGAAATCTGCTCCGCACCCTGCGTCTTGGGCTCACTTCAGAAGCTTTGAAATAGCTCCTTGCACAAGATCCGTGGAACATCTTACAGCCAAAATGGCATCACTCGGTTTACCGTGAATATTTACCGCGCCCAGCTGAGAGAGCCTCGATCGCCTCCAAAACTCGATGCAACGTGCTCCCAACTTGGACGATCACAAAGCCCATCTTCTCGTAGTGCCGTCTCATCTGTGCCTGGTCAAGTGGCTTGGTGAAGGTATCAGCCGGATTCACATTGCCAGGGATGTGTCTGGTCACAATATTGTTGGCCTTCACCTGGTCCTGGAGCCAAAGGAATCTCGTGTCTGAATGCCTGACCATGCCCAGTCCTTGGCTGTTCGCAAGACCCTCGGCAGCCACTAAGTCACTGCGCAACTCTACCGGCTCCAAGGTCAGGTTGATCGGAGACAGCATGGGCTACATGCCAAGCGCATGCGCCGCGCCCTTCAGCATGGCGTAGTACTCACTTTCTCCACTAGAGAGCCACGCTGGTCTGACTCGTCGAAGCATGCTTGACAAGGTGGGAATCCATCGTCAGCATCGTGCCTGTCAGCATCTACATGCGTGTCCACTCGGTTCATCATGTCCGCTTGCGTCGGGGTCTTCATCTTCTTAGCCAGCGTCGAGGTCGCGCAGCTCAGATCGGGTCGATCTTGACTCAGATAAGCACCTCGCATGACCAACGACCACTACAATGTAGCATCGTTCTCGTAGGGAGGTGGTGACTGCTGAGCTTCAAACATCTCCTTGGCGCTCTTCTTGACCGAGGGCTTCTGGACCGACTGGGCATCGGTCGGGTTCAAGTCTCGAATGGTCATGTCCACGTGCCTGACGTCCGCCTCGATCCGCGCCTCGCCAGCTGTTGGGTCCGAAATCAGAGCCAAGCTGATCTACGAAACGCTCTGAACCATCTCTGATGCTGAGGACAACCTCCCAATCACCTTGTAGTCGTACTTGGTCAACAGTTCGTCAAACCACTCCTCGTCGCTGGCAAACATCAGCACTCCGTAATCATCTCCGCGTGCTTCCAGAAGCACATCGCGCTCTGGGAGCGCCTGGGAGCGCCCGCGAGCGCTTGGGATCGCTTGGGAGCGCCTGGGAGCGCTTGTATGGTTCCATTGACAAGCCCAACCATCGGTTCGACATCACCTTCTCGCTCTTCGGGCGGATGGTCCGCCTAGATCCTACGGGGCGCCTGGCCGTAGAAGTGCGCCCAGCTCACGTCGTCGAACTCGCGCGCGACATCTCTCGGCAATGCGCTGCGATGCTGCTCGCGCGTCCTTCTCGCGAACAAGCTAACCAGCGCCTTGAACGCCTCCAACGGCGGCGTGCCCGAGAAAAGGTCCGTCGCCAGAGGAAGCAGACCTTCGGCGCGCCGTCGCATCTCCAACTCTCTCGCCACCAACCTCGAGCCGCGCAGTGGCCGCTCCTGGTCCCCCTTGCTGGTGCCCGTCCACCGCGTGTCGATCGGTCGACACCCCTCCAACTCCATTTCGCGTCTGGGTTCTTTGGTCCAGACGTCTCGACTCCTTCGCCACTCCAACTCTTCGCGCCTCGACCCTCTCGCGCGCTGTGCGTCCAGCAAGCCGCCGGGCACAACGTCCACGCGCGCTTCTGCCTCCTGGTCGGAATCCTCTTCGCGCGGCGAAGGTCCGGCAGTGGAGCCAGCCAGCTCGCTCAGCGACTCTCGCAGCCGAAGCTCTTCGCGAAGTCCCTTCAGGATCGCCTACGCCAGCTGCTTGGGGCACATCTGTGCTGCCCGCGCTCCTATGTCTCCAATAAAGTGCATGTCGGTGCGGCTCTCCACCTTCCCGAGGACCTTGGCACTCGCCCTCCAGGGGCTCAGCCAAGATTTTCGGATCCGCCATCCAGCTAGTCTCCTTGCGGACAAACGCCATGCGCCGATCGGGTCGATGGGGCTGTAGGCCCGATCGGCGCATGGGACCTCGCACCACGTAAACCCCAGGTACAGCACGAACGCGCCGCACGCAGGGTCGATCCCATGATGAGGCCGCCCACGGTTGTCCGCGAAGAAAAAGAACATCTCGTCGATACCTTCTGTCGTATACTTGCATGGAGAACCCCAGGCGCGCCTCGCCCTCTAGGACCTCCTGCGCCACGACCTGTGGATCCCGCTTGTTGCTGCTCAGCGCTCGGAGCAAGTAGATGATGGTAAAGGGAGCCGATGCCGTCGTAAGTAACGGGTCTTCCCGATCCAACTGATCCATGCACTCTCTGCGCTGCGATTCCTCTAGTAAGTCCCACCCAGTGGCGGGGTTGCTGCGAGCCCGGCCGCCGGGCCAAGCCCAAACGCCCTCCGCTTGAACCGCTCGGGGGTGTAGATCTCCGCAAGGTCACCTCCGTTCATCTCGGTTAACGTCTTCGCTACTTCCTTCAGCTCGTCGCGAGTCACCTCGTTGTCGCCGAGCACGTCTGTGGCGCTCACCAGCGCCGAGATCTCCCGGTACTTCTAGCCCTTGACCACGTCGGAAGAGCCCAGATCCATGTTGCTGCCCACTGACACCGCCGGCCTGGTCAGGTCCCCCATATCACCTGAACATCCAGCCCCTCCGGACTTGAGGCTGCAGCCACTGCGCCTGAACTGCTGGATGCTGCTCCAACTCCTGCCTGCCGCGGCGCGTCCGCCGCTGGCTCGCCGTCCACGGCCATCCTGACCTGGCCCGGCTCTGCACTCGCTGCCCGCCTCCTACCTGGCGTCGAAGCGGCTCGTGGCTGAACTGGTCGCTCTCGCCCTCGCCGCTCACTCGCAACTCGCCTGCGAACTCCCATGGGCTCCGCGTCCATCCTGCGCAGGCCCACTCCGCCTTCAGCTGCTGCCCGAACTGGCGCAGCTAGAACGGGCAATGGCCCGGCTCCTTCCGCGACCCTTCCGCCGCCCACGGCGGCCGCGCCCGCTGGCGCACCCTGTCCTGCACCGCCTTCCTGCGCTTCTCCTCGAGCACCCGTGCGAAGATGGTGCTCCGCCAGTCGAACACGACCGGCCTCGTCCTTCACCATCTCCTTTGCGACTCGGTCTTGGCACTCCTGGGAATGAGCCGCCCTCGCCGAGCCACCGGCCATCAAACAGCCCAGGCATCCAGGCGCCTGGCCGTGCTCGTCGATGTCCTTCTTCAGCGCGAAGCGCTTCCTGATGGCCATGTCGCGCCCCTCTCGTCTTCGAGTAGACAGATGCGAAGGCCCGCGAGGACTTGCTGGCTCAACGTCTGGCGAGACTTACCTAGGCAAACCTTCAGCTGGCCCCAGTCCTCGACTGCCCACTCCTGGGCCTCGGGCAACCGCATGAAGTCTTGAGCTCTGACAGCGCGCGAGAGCGCCGTGATAGGCAATGCTCCAGTCCTCGGATGGTATCCCGCGAAATGTCCAGGAGGTACCTTGGGTGCCAGGGTACTGCGAGCATCTCCTATACCAAGGAGCCAGTAGAACGCGCGCCCCCAAAACTACGCCACGAACTTCTTCCAAGGTCGCCCGCCCCCCCTTGCCTCGCCGGCCAAGCCAGCGACGCCGATTCTGAGCGCGGTGATCTCACCACCTGCGAACCGAGGAGGCCACCTGATGATCGGATGGTCCACGGCAATATTTAATCCGAGGGCGCGCTGCAGAGCAAAAAAATTCGCCCCGATATTCCGCTTCACCTTCTTGACCGTCCGCCCCGCGTCTCCGTCGCTCTTGCGTTCGCCCTTGGGAGACTCCGCCGGCGCGCGCTCGACCTGCGCGCCCGCTGCATCTATCGCAGCACTCTTGACCGCGCAGACGCTCGCCTCGCCGTCAGACTTAAACTGGGCGCGCCGGCGCCCCAGGTGCTTGAGAAAGCCCGTGGGCCACTTGACAACGAAATCCGACGCAGTTATGTCCTTCGCGGCCGTCGCGCCCTTCGCCGCCACCGAGGCGGGGATGGAGTCTGGATCCTCGACGTTGTTCACCGACGAACGCAATGTCGACGCTGGCCACTGAATCCTCGCTCTCTCGATCCGGGCGAGAAGCAGCATGCCCGCGCGCGATGTGTTTCTCCATCTCCGTCTGGCTCGGTCCTCTGAAAATTTGCTTCGCGCGAGGCGGCGCCGCCTCGGGCGCCTGCAACTCCTCGCGGCCCTCGTCAGGCCTCGCAACTGGCGCCGGGCCCTGGCCCCCAGCCAATTCGCCAGGCGCGCCCGGTCTCGCGGGCGAGGGCCGGACGGGACCCGTCGCCGAACGGGCAGAGATCGCCTCCGGCTCCTGGCGCGCACCCGAACCGAACTCTACGTTCACCGCTCGCAGCTCCTTCTTCCGTCTTAGCGTAGCCGACGTACGCGCCGTTCTCCGCGCGCAGGGGGGCGGCGCCCCCCTCGTGCCAAACCGCCTCCTCGATCATCTCGTCGACAGGCCCGGCGATGTCTGAGTTGCCCGGCAGGCTGTGCCCGCCGTCTCTCGTCAACCAGGTCGCTCTCCCAGCGCCGTGTACTTGGCTCGCTGACACAAGCGGCTTGAAAATATCTGCTCGCCCCACTCCGACTGACATTCGGCTCTGATGCCGCCGCCGTCGGGGACGATCTCGCCCGAGGCCGTTCTGCGCCTCGTGCACGAGTCCGCCGCGCTCCTCTGCCCTTTTGCATCGACAGGGGAAGTCGTCGCGGCAACTCCTGAATCGAATGTGAATGCGCATCGCCCTCCTTGCTCCTTCCGGGCGCTTGCGCTGTTGAGCTCCATCCAGCGCGCAAGCCTCGAAGCTTCCAGACTCCCGACTCATCGCCCCAACTTGGCTCGCTGATGGTGGTGGCGACGACTGGTCATCATTCCAGTCCAGCTCTCTCGCGGGGCTGCCAGCTTGACTCCCGCCCTGGTCGAACGCGTTGGAGTCCCAGTTGCCGCCTCTGTACTTGCCACCCCCTTGATCTGACCTTTGCCTTCGCCGTTATGATCCTTACCTTTGCCGCTCATGCCATTATTATTGCTGCCCGTGCCGTCGGCCAGCGTCGCGCGGCAGTCGCTGGGCTCGTGCCCAGGTAGGCCGCATCTCCAACAAGTATGACTCCGACCGATGTCTTGACCTTTGCCTTTGGGATCGTGTCCTTTGCCTTCCCCACCTTGAGCTTTACCTTTCGCGTGTCCAGCTCCTCCGTGCAATTGGTCCATCATCGGGTCGTTCTTCTGCTTCCGCTTGAACGCTGCCTGCGACTATCTCGACTCCAGGAAGCTCCTGATGTCCTCCGTCACCATCTCGGTCGAGTCAAGCCACGTCTTGCTCATCTCCAAATGAAGCTCGAACTCCTCTGGAACCATCGCCCTTAACGCTGCCACCTTCACATCGAAGTCAACCTTTTTGTCCAACCCGTCGGACCTCTGCTTCTCGCACCGTTTAACTAGTTCCTCTCATTCCCCGAGCTTCGCGTGTAACTCGGCCAGGGTCGCCCGCTGCGGGCTCATGATTCATGATCAGCTTGATTTGTAACGGTCATGTTCTTCCTGAAGATGGTTCCCATCGTCTGAGCAACTTCCTGATCGCCTCGACGCCGTTACCCTTGAGAGTGTTAAGCACAATTCAGAAACTCTCGCCTTCCGTCAAAGTCTCTATGGCAACGTACAACTGGCGAACCTTCTCCTTCCAGCCGGGTATGTCGTCATTCTCATCAGCCTCATCTCCGATCTGGTCCTCTAGCGCTTGCATCGTGATCGTCGGCGTCGGGTCCTGCGCCTGATCCTCGACCCACTCCAGGAGTCCTCTGAATTGCTCACCGAAGGTCGCGGTGAGATACGCACACGTCTTTCGGTACCACTCCACAAACCTGCTTCTGTCATTCTTGAAGATCGCGGGCTTGCCCAACCCCTTGGTATCTACTAGGGGAAATCCGCCCGACTTGTCCTTCGCAGCGCTCGCCTCCGCCTATTTCTGCACTGCATCTCCTAGCTGCTGAGTCAGCCTGGGCAAATCTCCTTGTACCTGCTGCTGGCGTTGAACCTCCTGCTGGAACTGCTGTTGCTGCAACTGCAGCTGTTGGTTCAAGTATTTTTTCTGAACTACCAGCTGATCCGCTTGTCGCTGCAGGTTAGCGAAGGCGGCGCGGTCCTGCCCGTTCGTTAGGTACAGTTGAGGTACTGGCCACGATTGGCCCACAACTTCTTCAGCCTCTGCACCCTCCAGAACGCCAGTAGTAGCCACCTCCGCGCCGGTGCCGCTCCTGCCCAGCGCCTGCTGCGCCTGGCTCGTTGGTCAAGCTCGTCGTTGACCTCAATCGTCTCCCAATCGTCCTGTGTCGCCGCCGAAGCTCGCGATGGCGGGCGGCGATATGGGCCGGTCTCTCGGCCCGAGGGTGCCGAAGGCAGGGAACCTCGCTGCGCTACCATGCAGACACCTTTTGCCACACATGGGCTGCGGAACAACGCTGCAACAATCTCAACTATCCAAATCTCCTCTCACTAGTCTCCTACTTTGAAATTATCCGAAGGATCTTTGCAGTGAGGGGTTTGCCGAAATCGGTGTGCGTGACGCATGCGGGCGGTGGCACTTGGGCCTTCGGTGGAGCTCCCTGTGGGGCCACGAACTGTGTGAGGGGTGTGCCGCATTGGGCGTGCGTGGCGCACGCGGGCGGTGCAGGGAGGAAGGGAGGAGGAAGGAGGGAAGGATGGAGGGGAGGAGGGAAGGCGGGGAGCGTCTCTTCAAAACGAGAACCCAACACAACAGGACGGTTGGGAATTAGGGGTCGGCAAAACATATTCAACCAGAGTAAAGCATGCAAAATCGTCCCCTTATCATTTTTTGACTATTTTTGAATTGTCCTCGTGTGGAAGGACACGCCCGACTTAACCGCATCCTGGCGATGTCGTCGGCCAGAGCCGCCGCGCGGGCGAGGAGCCGCGGGACGTCGCCGACGTCGATGCTGCCCTCCCCGCGGCAGCGGCGGCGCACGCAGTCTACAAGGAAGTCCGCGTGGTGCACCTCCTCGTCGATGGCCTCCCGCTATGTTGATCCCATCGTACTTCCCAAACCCTCTCGAGTCATGAACAAATCACGACGGGAGGTTTTTAACTATTTTCGGCCTCCGGGGGCCCTTACCGGCCCTCGGGACTGTCAAAACATGATTCAGGATGACAAACTGGTCCGGGCGAATAGGTCCGGAACTCTGGGGGTCGCGTAATGGACCATATCCTATAGGACGCACAAGGACATTCTAATACTATATGTCCTGCTTGGAAGCGCGCGTCCGACCCGAACACATAGTATATCCATCTTGTAGTATATCTTTTCCCGAGCGGTGTGGCCAGAAAGTGCCCTCCACGACGCATATACTATAAGATTTCTCGGTGCGCGCGTCGCCCCTGTGGGGGGCGGCGCACACATAGTAGAAGTATGTTGGGGTGACGCCGATCCCAGAAATAATTTCGAGCACCCAGGGGGAAAAAAAAAAACGACACAATATCGTAACGAGTAGCGCCTCCCAGGGCCCGGCACGTGAACATCCTCAAGCTTCGGTGCTTCCTTGGTGCTCGAAGTTCTTTCTGGCGGTCAAAGCTAAAATCGGGGTCCACCAAGGGGGGGGGGACCCTGAGGGGAGGGGGAGTTCGATCCGCTGGTGCATCGAATTTCCAAAAACACGATGCCCCCAGGGCGCCCCGATTGTCAACGCCTCTCGGGTTCCGGCGGCGGCCGGAGACCTCGTTTTGCATTGATTTTCTGCGGTTCGATGCGCCAACGGGCCGAACTCCCCCCCCCTGTGGCCACCCCCCTTTGCGAGGTTCCGATAAAAGAAGGTTGGAACATCATAAGCCTCCCGGTCCACGTGGTCCAGGTTGGCGAGCTGCTCCAGGTTCGCTGTGCGCGCGGCCAGCGTCTCGATGGCCCTCTTAGAGGCCTCCTAGATGTGGTCCGAGTAGATGGAGTCGAAGGATCGCGCCGCATCGCCAATGCATCGCCAATGCATCGGCGATGCATCGGCAATGCATCGTCGACGTCGCCGATGAAGCGACGACGTCGGCGTGGAGAAAACCTGGCTCCGCATCGAGCCGCATCGTCGATGCGTGGACGATGCGGCGCGATCCTCCGACCCCCTCTGCTGCGACCCCATCTGGGAGGCCTGGACCTCTGGAGCCCGCGGTCGGGGCCGCGCTCCGCGCCTGCGCCCTGGCCCCGGTCCAGCAGCGGGCGCCGCAGGGGGCCCTCCGAGGCGCCGGACTCCTGCCGCTCGCTGGCGGCGGCGCTCCCGGCGGCAGCCCCGCACGCGGTGCCGTCGCACTCGCCTTAGGTCAGGCGTGTCCTCCTACGGGCGGAGTTTGTATACATATATATCTATATATGTATATATATATGTATATATATACATATAGCTATATATACAGTATATATATGTATATATGTATATAGACATATATATACATATATATATACATCTGTATATATACACATGAGAGAGAGGTACAAACACAAATGCTCAGAAATGGTCCTCCTACGGGCGGAGTTTGTATACATTTATATGTACCGCATAGACCACCCTTCGGGTGATAAGGAGGTGAGGGGGGGGGACCACCGTCGCACTCGATGGATCTCACTATCGATCTCACTATCGATCCCAATATCGATCTCATTCGATCGATCGCACAATCGATCTGGCGATCGATCTCGCAATCGATATCACTATCGATCTCACGATCGATCTCACTATCGGTCTCGCATTCGGTTTCACTATCGATCTCACTATCGATATCACAATTGATCTCACAATCGATCCCACATTCGGTATAACTATCAATCTCACTATCGATACCACTATCGAATTCATTCAATCGATGTCACAATCGATGTCACAATCGATCTCACAATCGGTATCACATTCGGTCTCAATATCGATCTCACTATCGATATCACAACCGATCTCACAATCGATCTCAGTATCGAACTCACTATCGAAGTCATTATCGATCTCTCGTTCAGTCTCACTATCGATATCACAATCGATATCACAATCGATCTCACATTCGGTCTCACTATCGATCTCACTATCGAACTCACTATCGATGTCATTATCGATCTCACAATCGGTCGCACTATCGATATCACTATCGATATCACAAACGATCTCACAATCGATCTCACATTCGGTCTCACTACCGAACTCACCATCATCATCAACATCATCATCGGGACACCGACGGGACACCGGCGGGACACCGCGGGCCCCCGGTTGCCCAGAAGGGAGACATTTGGTCCGGCCGCGCCTCAGCCACACGGGACACCAGCGGGACACCGGCGGGACACCGCGGGGCCCCGGCCGCCCGGAAGGGAGACATTTGGTCCGGCCGCGCCTCAGCCACACGGGACACGGGACCGGCGGGACACCGCGGGCCCCGGCCGCCCGGGGAGACATTTGGTCCGGCCGCGCCTCAGCCACAGGAGACTTTCTCTCGCCCGCCCACGCAGCTTCGCCTCGCCCGCACGGCACGCACGAACACGAAACCGAAATCGATTTCCCGGTAGGGGGGCTCTCCGTTCCACTTCGATCTTACACCCTCACCTCCGATATATATATATATATATATATATAATATAATATATATATATATACACACATAATCTTATAACTATATATACAGTATATAAAAATAGAATATATATATATATATGTATGTATGTATATATATATATATATATACATGAGAGAGAGGTACAAACAGAAATGCTCAGAAAGAGCCAACAATAATCAAAACACCGCCCCCACAATATTTGTCGACTGCTTTCAAATATTCCTCCTGTAGGGGGACAGGCCCGACTTAGCACTCGCCTTGGCCCTCGTCGGCCGCCTCGCCCTCGAGCTCGAGGGCCTTCAGGCCGTACATCAGCCCCAGGGCCGCGACGACGCCCACCAGCGCGGCGGCAAGGCTCGCGAAGTGGACGTCCTTGGCCCCGTCCCCCGCCTGCGTGTAGAGGTGCCGCCTCGGCGGAGGCGCACAGCGGTGGGAGCGGAAGGGGGGGACGGCAAGGGGGAAGGGTCAGGTCGGGCATGTCCCCCTACGGGCCGATGTTGCAAGAAAAATCAAGAATAGTAAAAACTACTCCAAGGTAGTCAAGCATGGTACTAAACAAAAATCGTCCCCGGACTATTTGTGGACTATGTTTGCATTTTCCTCCTCTGGAGGGACAGGCCCGACTTGAGGGTAGGGTAAAGAATCAGCTCAAGTAGCTGATTTTCCCGGCGGCTCCCGGCGCCGGGAGGCGCCCATGTATAGAGGAATGAGCCCGGCGGCAGGGCCAAAACCAGCTGCACGCAGCAGAATTCGTAACCCCCCCTTTTCCCTGTCTCCCCCTTTTGTTCGGCCCGAGCAAGCAGAGCTTTTCTCCTGCGATTCGGCGCCGAGCGAGGGGGGGAAGAATGAGAAGGGGAACGCCTTCTCAGAAGGCGGCGGGACTTCGCAGAATCCCTCGCGCCTGCAGAAATTTCCTGCGTCTTCGGGGGCAACTTACGTAGGAAACTTCTCGGAAGGCCCGGGGTCTTCGGAGCCTT
This sequence comes from Prorocentrum cordatum, assembly GCA_963575745.1. Classification (NCBI taxonomy): domain Eukaryota; class Dinophyceae; order Prorocentrales; family Prorocentraceae; genus Prorocentrum; species Prorocentrum cordatum. The sequence continues at coordinate 13,161 of CAUYUJ010008837.1, read as the reverse complement.
CTGAGAAGGCCCTGCCCTTGTCACTTCTCCCCAGGACTCGCCGCCGAGCTATGGTGCAGTCGGGACTGGTTGCAAAGGACATTTGAGAGGGCACGTATATCTCCCCAGGACCCAGGGCGGCCGCAAAACTTGTCTCCTCCTTTCTTTTATGTCTTGTTGCACAAGCTATGTTTTTTCCCTCGCTTTCCCTCGCCTCTGGCCCCCCCCCCCACGACGACTGGACGCGGCTCAGGAACCAAGCCGGGTGGACCCCAGGAGACGCCCCGGGGACTGGCCTGCATGGGAATTCTGTCGGGGGCGGCTCGGGGGGGCGGCCCTCTAACCTTGACCTTCCAGGGTGCTAAAAAAATAACCCTCTAGACCTATAGACCGATTTGGACTGTCTAAAGCCTCGACAGGAGATAAGATGTCGACGTCCTGGTGCTATGTCTGAAGCCCTCCTGGAAGGTCAGGGGAGAGAAAGAGAGAGCGGGAGAGAGAGAGAGGGCAAGGTCGGGGGGCCTTCTCGGGAGGGCCCTGCCACATCCCCTGGTATCCGGCCGCCCGAAGTTTTGCTCCATGCGTGGGTCCCCCGGAGGTCTGGACCACTTCTCCAAGGCCGGCTTTTCGTCCTGGGTCCGTTTGTCGGGGACCTTCTGACCAGGGGCAATCCAGATCCGGGTCAGTCAGGCCTTACATAATCCTGCAAGATCCTGCACCCAAGCCCGGGTCAATGCGAAGGATCCTGCAAGATCCTGCAGGATCCTGCACCCAAGCCCGGGTCGATTCGACCCTGTCCCTGCAGGATCCTGCAAGATCGGGCGCTCTGGCTGACCCCCGTGTACATTGACCCCCGTCTCAAGGCTCCCGAGTTTGTTGACGGTCCCGAGGCCCGGCGAGGGCCCCCTGGAGACTGAAACGGCCAACAACCGGCCGCTCCAATTTTTTCGAAGCGTCGGATCTCTGGGTTTCGGTCGAGCATGTCCTCCTGCAGGTGGATTTTGTAAGAGAAGAGAAACATAGACATAGTAGCAACATGCCCCCCAAAAGTGGCCAACAAATTGTAAAAACATCGTCCGCAGACTTTTGCTGGGGGCTATTTTTGACTACTCCTCCTGTAGAGGGACATGCCCGACTGAACTCTGGGCCCCGCCCCCTCCCGCCCTGACCTTCCAGAGTATTGAATCATAGCCCTCCAGACCTGTAGACCTATCTGAACTGCCTGAAACCTCGACAGGAATTTAGATGTCGAGGCCCAAGTGCTATCTTTGAAGCCCTCCTGGAAGGTCAGGGCAGAGGCTCCCCTGGGAGCTTTGTGGGCCCCGGAAACGACAGGGCCGATTTGTCACCGTTTCCAAAAAAATGTCCCTTGAAAATGGAAACGGTAAAAAAACGGCGACTGGAAACGGCAAAAAAAACGCTCCAGGATTGGAACCGGAGCCGGAACCGGCCACAAAACGGCGACGGAACCGGTAACAAAAACGGCGTCGGAACCGGCAACAAAAACGGCAAAACGGAACCGGTAAAAAAACGGCCTTGTCGCTTCCAGGGCCCACGAGGCCTGGGAGGGCCTCGTGGAGGGCAGGCGCCCTGGCCTGCGAGGGCTGCTCTCCGAGAGCAGGCCGCGCCCGGCGGCCCCCCCCCACACGCTCGGGGGGAGGCCGCCGCGCCCGGCGCCCACCCCCCACGCAACGACTCGAGCTCCCCAGACCGAGAGATGATTTGGCGGCGCGCAGAAGGGGTATATGGGGGAGGGGGGAAGGCTTCTTAGAAGCACCCTGCTTCTTAGAAGGCCTCGGCCTTACGTCTACAGAGAAGGCCCGCGCCTTCTAAGAAGCAGGGGTGCTTCTGAGAAGCAGGGGTGCTTCTAAGAAGCCTCTGCGCGTTGCCGAATGATCGCGTCGTGGCAAAACTCAGGACGGGCGCTCTCGCCACGATCTCCGGGCCCTGTGAGCCCCCCGCCGGGCCTCGGGAGCGCCAAAAAAAAGGCTCGGGATGAAGCGCCGGTCCTGGGGCAAGGGTCCGGACGTCCGGGGACGCCGTCCTGAAACAAATAGGACGTCGCATGTCTGGGGACCCCCCTCGCGCCGCGAGCAAAAATCACGACGGGAGGTGCTGTCCGCTCTTCTGGGCCTCTGGGGACCCGACCTCTGGTAGGCTCAACAGGGGGTCCAGCGACAAGGGGGTGGTGCAAAAGATCTGGTGCAATAGATTTGCGCGGTTGCAACAGATCTGGGCCGTGCAATACATTCCGGTGCGCAAGTGTATTGTTGGGTTTTCGCGTACAACGCATTAGTTAGTATACAATGCAATGCAACTCTATGGCGCAATCCATTTGCAATTGCCCCAAATACATAACACCACTCCCTTCCAGCTGGACCCCCTTTTGGGCCGCGAGGACTACTGGGCCTCGCGACCGTCAAGAAACGACTCAGGATGAAAAACCACTCCCGGGGAAGGGCTCCGGACCTCTGAGGGTCGCGTCAAGACAAATCATGACGTCGGGGTCTGGGTTTGAGGTCTCGAGCTGGCCATACGGGGTCGTCAGACAAATGACGAGTTCCAGTCTGACATGTGTTGGCGGCGCGCACAAGGGGAGGGGGGAACGGCTTCTTGGGAGGAGGCTGCTTCTTGGAAGGCGCTGGCCCTACATCTACAGACATGAGGCCATCCCCTTACAAGAAGCAGGGGTGCTGCTGAGAAGCATTCGCCCTTCCCCCTACCAGGTTCTGCGCGTGGCCGAAGTAGGCCAGACGGGGTCGTCGGACAAATGACGAGTCCGAACATGACATTTGGCGCGAACTCCAGCTGCAGACGCGGGCCCGTCAAAATCTTCGGGCGGGCCCGTCGGCAAAAGGCGCCGGCAAGCCCGAGTCCTGGCGAACTCGAGTTCCACATTTCCCCGACGCACGATGTGTCCGATTCCGACAACCCTGAACCAACACACATTTCATCTCTCGGAGGAGGAGGAGGAGGAGGAGGAGGAGGATGGGGAGGAGGAGGATGGGGAGGAGGAGGAGGAGGAGGAGGAGGAGGAGGAGGAGGAGGAGGAGGGGGAGGAGGAGGAGGAGGAGGGGGCGCATTGTTAACTTCCGCCGCCGCGGCTTCGCCGGCGGAGGCGGCCTCGTTTTCCTTCCGCCGACTCTCCGCCGCCCCTCCGCCGAGGAAGAGATGCCAACGCC
>CAUYUJ010008837.1:0-5000 GCA_963575745.1 Prorocentrum cordatum | reverse complement strand
GGACACGCCCGACTTCAACCAAGGATGACCTTACTTTAGCGTCTTGACCTCGACTGAGTACCGTGGAGTGCCCGCTGGTGCCAGGTCTCTACTGCCTCTGGGCGCTGCCTGCGTGCAAGCACCAGGACTTGCCACCTCAATCTCAGGGAAGCCAGCCACACCATGTGGCCGAGTAAGGAAATCCTGGATCGAAAAAAACATGCCGTTTCTTGGAGGGGCAATTGTTGATTCCGCTGGCTTCCGCCGATCGAGGAGACCACCCATTCTGGATCGCTCGAAAGCGAAGCCTTTTCTGGGACGCCCCATGTGATTGTCCATGCCTCTGGCGGTGGCAACTCTCTGCCCGTGAGTCGGGCAAGAGGGGGCCACCAGGGACGATTCCCACCGTCCTCGACGAGACCCTCCAGGAAGCTCGGATGCACCAACCCAGACGACCTCCGAAGCGGGCTCCTGGCCGCGAGTCCCGAAGACCTCCCAGGACGACTCGTGGCCGCGAGTCGCGAACGTCTCCGAGAGCGCCGAGCACAAAAACGAGCCGCAGGAGATCTCTGGAGGATGGCGGCGATGTCGGCGAGGACGCCGGCCTCGGAAGGCCTCCGCCTCCCACCCGAGGAGGGCCAGACAAGCCCGCTAACCTCGATCCTCTGCGGCGGCGGCGGCGACGACTTCAGCGATGGCGACGGCGATGGCGGTGGCGATGACGACGACGACGACGGCGACGGCGACGACGACAACGACAGCGGCGGCGACGGCCACGGCGGTCGGCGTCGGCAGCGGCGACGGAGGCGGTGACGGCGTGTGCCTCATCGTTGCGATGATGTTCTTGGTTGAGGTGTCGGAAATCTCTCCGGCGAGCAACAGCTCGTCTAGGATACGGTACACCTGCGGGCGGGGGAGGGGTGGACATTGTCAAGAAATGCCTTGAACTCCACATTGTGGGGCAACGTTAGGAGGGATCCAACTCAGGGAGCAGGGAACAACGACCTGGAATCGGTGATACACCGCCGATAGAACGAAGATGGGCCACCGATGGCGAATCCGAGGGTGCCTGGGCGGGGTGGGGCCATCGGGCCCCTATTGGGGATAAATTTACGATGCGGGGTCGATGCGCGCTCCCCTGACCCTCCCCCCGAACGTTGCCCCCGAACAGTGTGAGTGACGACCGGCAGCACGGCGCCCTTGCGCTGTGGCTTACGCGGGCAAACGCGCCGCGTGGAACTTCACGGATAAGGGCGCTCCAGACACGGCCCCGCCCTCGCGCGGTCGAGACGCTGGCCTCTCTTGGTGGGCCTGTTTTCCACCACCGCAACCACCATAAGTAGGAGGTGGAGGGGGTCCTCCTCCTCCTCCTCCTCCTCCTCCTCCTCCTCCTCCTCTTGAGGCCTCCAAGAGGGCCCCCAGGAAGGCTCGAAAAGGCCCAAATCATTGATTTCCCATTCGTTTTTGAACGATTGTGGCATTTGCTTTTTGTTCCGCCTTCCGACGGCCCGAGACGGCCCAAGTGCCCCCAACGATCGCCCAAGAGGCACAAGACGGCCCCAAGAGGCCCCCAAGACGGCCCAAGAGGCCTCCAAGACGCTCAAGATGGCCTCCAGGACGGCCCAAGAGCCCTCCAAAACGTCCTCCAAGAAGGCCCGAAAGGGTCAAAATGGCCTCCAGGCGGCCAAGATGACCTTCAAGATGCCCACGTGTTCCCCGAAGGCTTTCCAAACCGATTCGGGGACATGGCCGATAGCTTGGCAGGTAAGGCCGTCGGGAGGGCGGCGGAGGCAGCACGAGGGCGCCTGTACGCTGGCAGAGGAGAGGGCCCGCAGAAGCAGCGGCTCCCCCCCGAAGAGATGCACCTGCTTCTGGGCTGCAGGGATCTCAGACCCCCGACGTCATGATCTTTTGGAGTCCCGAAAGGTGCGGTGACAGACCGTGCGGTGACCTCGAAATCCCCCAAGACCTCACCACACGGTCCGTCGTCAACGCACGGTTTTGGGACCTCGGATGCCCCAGTCGCCCGAGACGTCCTCGGAGAACGACCCGAGTCCCAAACCCGTGCGGTGACCCCGAATCCCCACCGACTTACCGCACGGTGTGGTCACCGCCCCGTTTGGGGGCCCCCGAGATCTTCTCATGGCCCGAACCCCAAAAGTCCGGACCCGCTCCCCTGGGACCGGCTTTTCGGCCCGAGTCGTTCCGTTGACGGGCCCGAGGCCTGGTACAGTCGGGGTGGATTGGAGAGGACACGCGAGAGGGCACAAGACTCTTCCGATGGCCACATTTCCAGTGGCACGTGGAGGGCATGGGTCGCGAAACACAGGACGCAAGGGTACGGTAGGTTCGTGCGGCGTCGGCGCGCGCAAAGGTTCTTGACACCGCATCGATCGTTCAGCCTTGAATCGATCGCGACCCCGATCGTTCAAGGTTGAATTCCGTCGGGCCCAATGGCGTCATCGTGTCCCTCGGTGCTTCCGCGTCACAGAATTCAACCTTGAACGCCTGCGCCGGCGTCGCCGGCGCGCCAACGCCGCGCGAACCTACCGTACCCTTGTTTGGGCAGGGTCGACCTACTAACCAAACTCGACTGTAAGGGCCCCTAGAGCCTAGAGGCCGAACAGAGCGAACAGCCTCCCGTCGTGATTTTTGCCGCAGCCGCAGGGGGCCTCGGGTTCCAGAGCTGCTCCGTGCTCGGAAGGAGCGCCACTGGTCTCGATCCGCTCGCTGGCCCCTGTGGTCAGCGAGGTCCAAAGCTTGGGCGAGGCCATGGTATGAGAGCCCCAAATCGATAGGAAGAAGGAGAGGCGACACCAACACCAACAGGGCGAGGAGATGCGCGGAGGCAAGGGGGGTCTCCCTGGTGGTGTGGTCCCCCCCTTTCGCTCGAGACATCCCCAGTCTCCCGCGAGGGGAGGCATTGTGGACTTCCTCGCTGGAGGTGGGTCCCCTGGTGGTGTTGGTATCGCTTCTCCTCCCTCCGAAATCGAGTCTGAATTGATAAGTCGGAGCCTGGATCGGAATCCGAAGTCGAATCGAACCGGGGGTATCGACATGAGCCCTGCCATGGTGGCGGACACGAACGGCGATCAGGCGTAGGTCGGCCTCTGGGCGAAACGCACAAAATGTCAAAACGATACGTCAAAATAGCTAAAAAAGCTACCAACTCGTCCCCAGAGTAAGTATTTTTTCCCCACATCCAAAGTGGGGTTCTTGTTTTCTCTGCACACCCCGCGCAGGAACACTCACCCCACCCCCTCTCCTCTTCTGCCTTCGCACACTCACTCACTCACTCATCATCATCACCACTCTCTCACACTCACACTCACTCACAGCACTCATTCACACACACATCATCATCACTCGCACTCTCTCACACGCTCACGAACATCATCGTCATCATCGGTATCGGCATCATCCTCATTCAAACATCATCATCGCCACCACCACCCACAATCAATCATCATCCTCTTCACCACTCATCTTCACCACCACTCATCATCCTCATCCTCATCATCGTTGAGTAAAGTGTGAGGAAGTCTCAGGCGGGAGCCCCCTCCCTATGGGGCCCGCAGATCATGTTGGTAATCCGAGCGGGTCATCGGAACCCTGTAACTGTCGTCACTTTTGGGCTCCCCAGGCCTGAAAATGGAGGAAGTCTCAGGCGGGAGCCTCGTCTGTGAGTGAATTGGGAGGAAGTCTCAGGCGGGAGCTCCCTCCCTATGGGGCCCGCAGATCATGTTGGTAATCCGAGCGGGTCATCGGAACCCTGTAACTTCGTCACTTTTGGGCTCCTCAAGCCTGAATATGGAGGAAGTCTCAGGCGGGAGCCTCGTCTGTGAGTGAATTCTGAGGAAGGCTCAAGCGGGAGCCCCCTCCCTAAGGGGCCCGCAGATCATGTTGGTAATCCGAGCGGGTCATCGGAACCCTGTAACTGTCGTCACTTTTGGGCTCCCCAGGCCTGAAAATGGAGGAAGTCTCAGGCGGGAGCCTCGTCTGTGAGTGAATTGGGAGGAAGTCTCAGGCGGGAGCTCCCTCCCTATGGGCCCGCAGATCATGTTGGTAATCCGAGCGGGTCATCGGAACCCTGTAACTGTCGTCACTTTTGGGCTCCTCAAGCCTGAATATGGAGGAAGTCTCAGGCGGGAGCCTCGACTGTGAGTGAACTGCGAGGAAGTCTCAGGCGGGAGCCCCCTCCCTATGGGGCCCGCAGATCATGTTGGTAATCCGAGCGGGTCATCGGAACCCTGTAACTGTCGTCACTTTTGGGCTCGTCAAGCCTGAATTTGGAGGAAGTCTCTGGCGGGAGCCTCGTCTTTGAGTGAATTGTGAAGAAGTCTCAGGCGGGAGCCCCCGCCCTATGGGGCCCGCAGATCATGTTGGTAATCCGAGCGGGTCATCGGAACCCTGTAACTGTCGTCACTTTTGGGCTCCCCAGGCCTGAAAATGGAGGAAGTCTCAGGCGGGAGCCTCGTCTGTGAGTGAATTGGGAGGAAGTCTCAGGCGGGAGCACCCTCCCTATGGGGCCCGCAGATCATGTTGGTAATCCGAGCAGGTCATCCAAAACCTGTAACTGTCGTCAATGTTGGGTTCTCGCGCTGCCAGAACGCAGTTCCCAGGCCACACTTTGGATGCAACAAGGAAGTTTTTGGGCTCCTCAGGTCGCCGAAGTGCTGCGACAGGGCGCCGAAGGCGCCGACGACGACGGCCAGGCCGAGGCGCGGGCGCGGAGCTTGCTGATGTTCAGGCCCAGCGAAAGGGAGTTCACATGGCAGAGCTCGGGGGCGCACAGCGCGCGCCGCTCAGGGTTCACCCTGACGCACGCGCCCTACCTGACCTCCACGCTGTCGCAGGGCCAGACGCTGCGCAAGGGCGTCACCATCGACTGCGCGAGAGACGAGGACGCTGGCCGCACGGGCATGTCGGACGAGCAGTGGTGGCTGCACCTCACGTCATGTTCTCCCGCGCCACGTGCATGCGGAACATGCTGATCCTGCGGCCGCCGCCGCGAGAGTTCC
>CAUYUJ010008836.1:7500-37813 GCA_963575745.1 Prorocentrum cordatum | reverse complement strand
CTGCGGCCTCGCCTCGGTGGCCGCGGCCGCCGCGTCGCGCTGGGCGCGCTCCGCCTTGATCTCCTCTCAGAGGAGCAGTGATGGGTCGATTTTTCACCACCGCTGCCACAAGCAGGAGAGTCAGGAGGAGGAGGAGGAGGCGGAGGAGGAGGGGAAGGAGAATGAGGAGGATGAGGAGGGTGAGGAGGAGGAGGAGGAGGAGGAGGAGGAGGAGGAGGAGGAGGAGGAGGGGGAGGAAGAGGAGGAGGAGAAGGAGGAGTGATCAGGAGAAGGAGGAGGAGGAGGACCTCCCCATCCTTCTTTCTCCCCCGTCCTAGCTATGGTAGTGCAAAGGTGGTGTAACATTGGCCCATCAAGGAGAGGGTACGGTGCCGCCGCCCTCGCCTCCCTCACGTTCGCCATTTTCGGGCCTCCTGGGAGGCCCTCGTCACTAATCAGCCTCAAGCTCGTCCCTATCTTCAGGGGGACGTAAGACCTGGGTACAGGGGACTCGGAAATCCCCGACGAGGTCGTCAAAAAAATGACGAGGCCGAGCCTGCATTTTGACGAGGCCTCCCGCTGCAGACATCCCACAAAACTCCTCCTCGTCAAAATCCGAGTCGCGGTCGACAAAAAACGATGGCGAACCCGAGTCCTGGCAAACCCGGGTCTTACGCTCCCCCGATAATCAGCCTCAAGCTCGTCCCTATCTCTAGGATTGGACAAGCCCGAAGTTGGTGACAATCTTAGGGATGCAACCTCAAAGGCCGAGGGCGTTCTCAAGATCGGCATCGAGAGAAGCTGATGCCGATCATAGGGATAAGTCTGAACCCATCGAAGCAGAAACAACTTCACAGACATCAGCTTTTGAAGCTCCGCGCGGATTTCTCGGATCTGTGCTGGACCCCCCCGCCCCTCCCTGGCGCGCCAAGCGCGCCAGGGGCGGCGCCGGAGGCGCCGCCAGGGGGCTCCAGCGCAGATCCAAGAGATCCGCGCGGACCGTCGAAAGGTTTTGTTTATGAAGTTGTTTCTGCTTCGATGGGTTCGCTTTTTTTAAATCTTGCCAGAACGCGCATCGGGAGAGGTCCAGAGAGTTACAATATCGATACCTTTTGGTTCTCCCATCCTCATGGCGGGCCTCCCGGCGCACCCGCGCGGAGGCCCGCAGCTCCTTCCGCTTTTCCAGGACGGCGACGAAGAAACCGCCCGTGTCCTTTGCATGGGGGAAACGGGTCCCGAGGGAAACGGGTCTTGGACCCCTGGATCGTCCCCCAGAACGAGATCTTCATCCTGAGTCGTTTTCTGACAATCCTGGGGCCCGTGGAGGGCCCCAAGAGCCCGCAAACGGCGAAAAACCCCAGGACCTCAGGACCCGTTTCCCTCATGACCCGTTTCCCCCCCTGGCGAGTGTCCATCAGGTGCGGCAGGAGCCGCCGGCAGTTCTTCAGCGCCGCCCCGATGCCCTCGGTGCCCTCGCCCGCGGGCGGGAACATGGACGGCATGATCTTGCTCTTGCAGTCCCTCAGTTCGGTGGGCACCTCGGGAGGACAGAGACAGGCACAAGAGGCATCAGATGTCCGAGGTCCGCGCGGACGTCCTGAATCGGCGCTGGGCCAAGACATCCGCGCGGGCCTCCGAACGCTGATGCGTGCGTGCTGTCGTTGGAATGCCTCGGCGCCTGCGAGAAGCTCTCGAAGAAGGGCCCCCCGTTCGGATCCTGTATGACCCACCTCTTCGGGCGGCGTGCACGGAACGTGCGGGACCGATCCTGGCCAAGCCCATCCTGGGCCCAGGATCTGTGCACACGCCCTCCCGGCTTGGCCGGCGAGGCGCAGACACCGATCTTGGGTACAGGATCGGCTTGGCCAGGCTCGTGCAGCTGTCATGCACAAAAGGGGGCGGGGCGCGAAAGGAGCAACCTTCAATGACGCCTGGGGGGGGGGCTTCGCCCTCCCGGCTTCGGAGATGCCTTCTCATAGAGGCCCCGGAGCCCTTGCCTGCTAAGAGGGCCCCCCCGTTTTCTCGATTCCCTGAGATCCGACGTGATGAACAAAACTGCAACACTGTACACGCCGTTCATTTCTAATCGTGCTCATTTCTATTTGTGCTCGTTTCTAATCGTTCCTGGCCCCCTAGTGCCCAGGAAGAGGCCCAGGATAGAACAATTAGAAATGAAAAGATCTTGGCCCCCCCAAAACCAAATAATTTTCGAATCCTCAGAAATGAACAATGTGTAAATAAACTCGGCCGAAGCCCTGGACCCCATCTTCCTGCTGCACTTTTCAAGCCCGACCGATCCGTAAGGGTCCCCCTGGCCCGAAAGAAGGCAACATCGCCAAATGCGCAAAACGTGTGACGACAGGATCTCAGGATAGTGCGCGCTACCAAATCCAGAGGAACAAAAAGCTGCTGAACAGACACTGTCGGAGGACCGAGAACATATGTATCATGCTGCATCTGCGGAAGACCTTCTCTGTTCCGTCGCTCCCCCATCTGCGTCGAATTCGTGTCGAATCCATTTTCACTCCGCGTCGAATCCGCGTCGGATCCACGTCGAACCCAAGCCAAACCATCACCACATCCGCGTCGAGTCCGCATGGAGCCCGCGTCGGGCACACGGAGCGGCACGAAGTTGAGGACAGACGAGGCCCCTCGAAGATACAACGTAAATGGCCAGCTGACGCCCCCCGACCTCTCCAGTCCAGGCGCCGCCCGGAGGCCGTCCAGCTCGGGGGGCGGCACGAGGGCGATCGCGTCCCCGTGCCGGGCCAGCGCCGCGGCCACCACGGCCTCGTCCTCCGTGGGAGTGGCCGCTGCACCCAGGTCTCCGACGATGTGACGTTTTCAATCTCGGCATGCCTTCCTAGGTTTCGGACCGCCGCCTGCGCGCAGCCCTGGGAAGCCATCGCGATTGCACTGGTGCAACCTGGCCGCGGCCCCAGGTAACCTTGAAAGTTTTTCCCAACCATCCTGTGGTGTTGGGTCCTCGTTTTGAAGAGACGGTGCCCCGCGTCTCCTCTCCTCTCCTCTCCTCTCCTTCCTTCCTCCTCCTCCGCCTCCTCCCCCCTCCCCCTCCGCGTCAGCCACACCCATTTCGGCACACCCCTCACACGTTTCGTGGCCCCATAAGGAGCTCCACCGAGGGCTCCCGTGGCTGCGTTCGCATGGCGGCACCGCACCCATTTCGGCACACCCTTCACACGTTTCGTGGCCCCATAGGGAGCTCCACCGAGGGCCCCCGTGGCTGCGTTCGCAGGCGGCACCGCTCAGCACACCCATTTCGGCACACCCCTCACACGTTTCGTGGCCCCATAGGGAGCTCCACCGAAGGGCCCCACTGGCTGCGTTGCATGGCGGCACCGCACCATTTGCACACCCCTCCACGATTCGTGGCCATAGGAGCACACCGAGGGCCCCAGTGGCTGCGTTCGCATGGCGGCACCGCGCCCATTTCGGCACACCCCTCACACGTTTCGTGGCCCCATAGGGAGCTCCACCGAGGGCCCCAGTGGCTGCGTTCGCATGGCGGCACCGCAACCATTTCGGCACACCCCTCACACGTTTCGTGGCCCCATAGGGAGCTCCACCGAAGGCCCCACTGGCTGCGTTCGCATGGCGGCACCGCACCCATTTCGGCACACCCCTCACACGTTTCGTGGCCCCATAGGGAGCTCCACCGAAGGCCCCAGTGGCTGCGTTCGCATGCCTCCCCACCGCCCAATTTCGGCACACCCCTCACACGTTTCGTGGCCCCATAGGGAGCTCCACCGAAGGCCCCAGTGGCTGCGTTCGCATGCCTCCCCACACCCATTTCGGCACACCCCTCACACGTTTCGTGGTCCATAGGGAGCTCCACGAAGGCCCCAGTGCTGCGTTGCATGCGGCACCGCACCCACTTTCGGCCACCCCTCACACGTGTCTCGTGGCCCCATAAGGAGCTCCACCGAGGGCCCCAGTGGCTGCGTTCGCATGGCGGCACCGCAGTCATTTCGGCACCCCTCACACGCTTCGTGGCCCCATAAGGTTCACCGAAGGCTCCAATGGCTGCGTTCGCATGGCGGCACCGCACCCATTTCGGCACACCCCTCACACGTTTCGTGGCCTCATGGGGAGCTCCACCGAGGGCCCCAGTGGCTGCGTTCGCATGGCGGCACCGCACCCACTTCGGCACACCCCTCACACGTTTCGTGGCCCCATAAGGAGCTCCACCGAGGGCCCCAGTGGCTGCGTTCGCATGGCGGCACCGCACCCATTGCGGCACACCCCTCACACGTCTCGTGGCCCCATAGGGAGCTCCACCGAGGGCTCCAGCGGCTGCGTTCGCATGGCGGCACCGCGCCCATTTCGGCACACCCCTCACACGTTTCGTGGCCCCATAGGGAGCTCCACCGAGGGCCCCAGCGGCTGCGTTGCATGCGAACCGCACCCCATTTCGGCACACCCTCCACACGTTTCGAGGCCCCATAGGCAGCTCCACCGAAGGCCCTAGTGGCTGCGTTCGCATGCCTCCCCACCACCCATTTCGGCACACCCCTCACACGTTTCGTGGCCCCATAGGGAGCTCCACCGAAGGCCCCAGTGGCTGCGTTCGCACGGCGGCACCGCGCCCATTTCGGCACACCCCTCACACGTTTCATGGCCCCATATGGAGCTCCACCGAGGGCCCCACTGGCTGCGTTCGCATGGCGGCACCGCACCCATTTCGGCACACCCCTCACACGTTTCGTGGCCCCATAGGGAACTCCACCGAGGGCTCCCGTGGCTGCGTTCGCATGGCGGGACACCGAACCACTTCGGGCACACCCCTCACGCGTTCGTGGACCCACAGATAGGGAGCTCACCGAGGCCCCACTGGTGCGTTCGCATGGAGTGCGTTCGCATGGCGGCACCGCGCCCACTTCGGCACACCCCTCACACGCTTTGTGGCCCCATAGGGAGCCCCACCGAGGGCTCCAATTGCTGCGTTCGCATGGCGGCACCGCGCCCATTTCGGCACACCCCTCACCCGGCTCGTGGCCCCATAGGAAGCTCCACCGAGGGCTCCAGTGGCTGCGTTCGCATGGCGGCACCGCGCCCATTTCGGCACACCCCTCACACGTTTCGTGGCCCCATAGGGAGCTCCACCGAAGGCCCCAGTGGCTGCGCCCGCATGCGGTTCCACCCCCCATTCTGGCACACCCCTCACACTTTTCGTGGCCGCATAGGGAGCTCCACCGAAGGCCCCAGTGGCTGCGCCCGCATGCGGTTCCACCCCCCGCTCTGGCACACCCCTCACACGTTTCGTGGCCCCATAGGGAGCTCCACCGAAGGCCCCAGTGGCCTAGCGTCGCATGGCGGCACCGCGTTCCATTGTACGCACACCCTCCGGCCGGCCCCTGTGGACCCATGGGTAGCTCCCACCCGAGGGCCCCACGTGGCGCGTTCGCATTTGCGGCTGCACCCATGTCGGGCACCTCTCACACGTTTCGTGGTCTCATAGGGAGCTCCACCGAAGGCCCCAGTGCTGCCGTCCGCATGCGTCCCGCGCACACATTTCGGCACACCCTCACACGCTTCGTGGCCCCATAGGGAGCTCCACCGAAGGCCCCATGGCTGCCGTCCGCATGCGTCCCGCACACCCATTTCGGCACACCCCTCACAGGTTTCGTGGCCCCATGGGGAGCTCCACCGCAGGGCACACCCCCCAGCCCCATGAGCTCCACCGAGGGTGCTGCGTTCGCATTGCGGCACCGCACCCATTTCGGGGCACCCTCACACGTTTCGTGGTCTCATAGGGAGCTCCGCCGAGGGCCCCAGTGGCTGCGTTCGCATGGCGGCACCGCGCCCATTTCGGCACACCCCTCACACGTTTCGTGGCCCCATAAGGAGCTCCACCGAAGGCCCCAGTGGCTGCGTTCGCATGGCGGCACCGCGCCCATTTCGGCACACCCCTCACACGTTTCGTGGCCCCATAGGGAGCCCCACCGAGGGCTCCAATGGCTGCGTTCGCATTGCGGCACCGCGCCCATTTCGGCACACCCTTCACCCGGCTCGTGGCCCCATGGGGAGCTCCACCGAGGGCCCCAGTGGCTGCGTTCGCATTGCGGCACCGCACCCATTTCGGGGCACCCCTCACACGTTTCGTGGTCTCATAGGGAGCTCCGCCGAAGGCCCCAGTGGCTGCGTTCGCATGGCGGCACCGCGCCCATTTCGGCACACCCCTCACACGTTTCGTGGCCCCATAAGGAGCTCCACCGAAGGCCCCAGTGGCTGCGTTCGCATGGCGGCACCGCGCACATTTCGGCACACCCCTCACACGTTTCGTGGCCCCATAGGGAGCCCCACCGAGGGCTCCAATGGCTGCGTTCGCATGGCGGCACCGCGCCCATTTCGGCACACCCTTCACCCGGCTCGTGGCCCCATGGGGAGCTCCACCGAGGGCCCCAGTGGCTGCGTTCGCATTGCGGCACCGCACCCATTTCGGGGCACCCCTCACACGTTTCGTGGTCTCATAGGGAGCTCCGCCGAGGGCCCCAGTGGCTGCGTTCGCATGGCGGCACCGCGCCCATTTCGGCACACCCCTCGCACGTTTCGTGGCCCCATAAGGAGCTCCACCGAAGGCCCCAGTGGCTGCGTTCGCATGGCGGCACCGCGCCCATTTCGGCACACCCCTCTCACGTTTCGTGGCCCCATAGGGAGTTTCCTCTCATTCGCGCAACCTGCTTTGCGGTACTTGCAACTGCATATGGTTGGGTCCATCGCCAGGATAATTTTAGAACCCCCCAACCAGTGGAGTTTTTTTTTTTTTTTCGGCGCCCTTATTGACGGACTGGTCCCCACGGCGCCCGCCAGCAGCGCTCTCATGGAAAATCTTCGTTCAGATACTTGGCACTCAGAAGCTTTATCCTGAAAGCTCTATCCTGAGAAGGACTGTTGAAGCTCAGGCCACGCGCGGGCCCTCAGAAAATCCATCCCCTGTCGCGTAGAAGGTACATAAGTATGGCGAGTTCTGTGTTGTCGATACTGGAAAAGTCGCCATGTTGGCCGCGCGCGTCGACCAGGCGCCAGCAGGAGTTCTGCCCGCAGTGCTGGGCAAACGAGTTTGAGCAAGAGAAACAAGTCCCAAACATTACCCAACCCGCCTAACAATACAGGTGAAACTAGTGCCATGTCGCCGCGCGCGCCAAGCAGGCGCCAGCAGGAGTTCTGCCAGCGGTGCTAGGCAGGCGAGTTTGAGCAAACTCGCGAATCAAAACGAAGAGCAAACTTACGAATCAAAACGAATCACGCTTGCATTGCAATCCTCATGAGAAAATGCTTACAACTCCTCCCGCGTGCAAGGTAGCCACAGTGGATTACTCCGCCAGAGAAATAACCCCCAAACATTACCCAGCCCGCCCAACAGTAGAGGGAAAATAATATCCGTCGCCGCCGCGACGAGGCTTTACGACCTACGTTATTCACCGCCGAGAGATCAGGGAAGGGGATCAAAACTGAATACCCTTTGAAATTGTAGCTTGGCCGTTTCATGACTGGTGATGGGCCGGGTGCGAACACTTGCATTTCGCGTTTTCGGCCTCCTGGGCCCGTCATCGGAAACCGGGACCATCAACAAAAAGATCCGGGGCGAAGAAGTCTCCCCGGGGGAGGGTTCGGGGACCTCAGGGGCCGCGCTTGTGAACGACACATCATCCTCGACGCCCTCCTCGACGTCGGCGTCCTCGACATCGTCGTCGTCGTCCTCGACGTCGTCGTACTCGACCTCGTCGTCCTCGACGTCGTCGTCGTCGTCGTCGTCGTCGTCGTCGTCGTCGTCGTCGTCGTCATGGTCGTCGTCGTCGTCGTCGTCGTTCTGGAGGCTTGTTGGCCGTCTCTGGAGGGTCTCGCCTCCACGGCCCTGAGCCGGGGCGGGCCCTGGAGGTGGTCTGGGGAGCAGCTCTCGGTCACCCCTGATGTTCGACTTCTTTGCGGCAGGTTCTTGTCGTGCCGACTTCGGCATTGGCTTCCGACACCGCGGGGATCGGTCAGCCTTGATCGCTCGGCCGTTTCCGAAGCGTCAGACCGTTCGGCATCGACCGATTCTGGGCCGCCATCGGCAGTCGACGTCGAACGCCAGCGGTCGACACGTTGTGAACCTGCCGCGCCTGCCGTTTCTCCTTCCTCCGTTGCCGTCCTCCACGGGGTTGAGGCTGCAGGTGCTGTAGACGAGGCGTCCGCCCACTTTCAGGAGGTCCAGGCCTGGAGACGGGCCGTGGAAATCCTGGGCCCGTGCGCAGCAGGGCCCCAGATGGCGCCTCGCAGGCAGGAAGGAGACCCGATCGGGCAACGACGTGTCAATACAGTCGGACTCGATTGGAGAAGACACGCGAGATGACACAAGACCCTTCCGAGGGCCACGTTGCCACAAACGTGCAGGAGGCATGGGTCGCAAGACACAGGACACGAAGGTACCCTTGATCTGGCAAGGTCGACCTACTAATCCGGGCCGCCTGTAATGCCTGAGGACTGCCGTGCCCAGAGGTTGTACCGGGCGCCACGACTGTTCCAAATTGTCCAGGGGCACTCTGGTACTATGTCCGCCTGACACTTCCGTACCTTCCGTCTCCCCCCTGCACAGGCTGAGTGCGAGCCCGAAGCTGACGGCCACGAGGAGTTCTTACAACACGACGACATAAACAGGGGGCCTTACGCACGATGGCACAGCGACGCTACGCGGTGTCCTGCGCGGCACCCTACACAGGAAACGAAGGCGCCTACGCAAGACCTTTTGCGGGAACCTTGCGCGCGAATGTCCGCGCAATCGAACCCGTGTCTTTGCGTCGCTCAATGAGACTGGAGATTGTTCTCGAGTCTGTGGTGAGACGAGGAGGGATGGTCACTTCTGGTACCCCAATGGCCGCGGTTGAGGATGCCGAGCTGGTATGGATGGAGTGACAGGCCGTCCCTGAGTGTCCACGACCTCCAAATGTAAGGTGTCTTCCGCATCGTGCCGTCGCCGGAGCATGGCACGTCGCACAGGATGCGGTCGTACTTGATCTGGACGTCCTGGCCGTCCTCCTTGACCCACAGCTCCTTGGAAGGGGGGAAATGGGGCACTCGAAGATGCTCGAAAGGCCCCTTGAAGCATCTTGCTACCAAGGGCGAAGTAAGGCGAGCCACCAAGGCAACGCGATAGTTATACACGAGAAGGGGAGCATGCTTGCCAAGGGACTGTGACTGCCAATTCGGAGAAAAACTCTAACAATCGTAATACAGCAAAACTGTATGAACATACGCTTTCGGAGACCCGCGCATGTTGCAATTCATGGGTTGGGCCGCAGGACGCTCGCGCGGTCCTCCGACGAGTTATGTCAATGATGTTGCGTGCATCGTGGAACCAATAATCAAGGCGAAGGAAACATGTGCACCAGCAATAGAACAAGTACGCCTCTGGTTCGGGCGGAGGTAAAGTGAGGCTGCCAGAACGCGCAGCGGCTTTCGGGGAATCAGAAGGAGAACGAACATCCCGAAGCAAACCAAAAGGAACCACTCTGGCAAAGCCAAAGGAGACTTCCCCTGTCCTGGCCCGTCCACCCCTCCCCTGGAGGCCTCTCGGATGGGGTCCGAGTAGATGGGGTCGGAGGATCGCGCCGCATCGCCAATGCATCGCCACTACATCGGCGACGCATCGGCGACGTATGCGATGCATCGCCGCCGTCCACGTTGCGAACATCGGGCTCCACATCGAGCCGCATCGACGATGCATCAGCGATGCGGCGCGAACTTCCGACCCCATCGGACCCCACCTGGGAGCCCTGGATCCCCTCCCGATCCACATCCTCAACACCTGGGGGCTCGAAGAGATAGAGATGGCAAGTCTCCCTGCAAAGTCGGTCTCGGGCCCCACTTTGTCGTCAGACACCGGCTGGGGATGGAAACCGGCCCTGGAGAAGGGGCAAAATCGGACCGTCGGATGCCGAGGCCCCAACACTCCAGGCCCTTCCGGGAAGATAAAAGAACAAAACAAGCACCAGACAGCTCGCCCCTTGACCCCCCGCCAAGGGGCGAGCATACATACGGGCGCAGCACCGCGCTGCATGCGTAGAATTCGGCTCGGTCAGGCAGGGCAAGACCCAACACGGCATCGCGTGGAGCGTGGATGCCCGCACAGGATGCCCGCACCGACCACGACACCTCGCAGTCCCTACCTCCGACCCTCCCCTTTTCGCCACGTCCTCTTCGTTCTCGTCCTCCGTCTTCCCTCTCATCCATCCCCCCCGTCGTCCCGTGCGTGGCACAAGGTGCTGCTTCGTTACGTCTGGGAAACATCTTTACCGCCCAACCGTAAATTTGCCAGCGACATATCCTCAAACCCCTCGCTTAAAACTGCCAGCAACGTTTCCTCACACCCCTCGCTTGAAACTGCCAGCGCAATATCCTCATCGCCCCTACCATAAAATTGCCAGCTAAATATTCGAGAGAGCGCGCCCACAGGGCCCGAGCAAAGGGGAGGGGGGGGGCTAGGCTTACGCTACCCCCCCCCTCCCTTGAGCCGCCCTTGTTGGAAGCACCCCCCCCCCGTCCTCTCCTTTTTTTGCAAGGGGGGGGGGGGCTTACAACTCCCCCCCCATCCCCCCGTGGGCCCTCCCCGGAAGCTACCCCCCCCCTCCCCCCCTTTCCCAAGGGGTGGGGTGCTCAAGCTACCCCCCCCCTCCCTTGGCGCTGCCCTGCTGGAAGCTACCCCCCCCTCCCCCCCTTTCGTGCAAAGGGGGGGGGGTGCTTGGAAGCTACCCCCGGCCCTCTGGCCGCCCCGGAAGCTACCCCCCCTACCCCCCTTTCCAAAGGGAGGGGGGTGCTTAAGCTACCCCCCCCTCCTTGAGCCGCCCTTGTTGGAAGCACCCCCCCCCTCCCCCCCCTTTTTTTTGCAAGGGGGGGGGGGGCTTACAGCTACCCCCCCCTCCCCCCTTGGGCCCTCCCCGGAAGCTACCCCCCCCCCCCCCTTTCCAAAGGGGGGGGGGTGCTTAAGCTACCCCCCCTCCCTTGGCGCGCCCTGCTGGAAGCTACCCCCCCCTCCCCCCCTTTCGTGCAAAGGGGGGGGGGTGCTTGGAAGCTACCCCCCCCCCCCCCTTTGGCCGCCCCGGAAGCTACCCCCCTCTACCCCCCTTTCCAAAGGGAGGGGGGTGCTTAAGCTACCCCCCCCTCCCTTGGAGCCGCCCTGCTGGAAGCTCCCCCCCCCCTCCCCCCCTTTGTGCCGCCCAGCCCCTGGAGCCTCCGCCCTCCCTTTCGCCGACGATCCAAAATGAACAATCCACGATCGAGGATGGACGATCGACGATCAACGAGCGACTATCGAACATCCCAGTCGAATCGCGTGCAATCGATTGCACTCCATTCCGCTGCAATCCCCCTCCCCACCTCCCTCCGCTCCCTCCCCTCCCTCCCCACCCTTCGTTCCATCTCCTCCCTCCCCTCCCTCTCCTCCCCTCCCTCCCTTCCGTCCTGTCCCTCCCCTGCAATCCAATCGATTGAATCGATTGCAATTCAACCGGTTGCAATCCAATCGATTGCAATCCAAGGGATTGCAATCGAATCGCTTGCAATCCAATGGATTGCAATCGATTGCAACGCAAGTGTATCATTCAACTCGTCCCGTGCCAACGCCCGGGAACGAAAAATTACCCTGGCGACGTACCCAACCCCTGCGCAAACGCGGGGAGCAAATAATGTAGGACACTTTATAAGGGGGCGATGACGGAGCGAGGGTTACATATGTCTGCAGACGGAATTCGGGAGACTCGCAGGACACTGGCTTCAGGACAAGGACTAGATAAAGCTGATTAGTTGCAATCCCTGAGCAACCCTAGCCACTTCGAAAGCGGGTATCTCAGATCGCAGCCCCCCAGGGATGGCGAGGTCTAATTTGGGTCCGCGCGTGGCGTCACTGTGCTGGGCCTCCCAGCAGGCCTCGAAAGTGGCGACAGTTTCGCAGATCGCAGCCCCCCAAGCATGGCGAGGTCTAATTTGGGTCCGCCCGTGTCGTCTTTGTGCTGGGCCCCCCAGCAGGCCTCGAAAGTGGCGACAGTTTCAGAGATCGCAGCCCCCCAGGGATGGCGAGGTCTAATTTGGGTCCGCGCGTGGCGTCACTGTGCTGGGCCCCCCAGCAGGCCTCGAACGTGGCGACAGTTTCACAGATCGCAGCCCCCCCCAGGGATGGCGAGGTCCAGTTTGGGTCCGCCTGTGGCGTCACCGTGTTGGGCCCCCCAATAGGCCTCGAACGTGGCGACAGCTTGACAGATCGCAACCCCCCCGGGACGGCGAGGTCTAATTTGGGTCCGCCCGTGGCGTCACTGTGCTGGGCCCCCCAGCAGGCCTCGAAAATGGTGACAGTTTCACAGATTGCACCCCCCCAGGGATGGCGAGGTCTAACTTGGGTCCGCCCGTGGCGTCACTGTGCTGGGCCCCCCCAGCAGGCCTCGAAAGTGGCGACAGTTTCACAGATCGCAGCCCCCCGCAAGCAAGACAGGAGGAGGCAAGAAGGAAACGGGACGGGAATGAGGAAGTGGAGACCACACTGCTCTATTCAAAAATACTATTCCCCCCGAAGGTTACACGAAATGTAATTCGGAGAACGCCAGCCCGTCGGGTTTGGCAGTGTTCGTGTAAGACGGCGGCCAGCTGGGGGAGGAGGAGGCGGAGGATGGGGGAGGCGGAGGGGGGAGGAGGAGGAGGAGGAGGAGGAGGAGGAGGAGGAGGAGAGAGGAGGAGGAGGAGGGAGGAGGAGGAGGAGGAGGAGGAGGGAGGAGGAGGAGGAGGACGAGGAGGAGGAGGAGGAGGAGGAGGAGGAGGAGGAGGAGGAGGAGGCGGAAGAATGAGGAGGGGAGGGGGGGAGGAGAAGGAGGAAAAAATATGAGGAGGAGGAGGAGGAGGAGGAGGAGGAGGAGGGGAGGAGGAGGAGGAGGAGGAGGAGGAGAGGGGGGAGGAGGAGGAGGAGGAGGGGGAGTAGGAGGAGGAGGAGAAGAAGGAAGAAGAGGAGAAAGAAAAGGAGGAGGAGGAGGAGGAGGAGGAGGAGAGGAGGAGGAGGAGGAGGAAGAGGAGGAGGAGGAGGAGGAGGTGGAGGAGGAGGAGGAGGAGGAGGAGGGGGAGGAGGATATTATATTAGATTAGACTCTGCGCTGCGCGCTCAATCCACTCTATCTCAGGACATTGATCTGCTTGGCCAACTTCGTGTGGCCTGGAGCTCGACCCTTCTCGAGCGCCCTGAGGTGTTCCGAGCCCGTACGTGTGGGGGCCTGGCATTCAGACATGAGCTTGCCTGTGGCGCGATAGTGGTCGGTTCCGAGCCCACCGCACCTCGAGCAAGCGAACATCCGCTCCTTCCTCGCCCCCGCCCCAACCTCCCACCGCCGCATAGTGTGTGAGGGATGCACAGAAAGGCCTCTCCTACAAGGCCCCACTTCCCGCGGGGCACTCGGTGAGGGGCCAACAATGAGCGAGGGGTTGCAAGGGGAACGAAGCCACTTAATTACGGTACCCTTACCCCTAGATGGAGGCTCCGCGGAACATTTACGACAACGCCACTGACGACGCAGACGACCTTTGATTCTGGAGCTCTCCAAGAGGTGGGCCGTGCGGGATAACTCCGCAGGTGAATCATACTTCTTGCTGAGCGGTCCCTGGGCGGCAGCTCTGGAAGACTCTCCCCCTCGGCGGAATGACGGCATCGTAGCCAAGATATCTGTCAAACGGGCGCAGATGGCTTTGGCCTCCGCCTCGAGCTCCGGGAGGGAATCAGCTGCCGCACCCGGGACCTGCGCAGCTGGTGAGAACTTATCGGCCAGCCCGTCAGCCAGCTCATTGAATTGATACAGCGCCTTTAAATTGCCTGACGCTCGATCGAACTCGGACCTGGTCGCGTGGCTCGCGACCTTCACGACAAGGACGTCTCGGGCCCCCCAGAGCTCTCGGACAAGGTGCCAGAGGTCCCGATTCGTCTTCGGCCTCCAGCGGGCCTTCAAGCGCAGACGGAACACGCCTCGCTGGACATAGGCGCTGTCGGTGACATATGTCAAATCTCTGCCTGGGGTGGCCAAGAGGGCCTCTTTGAGGGCAAACAACTCGCCTCTATGGATCCCCTGACGAGGGCCAGGGAGGGCCCCACCAAAACCTCCAGAAGCACTCAAAGGCAGAGGCGCCTCCCTGGGATCGGCCCCCCAAGCGACAGCGACAACAGACCAGGTGAGACGACGCAGCTTGGAGTGGCTAGTGTGCTTTCCCCCGACGCATCCCCGCTCAGCCAAACCCTCCCGTCCCCCCGAAGGGCACCTAGCAGGTTGTGCGGGGCCGCGCCTGGCGCAGGGAAGGTCGGCGCGTCCATCCGCGGGTCTAGCTGAACCTGCAATTCGTCTGGCGGCTCTGGGATGGCCGTCCACTCAGCGGGGATAAGGCCTCGGAGCCAATAGCATGGATGCGACTGAGCACCCTGGACTGCCTGGTCTTTTAAATGCAGTGTGTCGGCGCAGCGGGGAATATCATTATTGGCTATGCAGGTCCAGCAGCGGCGAAGGCCGGTCTCGGGCTCAACCTCACAACGGGGACACAAGATGGAGTCGACCTTTACCCCTGCTTGGGAGAGCCGAGCCTGGGGCCAGAAACCTGCCGTCATGACCGTGCTGAGGGCACCTCGAAACTTGTTGGCCCCTTTCTTGGCCAACGCACGCATCATTTTAAACATATCCGTGGTTTCAGCGCCCTGCTCAAGGCCCCCCCTCCATTATAATGTTTGGCAGCCTGGGCCCAGACCGAGAGCCTCAAGGTGTCTCTGACGACCTCCAAGAAGGGCTCCCCGTCTGGGTCCGAGTCGAAAACATCTTCACTCACCTCATACTTCTCGCCTGTGGGGTGGGTCCACTTCCACGGTCCCTGGGGGCCCCAACCAGCGGAAAGCAAAACCGAAATCGTGCCCGAGATCAGGCCGTTTATCTTCCTCCACCGGCGGTTCTGAGGGGTGGCGAGCAAATTCTTCAAAATGATGGGCCAAGCCCTGGCCGCTCTCTTCCTGAAAGCCTCTGACGAGGCGAGCATTTCAAACCGCAAGCTGATGGTAGCATTGGGCAGAGAGATAGCGGGGTCCTGGTCCCCGTAGTCAATGTGCAACGCAGTGGTCAGACATCTACCTCGAGCTTTCGAGGTGGCGAAACGACCGAGGGACCTGCGGAGCTGGATGAGAGGCTCAGGAGAGAGGGGAATGACCTTGGTGCGATAGCCAATCCTAGGGATGATACCAGTGGTGGCAATTCGGCGAGCAGCACGGGGGCCTGGCGTGCCGCGAGCAATCTTATTCAACTTCCGAGCCTGCCATGAAGCCAACTGTTTCCTCGCGCGATGCTTGGAGGCCTGGTGCAAACGACGGTGGCCTCTCTCAATGCCGAGGTCCGCAGCAGCCCCGAGATTTTTTACTTGGAGGCCAGCTTGTCTTAAAGCCGAGGTGAGCTCTGCTGCGAGGACCCTGTCGGAGGCTATAACAGCCGACTTGTCCGAGAGCTGAAGACCGTCGGCCGAGACACCCGCAGAAAACTGCATGGCCGCATCCGTGAGGGATTTCACAGCGGCCCAGCGGGGCTCCTCCTGACGGAGAGTAACATCGTCGATCCAGGATTTGGCGACAAGCCCACTGGGGAAAAAAGGCCCGATGGACCGAGTCCAGGACAGGATAAAGAAAAGCAGCGGCTCCGTTTTTTAGCAATCCTACAGCCTGCTAGGATCCCCGAGGTGGCCAGGATGGGGTCACTGCAGGAAGAACGCTCTCTCAAAATCCGCGGGCCCAAGTATAGCTGGGCCGAGAGAAGGAGGACCGTGGGGGAGTGCCGTAGGTCCAAGCACCTGTGCATGAGTTGGCCTACATCGAGCGAGTCTTAACATTCCTTTATATCGAAAAGAATGCTCGCGTGTGAGATCCCGATGGCATCTGCTGCCTCATCCATGAAATGCCTGCCTACAGCCGCCCTGAGGGCGCTACTACCTCGAATGGCCTCGCCCCAGAAACCCGCCTCCCCCTCCAGCCAGTCCCGAGAGATCTGATTACGGAGGAGGCTCCAGAGCCTGGACAACCAGCACAAGAAGGCGATCGCCCGTTGGCCGCCGGAGTCCTTAGGCAAGAGGCCGATGATAGACGGCAGCAGCTGCCATGGCCAGGCAAGATCAGCCTCGGCTGCGTGAAAAATCTGCAGCAGCTCGGTTTGGCCCTGGGGTCCCAGCTCCTGGATGTCCCGAGGGCCAGGGTTTTCAATCCCACGTCCAGTCTGGACTGGGATCTGCCGCAAAGCCCCCTGGAGGTGCTCCAGGGTGAGCGCCGGGAGGGATTCTTCTTGGGCAAAGGCGCGGCCACGCTGAAAGGCCGACCATTTTAATCGGGGGCCGTCCATTTAGCAGCCCATCGGGACCTACGAAGGTCCATTAGCTCGAGGGGCGATACGGCCGCTCCCTCATCAGAAATTAGCTCCGAGGTGACTTTGGCCCTAGGCTTAAAGTAGCGGTGGAGGTTTCCAACCTTGTCCGAAAGAGATTCCGCCACCCAAACCTTAAACTCAGCATAGGAAGCTCTGGCGGTTGGCCTGGGCCGCGTTAGCCTCCGCCGTTTCACGAAGGTTGCGCCGCTCGAGGAGCTCCAGCTGCTGCGGATCTCGAAGCCAGACCTTCCACGACAGGGCGGCTTCTGGCTCCAAGGCCAGGGAAGGCCCTGAGGGGGCAGAGTGCGCCCTCTCGGAGAGCTTCAAAATTGCTTCTTTACCCTGGAGCGTGGGGCCTTGGCCGAGATCGGCCTTTCCAGCATAATGTTCCCCGATAGCGGCCAGGAGTGGCCACCTCGGCCCACCAGCGGGCCAGCGGGTCCGAAAATCGAGAGGGCTGGCCCCTTCGGGTCATTTTTGAAACGGTTGGGCCCTGGGTAAAAGCTCGGCCTGAATAAAACTTGTGCTGCTCTTTAGGCAGCTGAGAAATGTCGCAGTAGAAACATTCAAGCCGATCGACCCAGCTCGAAAAGAGATCTCCAAGGGCAGCTGATTTGGTCGAGATCTTGAAAGCCAAGGAGTCCTGGATGAAACTAGGGATCGGCCTGGCAGGGCGGCGGGCGGGGCTCAAGTCACTCCAGCGGGCGTCCTTCTCGGCGCCCGTCAGGATGATCTGCTCGAGCCCTCTCTCTGCGGCATCAGGCTGCAGCGGCAGGCCTCCCCATTCTCGATGTGCAAGAGCGGGGTCTTGGTGTTCAGCGGGTGTAGGAGCAGACGGGGTAGCCACGTCGAACTCCTCATCAAAATTCTATGTCACTCTGGACCTCCACGATGTCAAAACCAACTTCGGCCTGATCCATCAGGCTGCAATTCGAAACTGGTGGAACCACAGGTAGCGCACAGCTGGCATCCTCTGGCCCTGGGTCATGAGCACGTTCGCTGCCGCACGTGGCAGAGACTACAGCGCGGGGCGGGTCCAGGGCCATGATCCCAACCACCTCGTCGTAGCTCCTGGGCGGAAGGCCTTTACCTTGTCTGGGCGGGGGTGGGCCCTGGCCATCATCATCTTCAAGGTCCTGCGATGGAGCCGTGTCCCCCAGACGACGTGCTGCGCCCTCCTGTGAACGCTTCGCCTTGCGCCTAGACCGCTTGCTGTTGGGGTCAGGGCCTCGCTTGGGCCTCGGAGGGTGCAGGAAGCCGCCGAGGCTGTGGCAAGGTGCAAATCTGTGCCAATCGGGTGTCGACCTGAATCTTGAACCAGATGCCTCTGTGATCCCCAGCTGCCTCGTCAGCGTAGCACGTGGGTTCCAGGCCCATAACAGAATTTGAAACCAGACAGAAATCAAGAAGGTTGTACGGCGCACGATTGCAAGTCCAAGTAGTATTCGTCGGGGCGAGAACATAACCTCCCAGGGGTTCGGGCCATTTGGATTGCTTCAGGTCCGACGGTGACGCATTCCAATCAGCGGCGATAGCCCAAGGCATCTGAGTGAGCCTGAGGAAAGCCCACAGGTTCGTGAGCTTCTCAGCGTCGACGCCCATGAGCTTCTCCCCAGGCGTGAGGTAGAGGGCGACGAAGATAAAGTCCATGCCTCCCGTGAGCTCGACAGCCACAGGAGCGAAGTCCCAGAAGTCGATTGGGCCGCCGCCCTGAAGTAGGCCGTCCAGGCGGCCAGCACCAACCCGCTGTTCGTCCTGACGACAGAGGTCCTTGACAGAGTGGCTCTTGATGTGGCGCCTCACCCCTGAGGCGACACCACCAGCTCTCTGGACTGCGCGGCATGCCCGCGGAAGGGGCAACAACCGCTTTCCAGCCATGCTTATCCATGGCATCAGCGATGGCGTGGGGATCATCTGCATGGGTCTCAGCAAGGCCCACAACATCCGCGCCAGAAACTCCATCCTTTATGTCATTGAGGGTCGTTGGCCCCCAGGCGGTAATATTTCTGAAGTAGAAGGCCAGCTCGCGCGAGTCAGATGCCTTCGCTTGGCCAGATCCGCGGCCTGGCCTGCTGGGGCTCTTGCTGCGAAAGCCCCTGCTTGCAGTCGGCGGCGGTGGCGGCGGCTGTGGAGGCCTCGCGTCCGGCTCGCGCCTCAGCAAGCGTCTTGGCGATGTTCTCAGGCGAGGGCTCTGGGGGGGTTGGCTCGGGAGCAGCGCCTGACGGGGCACCCGCGGTCGACGCCGCAGCGGACGCGGGCGGGGCTCCAGGGCCAGGCGCAGCAGCGGGGGCGCGAGCCGCCGCTGCGCCCTCCCCGTCAGGCTGGCCCCCAGGCCCCCCATCAGCCTCTCTCTGCTGAGCTGGGTCGCCTCCAGCAGCCATCCCGCCAGCTGCCGTGCGACGCCGCTTGTGCGCCATGCGGGCGCGGCAGTCGGCGAAGGCCTGCTTCCTCTGAGCCAGCCCTTGTGCAGAGGGGCCGACGGCGGCGACGATGAGCTTGCTGACCTCGGCGGCCAGCTCCGACTTGTGGCGATTCCACTGATCGATCTCCTCCTGCTCCAGCTCCAGGTCACCGAGCGAGAAGAGGTCGCCATCTTCGAAGCAGACCAACTTGCCCAGCTCCTCGGGCCCCGTGGTCTCCAGGATGGCCGAGAGGTTGATCGCCGTGGGCTGGAGCGGCGGCGACGGCTGGACCTCCAAGCTGCTGCGTAGCAGTCGCTGGTGGGCGGCTGCTGTGGCGGCAGCGGCCTGGACCTTCCGCTGGAGGTCCATGGAGGCCTTCTGCAGCCACTCCTTGCACTCCTCCTCGAAGATGATGGCTTTGTCGAGGGCCTCCTGGGCCTTTCGAGCTGCGACTGCTGACTGGTGCAGTTCCTGCTCGCGTTCAAGTTCAGGGCGCGGCTTCTGAATCTTGTGCTTCTTGTCCTTGTCGGGCGAGGGCGGCTGCAGGGCCGCGGCGAGCGCGCTGAGGTGAGCTCCCATCTCGCCTGCTGCCCCAGGGGGCAGCCTGCGCTCCAAGGCGCCGAGGAGCTGCTCAGGCGTCGGTGCGAACGGCGAGGCGCCGTCCAGGGCGGTGGCGGCGGTGCATTGTCCACCTTGAGCCCATGATGCGCCTGCGTCCCACGAAGCGAACGGGCTGATGGCAGAAAGCGGTGGCCAGTTGTCCCATTGCCCCTTGCTTTTGCCCTTGCCTCCAGTGTCGTTGGGCGATGGCATGAGGTTCCCGCCGCACTTCCAACACTTCGAATGATTACGCCAATTCCACTGATAGCGGCAAGCAGCGCGAGGACACGCAACATAGCCCCTCTTGGGCGGTGCCATCCGCCAACCAGTGGCCGTTAGTAGATGTAAGGATACACGAGCGAACTGAGTGAGTGAGCCTCAGTGCAGTTCACGGAGCGCTGAAAACGGGTGGGGCCGCGGATCCCCTGCGCCAAACTCAATGTCTTCTGAACCACCGCTACGGACTTGAGCCAAAATGGCTACGGAGGAGAGGGGGGGGAGGAGGAGGAGGAGGAGGAGACGGAGGAGGAGGAGGAGGGGGAGAGAAGGAGGAGGAGGAGGAGGAGGAGGAGATGTGGAAACGGAAAAGGGGGGATAACGAGGAGGAGGAGGAGGAGGAAGAGGAGGATGATGATGACGAGGAGGGGGATGAGGAGGAGGAGGAGGGAAGAATGGAAGAGGAAGAGGAGGAGAAAATCAAGGAGGAGGAGGAACGGAACGGAAGGACCCCTGAGCGGAGCGGCCAAAGGGGGGAAGGGGGGGGCTTCAGGCCCACCCCCTTTTTTTGCACCGAGGGGAGGGAGGGGGGGGGGCTTCCAAAGCCCCCCCCCCTTGCAAGGGGGGCTCGCCCCAGCTCCACTAAAAGGAGGGAGGGGGGGGGGGGGGGGGCTTGGACCCCCCCCCTTCCTTTTCCGGCCGCGAGAACCATACCCTTTCAAAGGGGGGGGGGGGCTCACCCCGGCTCAATCCCACCAGCCCTTTGGGCGTGAGTGGTTTAGCGAGCTCTCTCTGTTCTCAACCCCCCATCTTCTTCCCCTTCGGGGAGGGGTTTACCCCTCCCCCTACCCCCTCCCCCTGGACAGGGAGTCCGGGGTGGTGTCAGGGGGGTCCATTTCGACTCCTCGGAGGGCCAAAAAACGACGACCCTCACGAGGATTCTGGCCCCGACGGGGGGGCCGAATTTGGCCCCTCTGCTCTTTTTTGAAGCAGAAATCATTGATTTTACTACGGTTTTGGCCTCATTTTGGCGTCCTGAGGGGGCCGCGCCCATCTTCCCTCATAGCAGAATCATTGATTTTACGAAGGTTTTGGGCTCATTTTGTCCTTCTCAAGGCGCAGCTCTCATTTGCGCTTCTGAGGAGGTCGCAAGAGGCCCCAAGATGGCCCCAAGAGGCTCCCAGGAGGCTCCCAAGAGGCCTCTTCAAGAGACCCCCCAGAGGCCCCCAAGCGGCCCCAAGAGGCCTCCAAAAGGCCCCCAAGAGGCCCCCAAGAGGCCTCAAGAGGCCCCAAGAGGCCCCCAAGAGGCTCCCCAGAGGCCCCCAGGAGGCCCCCAAGAGGCCCCAAGAGGCTCCAAGAGGCCCCCAAGAGGCCCCACGAGGAGCCCGAACGACTCACACCCGGACGAGGGGCCCGAACGACTCACACCACGAAGAGCCCGAACGACTCACACCGAGGGGCCCGAACGACTCACACCAGGACGAGGCGCCCGAACGATTCACGAGGAGCCCGAACGACAGGACGAGGGCCCGAACGACTCACACCACCCGAACGACTCACACCACAAGGAGGGGCCCGAACGACTCACACCAGGACGAGGCGCCCGAACGACTCACACCACGAGGAGCCCGAACGACTCACACCACGACGAGGGCCCCGAACGACTCACACCACGAGGAGCCCGAACGACTCACACCAGGAGGAGGAGCCCGAACGACTCACACCAGGACGAAGGGCCCGAACAACTCACACCACGAGAAGCCCGAACGACTCACACCAGCCCGAACGACGACGAAGAGCCCGAACGACTCACACCAGGAAGAAGGGCCCGAACGACTCACACCAGGACGAGAGCCCCGGAGATATGCGGGGGCAGGCGGAAACACGCCTGAAAAACACGACTGTCGGCATGCTTCGCAAGAGTTGCTGTTTTGAGATGGGCTGGTGGGGATACGCGAAGCGTGAAACCGCGAAAAGGGGGGGGGAAGCTTCCGAAGCCACCCCTCCCTTTAGCAAGGAAGGGGGGAGGGGGGTAGCTTCAAGCTGGGGCCCCCCTTCTAGTCTGTCGGGCCCCACGAGCGCGGTTTATCAAATATTCCCACCCCCTAAACGTTGAAACGCCGACGAAATATTCTCAACCGCCTGGCCTAAAATTGCCAGCGAAATATCCTCACCCCCCTGACGTGCGAAATACCCTTCACCCCTGGCCTTAAAACTGCTAGCGAAATATCCTCACCCCATGGCCTAAAACTGCCAGCGACACATCCTCACCTCCATGGCTTAACACTGCCCGCGAAATATCCTCGCACCTCTCAGCGAAATATCCTCACCCCCATGGCCTAAAACTGCCAGCAAAATATTCTCACTCCCCATCGCTTGAAACTGCCGGCGAAATATCCTCCACCCCAGGCCTAAGACTGCCAGCGAAATATCCTCAGACCCCTCGCTCAAAACTGCCAGCGAAATATCCGCACACCCTCGCTTGAAACTGCCAGCGAAATAGCGCATAGACCACCCTTCGGGTGATAAGGAGGTGAGGGGGGGGGACCAACGTCGCACTCGATAGATCTCACTATCGAACTCGCTACCGATCTCACAATCGATCTCAATCGATAGATCTCACAATCGATCTGACTATCGATCTCACAATCGATCTCACAATCGATCCCGCAATCGATCGCACATTCGGTCTCGCTATTGATCTCGCAATCGATATCACAATCGATTTCGCATTCGATCTGACTATCGATCTCACTATCAAACTCACTATCGGTCTCATTATCGATCTCACATTCGGTCTCACTATCGATATCACAATCGATCTCACAATCGATCTCGCATTCGGCCTCACTATCGATCTCTCTATCGAACTAACTTTCGATCTCATTATCGATCTCACTATCGATATCACAATCGATCTCACAATCGATCTCACATTCGGTCTCATCATCGATCTCACTATCGAAATCACTACCGATCTCATTACCGATAGTGATCCCACTACTAACTCA
This sequence comes from Prorocentrum cordatum, assembly GCA_963575745.1. Lineage (NCBI taxonomy): Eukaryota > Dinophyceae > Prorocentrales > Prorocentraceae > Prorocentrum > Prorocentrum cordatum. The sequence continues at coordinate 15,202 of CAUYUJ010008836.1, read as the reverse complement.
ATCGATCGATCTCGCAATCGATCTGACTATCGACCTCACAATAGAATCCACAATCGATCTCACATTTGGTCTCGCTATCGATCTCACTATCGATATCACAATCGATCTCGCAATCGGTATCCCATTCGGTCTCACAATCGATCTCACTATGGATCTCATTATCGATCTCACATTCGGTATCACAATCGATCTCGCAATCGATCTCACAAGCGATCTGCCATTCGATCTCACGTTCGATCTCACAACCGATATCACTACCGGTCTCACTATCGATCATCAAAACAAAGCATCAACGTCGTCCAGCGGGACACCGGCGGGACACCGCGGGGCCCCGGCCGCCCGGAAGGGAGACATTTGGTCCGGCCGCGCCTCAACCACACGGGGCACCAGCGGGACACCGGCGGGACACCGCGGGGCCCCGGCCGCCCGGAAGGGAGAAATTTGGTCCGGCCGCGCCTCAGCCACAGGAGACTTTCTCTCGCCCGCCCACGCAGCTTCGCCTCGCCCGCACGCACGGCACGCACGAACACGAAACCGAAATCGATTTCCCGGTAGGGGGGCTCTCCGTTCCACTTCGATCTCACCCCCTCACCTCCGATCCTCCACCCCGGGCCTTAAAACTGCCAACCAAATGTCCTCACACTCCTCGCTTAGACGACTGCCAGCGAAATATCCTGGCACCCTGGCTTAAAACTGCCACCAACATATCCTCACCCCCCGACTTTCAACTGCCAGCGAAATACCTTCACACCCCTCGCTTGAAACTGCCAGCGAAATATCCTCACCGCCGTTGGCCTTGAACTGCCAGCGAAGTATCCTGCAGAAGCCTTTTGACGCAAATGGGCTTCGGAGCAACGCTGCAATAATTTCAACTCTCCAAATCTCCCCACACTACTCTCCTACTCCAAAATCCTCCGAGGGATCCTTACACTCCCTCTTGGGCGCGGCGAGCAGGCGGGAGGCAAAAGCCTTGGCCCTCCACTATCGCCTCGTTGCCGACACAGTCCGTGGTTAAAAAAACACGCGAACACCGACAGGTCGAGGTTCACGACCGTCGCGATCAAATGAAGAGCCAACTCGCGCAACTAACAAACAACTGGCCACACTCGCCAACGGCCGAAACCACTGTGAAAAGAAATCTGCTCCGCACCCTGCAACTTGGGCTCAGTTCACAAGCCCTGAAATAGCTTCTTGCACTAAATCCGTTGAACATCCAACTTGCAACCAAAATTGTATCAATCGGTTCACCGTGGTTTTCTACCTCGCCCGGCTGGGAGATCTTCGATCGCCTCCAAAACTCGATGCAATCTGCTCCCGGCTTCGACGATGGCAAAGCCCATCTTCGCGTGGTGCCGTATTATCTGTGTCTGGTCCGGTAGCTTGGTGAATATATCTGCCGGTATCACATTGCCCGGGATGTGCTTGATAACAAGCCTGTTGGCTTTCACCTGGTCCTGGAGCCAAAAGAATCTCGTGTCCAAATGCCTGACCATGCCCAATCCTTGGCGATTTGCAATGCCCTCGGCGGCCGCGCTGTCACTGTGCAATTCTACCAGCGCCAAGGTCAGCATGATCGGAAACAAATGCATGACGCTGAAATCGCATAGCATGGACTGCAGGCCAAGCGCATGCGTCGCGCCCTTCAGCATGGCGCAGTGCTCGCTGTCTCCACTAGGCAGGGCCACATTGGTCTGACTCGTCGAAGCATGCTTGACAAGGTGATAGCTCATCATCAGCATCACGCCTGTCCTCGATTTCCTCGTCGTAGCCTCTCCCGCCCAGTTAGCATCTACATGCGTGTCCACGCGGTCAGGTCATGGTTGCGACTTGTACTTGGGGCTCCCAACTCGGGCATGCATGAGGTATCTTCCAAAACGCTTTAGGTCCATCATGTCCGCTTCCGTCGGGGTCTTCATCTTCTGAGCCAGCGTCGAGGTCGTGTAGCTCAGGTCGGGCCGATCTTGACCCAAATGAGCTCCTCGCGTGGCCAGAGACCGGTGCAGCGTAGCATCGCTCTCGTCGAGGGGTGGTGACTGTTCAGCTTCAAACTTCCCCTTGCACCTCAGAAGCTGAAGACAATCTCCCAGTCACCTTGTAGTCGTACTTGGTCAACAGTTCGTCGAACCATTCCTCGTCGCCGGCAAAAATCAACACTCCGAAATCATCTCCGTGGCCTTCCAGAGCCACATCGTGCTCTGGATGCCGCAGGATCGCCGGGCTCGACCAGCCTTGCTCGAACTCCTTGTCCTTCAGCAGCTCCATGTAGTCGCCCTGCCAAACCTGGCTCGCGTCCACTGTGCCGTGCATGGTTCTATTGAGAAGCCCAGCCATCGGTTCAACTTCACCTTCTCGCTCTTCGGGCGGAAGCTCCACCCAACTCCGACGGGGCGCCGTGCCATAGAAGTACGCCTGGCTCACGTCGTAGAACGTGTGCCCGACCTCTCTCGGCGATGCGCTGCGATGCTGCTCGTGCGTCCTGCTCGCGAACAAGCTAACCGGTGGCTTGAGCGCCTCCAGCGGCGTCGCGCGCGAGAAAAGGTCCTTCGCGGGAGGGGGCTGACCTTCGGCGCGTCGTCGCATCTTCTCATCTCTCTCGCCGCCGGCCTCGAGCGGTATAGCGGCCGCTCCTGGTCTCCATTGTTCGTGTCTATCCACCGCGCGTCGATCGGTCGACCTCCTTCCAACTCCATTTCGCGCCTGGGTACTTTGGCCCAGACGTCTCGATTCCCGCGCCACTCTAACTCTTCGCGCCTCGCCTCTCTCGCGCGCTGCGGGTCCAGAAAGCTATCGCGCACGTCGTCCGCGCGTGCTTCCGCCTCCCGGTCGATGCCCTCCTCGCGCGGCGAAGGTCTGACAGTGAATCCAGCCAGCCCGCTCAGCGTCTCTCGTGGCCGAAGCTCTTCGCGAAGTTCCTTGAGGATCGCCTTCGCCAGCTGCTTGGGGTGCTTCTGTGCTGCCCGCGCTCGTTTGTCTCCAATCAAGCGTGGATGCCGGCGCGGCTCTCCACCTTCCCAAGGACATTGGCACTCGCCCTCCAGGATCTCGGCCAAGATCCTCGACTTCGCCATCCAACCGATCTCCTTGCGGACAAACGCCACGCGCCCATCGGGTCGATGGGGCTGCGGGCCCCATGGGCACATGGGACCCCGCATCGCGTAAACCCCAGGTAGAGCACAAACGCGCTGCACGCAGGGTCGATCCCATGGTGCTGCCGTCCACGGGTGTTCGTGAAGAAAGAGAGCACCTCGTCGATACCTTCGTTCGCATACTTGCATGGAGGACTCCAGGTGAGTCTCGCCCTCTAGGATCTCCTGCGTCGCGACCTCTGGATCCCGCTTGTTGTTGCTCAGCGCGCGGAGCAAGCAGAAGATATAACCAGGGGGCGATGCCGTCGTAAGTAACGGGTCTTGCCAATCGAACTGATCCATGCACTCTCTGCGCTGCCTCTCGTCAAGCAAATCGCGCCCAGAGGTGATATCTGCTGCGGGCCTGGCCTTCAGGCCAAGCCCGAGCGCCCTCTGCTTGAACCGCTCGGGGGAGTAGATCTCCGCAAGGTCAACTCCGTCCATCTCGGTCAGCGTCTTCGCTGCCTCCTTCAGCTCGTCGTGCGTCATCCCGTTGTCGCCGAGCAAGTCTGTGGCGCCCACCAGCGCCAGGATCTCCTGGTACTTCTGGTCCTTGACCGCGTGCGTCGAAGGGGCCCAGATCCATGTTGCTGCCAGCTGGCGCCGCTGGCCCTGCCAGGCCCCCCATGTCGCCTGAACCTCCAGCCCCCTCTGGACTTGGGGCTGCAGCCACTATGCCTGAACCGCTGGATGCTGCTCCAGCTCCTGCCTGCCGCCGCGCGTCCGCCGCCGACTCGCCGTCCACGGCCGTCCTGACCTGGCCCGGCTCTGCACTCGCTGCCCGCTTCCGACCTGGCGTCGAAGCGGCTCGTGGCTGAACTGGTCGCTCTCGTCCTCGCGGCGCACTCGCGACTTGTTTGCGCGCTCCCATGGGCTCCGCGTCATCCTGCGCTGGCGCGCTCCGCCTTCAGCTGAGCCGGCGCTGGGCTGGTCTCGGCACTCCTGCGACTGAACAGCCCTCGCCGAACCGCCGGCCATCGAACTGATGCAGCCTGGGCATCCAGGCGTCTGGCCATTCTTCTCGATGTCCTTCTTGAGCACGTAGCGCTTCCTGATGGCCATGTCGCGCTCCTCTTTGAGTGGGCAGTTGCAATGGCCCGGGAGGGCCTGCCAGCTCCACGTCTGGCGAGACCTGCCAAGGCAACCCCTTCGGCTGGTCCCAGTTCTCGACTGCCCTCGCCTGAGCCGTAGACGGCCTCCTGAAACTTTGACCTCTGACAACGCTGGTGTGCGCCATGAGAATCAATGCTCCAGTCCTCGGACAATATCCAACAGAGCGCCCAGGAAACATCATGGGTGCGAGGGTGCTGCGAGCATCTCCTATACCAAGCGGCCAACAGAAAACGCGCTCCCCGAACTGCGCCATGAACTTCTTCCAAGGTCGCCCGCTACTCCTTGCCGCGCTGGTCAAGCCGTCGACGCCAATCCTGAACTTGGTGATGGCATCAGCTGCGAACTGAGGAAGCCACCTGGTAATCGAATGGGTCACGACAGTCCCGAATCCAAGGGCGCGCTGCAAAGCAAAGAAGTTCGCCCTGATATTCCGCTTGACCTCCTTGACCGTCTGCTCCACGTTTCCGTTGCTCTTGCGTCGCCGTTGGGGGGGGGCTCTGCCGGCGCGCGCTCGAACTGCGCGTCCGCTGCAGCTATCGCGGCATTCTTGGCCGCGCAGATGCTCGCCTCGCTGTCGGACATGACCTGGGCGCGCCGATGCCCCAGATGCTTGAGAGAGCCCGCGAGCCACTTTGCCGCAAAATCCGACGCAGTCTCGTCCTTCGCGGCAGTCGCGCCCTTCTATTTGTAGGGGCGCTCCGTCGTCGCCAAGATGGGGGTGGAGTCTGGGTCCTCGATGTTGCTCACCTTCTCACCGATGAGCGCAGAGTCGACGCTGGCGACCGGGCCCTCGCACTCTCGACCCTTCGCTGCTTGCGCGCGTTGGCCGCCGCAACCTGCTGCCATGACGCGCCCCTCGCGCCGCAGGCGAAGGGCGGCATGCCCGCGCGCGATGTGGTTCCCCCTCTCCATCTGGCTCGATCTGCATCGCGCGCGGCGGCGCCACCTCGGGCGCTTGCAACTCCCCCTGGCCCTCGTCTGGTCTCGCAACTGGTGCCGGGCCCGGGCCCCCAGCCGAGGCGCCGAGCATTTCCGGACTTGCGGGCGAGCCTGCCGTCGAGGGCCCCGGCCAGACCCATCGCCGAACGGGCAGAGATCACCTCCGCTTCCAGGCGCGCCTCCAAACCGCACCCTGCGTTCACCGCTCGCAGCTCCTTCTTCCTTCTTGACGCGGCCGACGTGCGCGCCGTTCTCCGCGCGCAGGGGGATTGCGCCTTTCTCGTGGGAGGCCGCCTCCTCGATCCCCCTGCTGACGCGCCCGATGATGTCCGAGTTGCCCCGCAGGATGTGCCCGCCTTCTCTCGTCAACCAGGTCGCTCTCCCAGTGCCGTGTACTTGGCTCGCCGACGCCAGCGGCCTGTGAATGTCTTCTGGGCGACCCTGCGTCGTCATTGGCTCGTCCCACTCTGATTGACCTTCGACTCTGATGCCGCCGCTGTCGGGGATGGCCTCGCCTGAAGCCGCCCTGTAGTCCGCGCTCGAGTCCGCCGCGCTCCTCTGGCTGGTCGCATCGACGGGGGGGGTCGTCGCTGCAGCTCCTGGCTCACATGTGAATCGATACCGTCCTCCGTGGTTCTTCTGGGCGTCCACGCCGTTGAGCTCAAGGGCGTGGGCCCCCGTGCTCCCAGCCTCCCGACTCGTCGTCGCCGCGTGGCTCGCTGATGGTGGTGGCGACGATCGGTCATGATTCCAACCTGGTTTTCTAGTGGGGCTGCCGGCCTGACTTCCACCCTGGTCGAACGCGTTGGATTCCCAGCTGCTGCCGCCTCTGCTCTTGCCGCCCGTGGTCTGACCCTTGCCTCTGCCTTTCCGATCTTTGCCTGTGCCGCCATTGCTATTGTACTTGCCGCCCTTGTTGCCCGTCAACTTCGCGCGGCAGTCGCTCGACGCGCGCCCGGGTAGGCCGCGCCTCCAGCAAGTGGGGCCCCGACCGTTGTCTCGACCTCTACCTTTGGAACGCTGTCCTTTGCCTTTGCCACCTCGAGCTCTGCCGTTCCCGTGTCCAGCTCCTTTGTGCAGCGAGTCCACATCCATTGGGTCGTTCTTCTGCTTCCGTTTGAACGCTGCCTGTGACTGTGCCGACTCGGGGGGGCTTCTGATGCCCTCCGTCGCCTTCGCGGTCAAACCCAACCGCGTCTTGTTCATCGCCAAGTGCAACTCGAGCTCCTCTGGAACTGTCGCGGCCAAAGCTGCCATCTTCGCATCGTCTCCAACCGTCTTGTCCACCCCGTCGGCTCTCTTTTCTCGCGCCGTCTCGCGAGCTCCTCTCATTCCTCGAGCTTCGCGTGTGATTCGGCCAGGGTGGTACGCTGCGGGTTCGTTATCTGTTTGCGTAGCATCAGTCGGTTTCCTCCTGAAGGTGGGTCACATCGTCCAATCAACTTCCTCATTGCCTCGACGCCTTTGCCCCTCTGAGTGTGCTTGAGAAACCCTCGCCTGCCGTCAAAACTTTTAGCGGAACGTGCAACTGGCTAGCCGTCTCCTTCCAGTCGGGTATCGTGTCGTTCTCGTCAGCCCCATCGCCGACCTGGTCCTCTAACGCTTCCATCGTGATCGGCGTCGGGTCCTGCGCCTGATCCTCAACCCGCTCCAGGAGTCCTCTGAACTGCTCGCCGAAGATCCTGGTGAGATGCGCGCGTGCCTTTCATTAACACTCTACAAACTTGCCTTCATTATTTTTGAAGATCGCGGGCTTGCCAAGCCCATTAGTATCCACGAAGGAAAATCCACCTGATTTGTCCTTCGCCGCGCTCGCCTCGGTCAACATCTGGACTGCATCTCCCAACAGCTGGGCCAGCCAGGGCAAGTCTCCTTGGACCTGCGGCTGGCGTTGAACCTCCTGCTGGAACTGCTGAAACTGCTGCTGCTGCTGCTGCTGCAAGTGCAGCTGCTGGTGCAAGTTGTTGTTCTGGACCGTCAGCTGCTCCACTTGTCGCTGCAATATAGCGAAGGCGGCACTGTCCTGCTCGTTCATTCTTGATGTAGTTGAAGTACTGGCCAAGATCGGTCCACAACTTCTTCAGCCTCTGCACCCTCCAGAACGTCAGTAGCAGCCACCTCCAGGCCAGTGCCGCTCCTATCCAGCGTCTGCTGCGCCTGGCACGTCGGTCGAACTCATCGTCGACCTCTATCGTCTCCCGGTCGTCCTGTGTTGCCGCCGAGGCCCGCGATGGCGGGCGGCGATCAGGCCCGGTCTCGCGGCCCAAGGGTGCCGAAGGCAGAGAGCCTCGCTCCGCTGCCATGCAGAAGCCACCTTTGACACAAATGAACTGCGGAGCAACGCTGCAATAACCTCAACTCTCCAAATCTCGTCACAGTATTCTCCTGCCCTGAAATTCCCCGAGGCATTCTTACATATCCCCACCCCCTAAACTTAAGATTGCCAGCGCAATATCCTCACCCCCTGGCCTAAAACTGCCAGCGAAATATCTACCCCCGGAAATAAAACTGCCATCTAACGGCTT
>CAUYUJ010008836.1:0-5000 GCA_963575745.1 Prorocentrum cordatum | reverse complement strand
ACACCCAGAACCCTCGAACCTGCCCCCCCCCCTTCCTGCTGGCCGGAACCAGTGCTGGGCCAGCTCAGACAACCAGACGACTCCGGCGCGCACGGCTTCTTTGAAGGAGGCTGCTCCGTAGAAGGCGCCAGCCCCACATCTATGGAGAAGGCCCGCGCCTTCTACGAAGCAGGCGTGCTTCTAAGAAGCCCTCCCCGCTCCCCCCACCCCCACTGCGCGTGGCTGACTTTGGGCCCGCGGCTCCGGGAAAAACTGGGCGTCGCTGTTCACCACCATCGCGCACGGAGAGCCAAGCCTCTGCACCTGGCGGGGGCCCCGCTGCTGCCTCAACTTTGCGGAGCCGGCTCGCAGCGGCCCCGTTCGAAGAGCGCGCCCGAACTTTGGCGCGGCATCGCATCGCGTGCACAGACCTCCAACGTGTTGAACAAGATCCAGCCAGAGGCTTGTCGTCGTTTTCGGTGGCTGGGGGTCCTCGCCAAGCTCTAGGACATTGGACAAAAAACCAAGCGGAAGTTTGTCGTCGTTTTCGGCAGCTGGGGGCCTCGCCAAGCTCCAGGACCGTCATCAAAAGGATTATTCCGGGCGAAAAGTGGCCTCCGGGAAGTGGTCCAGAGGGCTCGGCCTTGGAGACATTTTTTATTCGCGAGAACGCGCGTGAGCGCCCCCCCCCTCCCCCGTGGTCACTTGACGGTTCGCGTGACGTTACGGGCTCCCTGCCCCCCCCCCTCCCCACTGTCATGCCCAATCCCACCCGTTATCGCCTGGCCACGCCGTCATCGCCACGCGCGTCACGCCTGGTCACGCCCGTTTGTGGACCGAACACGCCCCGTGACGTGACGTTCCACCCGGCCACGCCTGTCAATTTTCACCGGGTGAAAGAAAAATTGCCTCTCTGCAGGCCGGGAACGAAATCGGTTTGTGATGAATCGCATCAACCGGAACCGACGTCTGGGCCCAGACATCTGGCTGCTCCAATTTTGTCGATTCGAGTGCCCTGGAGGTCAGGACCAATTCCCTTGGGCAAGGTTTTCGCTCTGCGTCGTTTTGTTGACGGTCCCAAGGCCCGGCGAGGGCCCCGTCCCCAGAGGCCGAAAACGGCCCCAAACCAGCCGCTCGAATTTTTGCAGGGATCGTCAGATCTCTGGGGGGATCATGTCGGATCGGATCGTGTCGTGGGCAGCAGTGGGCAAACGAAAAGGTACCGATACCACCACTCCCCGGACCTCCCCCAGGAATTTCGACGCGAATCCAGCGGTGGCGACGAGGGTCTCTGAGGAGGCCGAAAAAAGGGGAAACGGGCGAAGGATAGCGGTGTGGGTACTTTTCCCTCTTCTGAGGCCGGGCCTGGTGCGCCAGCAGGTTGGCGCGCTTCCACTGCAGCTCGTTCGCCATCACCATGCCGCGGGGCGCCGACGAGCTCGCCCCCGCCTGCTGGGAGCAGCGCGAGACTTGCGGGCTCGAAGGTTCGAGAATCGCAAGCTCGAGGTTCGGAGGCTCGACGATCCGAGGACCGCAAGCTGACGAGTTCGAGATTCGAAGGCTCGAGGTTCGAAGGCTCGACGAATCGAGGCTCGACGGCTGGAGAGTGCGAGGTCGGGAGGCTGGAAAGCACGAGGATGCTGGACGGCTGTTTGAGCCGACCTCGTGGCTGCATCTGGATTCTTCCCAAAATTCTGGCCAGGAGACATCCCTTGACAGGCCTGAGGGTGAGGGGTATATTTTCCTCCCGAGTCCACACGTCTAGCAGATGGTTTTAACAATCTAACCTTATTCTTAAATCCTGGCGCGGTTCTTCGGATTTGGCCTCCAAATCCCGCTTTTGTGCACCCCAAAGCCCCTCCCGAACCCAAATCAATCCGGGATAGATAGCTGCCCCCCCAGGAAGGGGGTCGAGAGCCCTGGGGTCTCGGATGGAAAACAAACGTCTCGTCGGATGTCTGGGAAGCTGGCACGAGAGAGGACGGAGCAGCCATACATGGATCGGGCCCAAGGCCAGACAGAGGGATCAAGCCCAAACAGACGGGCCCCAAACGAGTGAGAGGTGCTGGCCGTGGCTGGGGAAAACAGGAAGGGACCTCGACAGGACTTGGAAGACTGGACGGTGTGGCCTGGCCACTCCAGCTCCCCATGCACGTCGCTGGGCCCTGAACTCCGACTCTGCGCTCGCACCACTCCTCCCCCGAGCGACGTTTCCAACAAAACGTCAACGCACTCGTTGCTTCGGCGAATGGAACGTGGTGTCCTACCGCCCGCGGCTCACGCGTGAACGGCCTGACCGACTCATTCAGTGACGAGGCCCTTCCGTAACGATCCCCTCGTCCGCGACGCTTCCCTCTGGCCGCTTGCCCACGTCTTGGAGCGAGGCGAGAGGGGTTACGGATGGGGTCGGTCTGCTAGGCCAGCCCAGACATCCGACGATTTTTGAATCTTTCATCGTGCGACCCCAGACGTCCCCGTCCCTTCCAAGGGGTAATTTTCCGTCCCGCATCCACTGTTAACTGGGCCCGAGAACGGGGCCGAGACCCGGAGGAGGAGGAGGAGGAGGAGGAGGAGGAGGAGGGCGAGGAGGAGGAGGAGGAGGAGGAGGAGGAGGAGGAGGGAGCCGAGGAAGCCGAATGGGATTGAAACACACACACACACACACATCTCGTCGGAGATCGGGGGGTCGGCCAGCGAACCGTGCACGAGGCGTGCGACGGTCTTCGCCCTTCTCGCACTGCTCCGACGACGACGACGACGACGACGACGACGACGACGACGACGACGAACAACGACGACGACGACGACGACGACGACGACGGACGACGACGACGACGACGACGACGACGGCGACGACGACGACGACGACGGACAACGGACGACGACGGACGGCGGACGACCCTCCAGGGGGTCGGCAGGCGGCGCGCGCACACGCGCGCGCTTTCGGGCGGCGCCTCCTCGACCGGCAACCATCGACCTCCTGCTCATGGCCAGCGTGCCTGCCCTCCTCCTTTTCCTCCTCCTCCTCCTCCTCCTCCTCCTCCTCCTCCGCCTCCTCCTCCTCCTCCTCCTCCTCCACCTCCACCTCCTCGTCCCCCTCCTCCCCCTCCGGCGGCTCGCGCGAGTCTCCCCCGCGCCCCGAGCTCTTTGGTCGGCACCGGGGGGGCCTGGCAAAGTGGGGTAAACGTCGACCTGGAATCGGCAATGTATCGCCGGTAGATCGGCGATAGGCCCCCTACAGAGAGACCGCACATTCGCGGGTGTGTCGCGGGTGGGACGGCGACAACAAACAACAACAAACAACAACAACAGCAACACCAACAACACCACCACCAACAACACCACCACCACCAACAACACCAACAACAACAGCAACAGCAACAACAGCAGCAACAGCAACAGCAACAGCAGCAGCAACGACGCCAACACCAACAACAACCACAACCACAACCACAACCACAACAACGACAACAACAACGCAACAAACATCATCCTCACCACGGATCGACACTTCGGCCATGCACCCACCCAGGGACAATGAATGACCGTTCGGCCCCATCACTCGGATGTATTCACACAAACACTAGAACCACGCGCGTGCTTCGCCCGCGCCTTGGTTCTAGCGCGCCCCCGCCCTCGACGGCAACACGGCTGCCCTAACAAGTGGACAAACAGAAAGCTTCAAATAAGCATGTGTGCAGACACCTATGGCGAGTAGAACCATCGCGCGCGCTTCGCGCGGGCTCAAGTTCTAGCTAGCTTGAAGGATAGCGCGTCGCGGAGGGAAAAAGAGAGGTCAGCAGTGGCAGGCAACCTGGTCGAATTAGCCACGATAGCGTCCTTCGTCCGTCGTCCTTCGTCCGTCGTCCTTCGTCCGTCGTCTGTCGTCGTCGCCACCCTCGTCGCCGTCGTCTGCGTCGTCGTCTGTCGTCTGAGGCGCTCTTCGTGGCCAAGGCTGGCTTCGTCTCGAAATTCTTGTCCAAACGTACCCCTGGGCATCGCATTTGTTTTTTGCATCTTGGGCTGTCTGGGAAGCCTTTGGGCGTCTCGGGAGCGTCGGGGGGGGGGTCTTGCGAGTTACGTGGGGCTTCCTGTTGGGCTTCCGGGAGCCCAGGGCTGGAAATGTCCGTTCGGCCCCCGCCTGGACCGCTGGGCTCTTGGGGGCCTCTTTCTGGCTTCCTGGATGCTGCTTGGGGCCGCTTGGGGGCCTCTTGGGAGCCTCTTGGGCTCTCTTGGGGGCCTCTTGGGGCATCCTCGGAGCATTCTGGACTGCTTCCTGAAGTCGTCATGGGACCTTCTTGGCATGTCTTCGGGGGCCTCTTAGAAAGAGTTTTGAAACCTTTTGGGTGCCGTCTTGGGGCCTCTTGGAGCCTCTTTTGGGCTTCTTTGGGGCCTCTTGGGGGCTTCCTGGGGGCTTCCTGGGGGCCTCTTGGGGGCATCTTGGGGTGGAGAGCTTGATTTTTCAGCTCGAGTTCCCTCTCTTGGGCCCCCCTTGGGGCCTTCTTGGGGCCCTCTTGCGCAGTCTTAGGCGGCTCTGGGGCCGTCTCGGGGCTCTCTTGGGCCGTCTTGGGGCCCTCTTGGGCTGTCTTGGAGCGGTCTTGGGAGCCTCTCCGGCGGTGCTTTAGCGCCGGAAACACGAAACAGCGAGAATGCAAAAAACATGGACTAAACCTATGGAGATCAACGATTTTGGCTTCTCGGGGCGGTCTTAGGCGGCATCTGAAAGGCCTCTTGGGGCGTCTTGGGGGCCTCCGAGGCAGTTTTAAACGCATCGTGCGTCGCCAGAGACCCCTGGAGGGCGTCTTGGGGGTGTCTCGAGACCGTCTGGGGCCGTCGGGATTGCTGTCTGAGGGCTCCCTGGGGCGGTTTTAAATCTCCCAGAGGCGGGCCCGGGCCCCTGCACACACACACACCACACACCACACACCACACACCACACACCACACACCACACACCACACACCACACACCACACACCACACACCACACACCACACACCACACACCACACACACACCACACA
>CAUYUJ010008835.1:432820-497008 GCA_963575745.1 Prorocentrum cordatum | reverse complement strand
GCTGCCGGCGAAGGCGCGCCACGAGGACAGAATTTAACCCGCCACACTCGTGTTAAATTCTGTTCTTCGACCGGCGGGGACGGGGGGGAATCGGCCAGTCGACCTTGCACCCGGGGGGGCGGGCAGGAGTTGCCCGGCGACCCCCGGGGGGCATCGGGTAAGTGGGGGGTGCGCTCCACACCCCCCTCTTACCCGGTGTCCCCCGGGGGACATCGGGTAACTCGATCTTGCAGGGGGGGGTGTTGGGCATGAGTTACCCGGTGGAGATGGGGGAGCATCGGGTAAGTCGACCTTGCACCCGGGGGGGTCGGGCATGAGTTACCCGGTGTCCCCCGGGGGACGTCGGGTAAGTGGGGGGTGCGCTCCACACCCCCCTCTTACCCGGTGCCCCCTGGGGGACATCGGGTAACTCGATCTTGCAGGGGGGGGTTGGGCATGAGTTACCCGGTGTCCCCCGTCGGACATCGGAGTTACCCAGTGTCCCCCGTGGGACATCAGAGTTACCCGGTGGCCCCCGTGGGACATCGGCCCGTGGGACATCGGAGTTACCCGGTGTCCCCCGTGGGACATCGGAGTTACCCGGTATCCCTCGACATCGGAGTTACCCGGTGTCCCCCGTGGGACATCGGAGTTACCCGGTGGTCCCCGTGGGACATCGGCCCGTGGGACATCGGAGTTACCCGGTGTCCCCCGTGGGACATCGGAGTTACCCGGTGGTCCCCGTGGGCCACTCCATGCTCGCCCGTGGACAAATCGAGACCACTGTGTCCCCCGTTGGACATACGGAGTTTACCCTGGTCCCCGTGGACATAGGCCCGTGGACATCGATTACCCGTATGGCCCCCGGGACAATCGGGTAACTCGACTTTTGGCGGGGGGGACTGGCATGAGTTACCCGGTGGACCCTGTGGGGCATCGGAGTTTACCCGGTGTCCCCCGTGGGACATCGAGATACCCGTGGTTCCCCTGGAAACATCGGCCTTGGACATCGTAGTTACCACCCGTGTCCCCCGTGGGGAACATCGGAGTTACCCTTTGGTCCCCGTGGGGACATCGGCCCGTGTGACTTCGGAGTTACCCGGAGTCCCCCCGTGTGACATCTGGAGTTACCCGTGGCCCCTTGGGACATCGCCCGTGTGACAATCGGAGTTACCCGGTGTCCCCCGTGGGACATCGGAGTTACCCGGTGGTCCCCGTGGGACATCGGCCCGTGGGACATCGACAGACGACGACGACGACGACGACGACGACGACGACGACGACGACGACGACGACGACGACGACGGCGACGCCTCGTGGTCTCCCAGGGGCGAGGCAGTCTTCCCAACTGGGGTGTCCGGCAATGGGGTGTCGGGCCCTCCTCCTCCTCCTCCTCCTCCTCCTCCTCCTCCTCCTCCGTCCTCCTCGGATCGATTTTTGACGGTCCCGGGGCCCGCGGACGGCATCCAGGGGCCGAAAACGGCGAAATGACCCCTCGAGCCTCGAAGTTCGGTCGTCGATCGTCGATCGTCGTCGGACGACGACGACGACGACGACGAAGGTGGCGTGTTAAATTCTGTCCTCGTGGCGCGCCTTCGCTGGCAGAACGCGGCAAGCGGCGCGCGCGAGGAGAACGTTTCGCCAGCGGCCGCCGAGGACCCGAGGACCCCAAGGACAGAATTTAACACGAGGGTGGCGTGTTAAATTCTGTCCTCGTGGCGCGCCTCGGCTGGAAGCCCGCGGCACGCGGCGCGCGCGAGGAGAACGTTTCGCCAGCGGCCGCCGAAGCCCCGACGACCCCAAGGACAGAATTTAACACGAGGGTGGCGTGTTAAATTCTGTCCTCGTGGCGCGCCTTGGCTGGCAGAACGCGGCACGCGGCGCGCGCGAGGAGAACGTTTCGCCGGCGGCCGCCGAAGCCCCGACGACCCCAAGGACAGAATTTAACACGAGGGTGGCGTGTTAAATTCTGCCCTCGCGGCGCGCCTTCGCTGGCAGCACGCGGCAAGCGGCGCGCGCGAGGAGAACGTTTCGCCGGCGGCCGCCGAGGACCTCAAGGGCACACTCCATCGATGCACTCATGTCTGTATACGTGCCCACGCGCGCGCCTGTCGCGGGAAGCCCGCGCACGCCTGGGGCGCGCGAGGAGAATCGTTTCGTCGCCGGCGGCCGCCGATGGCCAAGGGACCCTCAAGGGCCCCAATTTAACACGAGGGTGGCGTGTTAAATTCTGTCCTCGTGGCGCGCCTTGGCTGGCAGAACGCGGCACGCGGCGCGCGCGAGGAGAACGTTTCGCCAGCGGCCGCCGAAGCCCCGACGACCCCAAGGACAGAATTTAACACGAGGGTGGCGTGTTAAATTCTGTCCTCGTGGCGCGCCTTGGCTGGCAGAACGCGGCACGCGGCGCGCGCGAGGAGAACGTTTCGCCAGCGGCCGCCGAAGCCCCGACGACCCCAAGGACAGAATTTAACACGAGGGTGGCGTGTTAAATTCTGTCCTCGTGGCGCGCCTTGGCTGGCAGAACGCGGCACGCGGCGCGCGCGAGGAGAACGTTTCGCCAGCGGCCGCCGAAGCCCCGACGACCCCAAGGACAGAATTTAACACGAGGGTGGCGTGTTAAATTCTGTCCTCGTGGCGCGCCTTGGCTGGCAGCACGCGGCAAGCGGCGCGCGCGAGGAGAACGTTTCGCCGGCGGCCGCCGGGGACCCCAAGGGCACAATTTAACACGAGGGTGGCGTGTTAAATTCTGTCCTCGTGGCGCGCCTCGGCTGGAAGCCCGCGGCACGCGGCGCGCGCGAGGAGAGCGTTTCGCCGGCGGCCGCCGTGGACCCGGGGGCCCCAAGGACAGAATTTAACACGAGGGTGGCGTGTTAAATTATGTCCTCGCGGCGCGCCTTCGCTGGCGGCCGGCGGCACGCGGCGCGCGCGAGGAGAACGTTTCGCCGGCGGCCGCCGAGGACCCGAAGACCCAAAGGACAGAATTTAACACGAGGGCGGCGTGTTAAATTCTGCCCTCGCGGCGCGCCTTCGCTGGCAGCACGCGGCGCGCGGCGCGCGCGAGGAAAACGTTTCGCCGGCGGCCGCCGAGGACCCGAGGGCCCAAAGGACATAATTTAACACGAGGGTGGCGTGTTAAATTCTGTCCTCGCGGCGCGCCTGCGCTGGAAGCCCGCGGCACGCGGCGCGCGCGAGAAAAACGTTTCGCCGGCGGCCGCCGAGGATCCGGGGACCCCAAAAACAGAATTTAACACGAGAGTGGCGTGTTAAATTCTGTCCTCGCGGCGCGCCTCCGCTGGCAAAACGCGGCACGCGGCGCGCGCGAGGAGAACGTTTCGCCGACGGCCGCCGCGGGCCCGGGGACCCCGAGGACAGAATTTAACACGAGGGTGGCGTGTTAAATTCTGTCCTCGTGGCACGCCTCGGCTGGGGGCCGATTCGCCTGCGACGTCCTCGCAACTCTGGGCCCCCAACTGCCGCGCGCGAAATGATCCGGGCCGTTTCGCCTGAGACATCCTCGCAGCTCCGGGCTCCAGTCTTCCGTCCGAGCTACGAGCTCGCGCTTGTTGTTCCCCAAACGGCTGGGTCTGGCCGTGGCCGCCGCCGGACGGCGCCCAGCCTGCCAAACTGGGCGCTGGTCGCGGGCCGCCAGCGTGCTGGAGCACACAACGAAGAAGAGGGATGGGGAACGGCGGAGGGAGGAGAAGGGAGGAAGAAGGAGGAGGGAGGAGGAGGAGGAAGGAGGAGGAGGGAGGAGGGAAGGGGATGGAGGAGGAGAGAGGAGGGAGGAGGAGGAAGGAGGGAGGAGGAGAGAGGAGACGAGGAGCCGGAGATACGGCGGGGGGGGAATGAAGGTCGACCGAGCGAGGAATCGGGGTGGCGGCTAGGGAGGAGGAGGAAGTGCTCGTTGTGTCGGCTGCGGCGGAGTCCTGCAACAACAACCAACCAACCAACCAACAACACCCAACCAAAGAACGAACACCAACCCAACACACACATAAAGAAACAACCAAATCTAAAAGAACGGAACGGAGCACTGACCCGCCCGGCGTCGTCCCCCGGTCGCCTGGCGTCGGCTGTCTTCGCGCCGCTTTCGCCCTCTTGGCTTCTTGTTCTTCTTGCGCCTGGCCGTCTGCTGCGCCCCCGTCCCCAGCCCGCAGGAACCATCCACTCGTCGCTGCCGTTTTTCACCAGACGCGAGAATATGATGATCGGGCTTCCTGGAATCCCGAAGGACAGAATTTAACACGAGAGGGCCATGTAAAATTTTTGTCTGCGGCCAGCCGCTTGTGTCAAAACGCCCTGCATCAGAGCGATCTCCTCCCCAACCGCCGCGCTACTATGAATAACTGCTTCCGCGTTGCGTCATAGCGTCGTGGGCCCCAAACACGCGTTGCATTGTGATGACAGGCGCTCGACAAAGCGTGCCCCATCTTCGTATACGAGCATTGGAAACTTCGCACCAGCACTGCTTGGGGAAAACCTCCAAACCGAGGCAACGGGCAAGGAACGAGGCCTAAACGCCTCACTGCTCTAACCGCGTCCAACCTGCCACACCCCGAGGGCTCAGATAGCGCGCACCGCGTCGCGCTCAGAACCCCCGAGGCCGCTTCGCGCGAACCGACGACCGGGTTGCCGCAAGCATTGCAACGTGCTCCGCTTTGATATCTGTCAAGGACGGCAACAGCAAAGTATTGCCATGCTCGAGAAACCAGTTCTTGATGCTGTCGCTGCAAGCGTTGAACACGCTTTCGGGGCTGGGGATCCTGTTCGCCAAGCGGGCGCGCTGCGCCGGGAAAAATGTTGAGCGCATCATCACAGAACATGAAAGGTGCTTGAGCCTCCCCAGCTGGAAAACGTCGCTGGCGGAAGATATCCCTCGATGAACAGCTTGATGTTTGAACGCGGCGGTGTTACTCATGTAGAACGAGCCAGGCCGCTGCTCGAAAGCGAATGCCCCCTCGGAGTTGGGTGTCCACGCCTTCAGGACGCGATGGCCTCGGTAAGTGAGGCCAAGGTGGAGCATCCCCGCGGCCCCGTCGGTGTGGGGGTCCTCGCTCAACACTTCGGACTCGTCGGCTTTCCCCCAACCGTCACTCTGAGTAATGAACGCTTGGCCTGCGGAGATGAACAGCTCATCCACGGAGGTCAAGGCTACGTGGCGCGCGTTGGCCGTGTCTGTACCCAGCCTGCAGGAGAAGAGAAGCTAGACTGCCCCGCAAACCGTTTTTTTGGAATGGTTCGGGCTGTCATGCAAAACGTTGGGGGGTCTCAAATTCTCGACGTCGTCGTCGTCGTCGTCTCGTCGTGGTCGTCGTCGTCGTCGTCATCGTCGTCGTCGTCGGTGTCGCCGTCGTCGTCCCCCTTGATCGCATCGTCCGTGTCGTCGTCATCGGCGTCGTGTTCGGCATCTTCATTGTCATCGCTTCGGGAGGGGGTTCGGATTTTGGCGCGGTTGAGCCGACCCCGGGAAACGGGCCAGCCCACCCGCCAAACATTTCTTTCACCCCCCCCCGCAACGACGAGGTTTGAAATACTCAGGCAGCATGGCAAAGAGTCCGCGCATCCAGCGGTGGCGACGAGGACTCCCCAAGAGGGCGCGGGAAACCGGGAGGCCCGACGAAGAGCAGCACACAGCGATGGGGGATTTCCCCGGGGCACCGGTACATGCGTCTATACAAGGCCTGATTCAATGCGTCGAACTGCTCCGTGTTCTTCCGCAGGAAGGCCAACCTCCACGCCGTGGTCCGAAGAAGCACGAACGGCCTCAGCTCCAAGCCGTTGAGGCGCCTCGTGGAAGAAGTATCGGGGCTCAAGCTTCCTGATATCCAACCACCCCTCAAGGCAACAATGGTATGGATGACACGTCCGCAAACCCCTTTCACTCGCCCTCGGAGAGAAGGATCCCGTATTCTGCCACCCACCTCTGCCCTCCTCCTCCTCCTCCCCCTCCTCCTTCTCCTCCTCCTCCACCTCCCTCTCATCTTCCCTCCTCTTCCTCCTCCCCCTCCTCCTCCTTCTCCTCCTCCTCCTCCTCCCTATGAAAATAATCCTCTTCTCCTCCTCCTCCCCTCCCTTCTCCTCTCTTCTCCTCCTCCCCCTCCCTCTCCTTCCTTTTTTCCTTACCCCTTCCTCTCCCTCTCCTCCTCCTCTTCTCCTTCCCCTCCTCCACTTCTCCTCCTCCTCCTCCGCCTCTCCTCCTCCGCCTCCTCCCCCTCCTCCTCCTCCCCCTCTCCCCCCCCCCTTCGAATACGCTGTCCCCAAATTCCCGACCTTTTCCCTGGGGCCGTTCTTTCGTCCCGGGGAATTAGTTTCTCGAAGGCCCCGGGGCCCGACGAGGGCCCCCGGAGGCCGAATGTCACCAAGAACCTCGACCTTCCAGCGGTGGCACCTAAGGCGCAGCAGAGTACGGCCAACAAAGTGTGCCAATTTCCCCCTCCCTCCCCCTCTGCTCCGGGTGGAATATGAAGAAATGTGCGTGCCGCTAAAAAAAAAACACGCGGGCAATCATAAATTGAACATCCTGGCTCTGGCATGCGTTTTTGGATGGGCTGGTGATGACACGCGAAGCGCGTAGAATTTGAAGCTTCTTCGCTTGCGCGCCGTCCTGTTGCGCAGCTGGGCGGCACGTCCAAGTCTTGTTGGCAGACAACTGCGGAGGCGCCCAACTCTGCAGCTCCATGGCCGCCAAGTCCTTCGCCGACGTGTCGAAGAACTCATCGGCTTGCAACCAGGCCAAGACGTCGCGCTGTAGCTCCCCTTGCATGAACACGGCGTCACCGTGGACCCCATTCAGAACCATGCTCCCGTTGTGCTGGAATATCTGCAGGCCCGGCCTCCTCAAACGTGCAACTACGAGGACGTCCCCCGCCTCGCCATTGCCGAGGACTTCCGTGGTGACAAGTGGCGCCAACTTCATGTCGAACTCGCCTTTTGGGAGGACCGGGTCCAACAAGCGCTTGAGGAGTGCGCTGCACGCCCACTTTGTCCGAGGACCAACGAAGTGAACGGAGATGTCTGCCCGCCCCGTTGATGTCGCCGTCACGGTAGAGTGAGCTTCCACGATGTTGGCAGCCTTCTTCAGTTTCGCGGACGTCGGCTTGGGCTGAAAACGAAATATCCACGAGCCATGCCCCTCAGACCATGACGCCATCCGGTCACGAGGCTGCTTCGCGAAAACATGTCGGACCGCCCCGTTTCAGCACGCATCGAAGGCCCCTGCGCCGTTCCATTTCGATGCGGCGGGGGAACAGGAGGGGGAGCGGGAAGAAAGGGAGGAGGAGAAGGAGGGGGAGGTGTAGGACAGCCGAGGGGGGAAGGGAGGAGGGAGAGGAGGAGGGGGAGGGGCCGGACGAGGGCGGGGGGGTAAACCCCCCTCGGTCTCCTCCCCGTGGCATGGGGGGGGTGGGGAACCCCAGGGCGGACGGGCCCCGGGCCCCGAAACGTGACCCCAGGACCAGCCGTTCACCCTGACTCGTGTCTGGACAAGGTCCAGGGGCTTCCCGGGACCCGGGGGCAGCCCCTCGCCCCCCTTCTCCGTCTCCTCCTCCTCCTCCTCCTCCTCTTCCTCCTCCTCCTCCTCCTCTTTTTCCTCCTCCTCCTCCACCTCCCCCCCCCCTCTCCCTCCTCCTCCTCCTCCCCCTCCCCCTCTCCTTCCTCCTCCTCCTCCTCCTCCTCCTCCTCCTTTTCTTACTTTTCCTCCTCGTCCTCCCCCTCCTCCTCCTCCTCTCCTCCTCCTCCTCCTCCCTCCTCCTCCCCCTCCTCCTCCTCCTCCTCCTCCTCCTCCTCCTCCTCCTCCTCCTCCTCCTCCTCCCTCTTCCATCATTCCCCCCCTCCCAGGGCCCCGGCCCTTCGGCGACAGGCCTCGGGGAGCAATTCCTCTCGGGACCCTTTTTGTTCAGACACCCGACGGCTCGATTATGTTGAGGCGTGGGCCCCAAAGTCCCCTCGATTCGATCCCCGGGGGCGGGCTCCTCCGACCGTTTCCGCTCTGGTCCCGAGGCCCTCGCCAAGCGAGTGCGCGCCCGCGACCCCGCCAGCCTGCTGGAGCCAAAAAGGGCTGCAGATGCCACCGTCCTTGCGTGGACGCCTGCGGCGCGGACACGACGGTTCCGGGGCCAGGAGACGGCCTCCGGAGGCCGAGGACGTCGAAGACCGCCCGCTGCGATTTTGTGCGGCGTCGCCCGATATGGAAGGTCAAGTTGAAAACTGTCCTAGGAAAGGACATCTGGGGGCCGCGTATTGAGCAAGTCAAAGCATCGAATGTCGGCTTGGTGACTCGAGTGGCTTCCGTGTTGGCCATCGCCGATCAGAATGCTCCGCCATCGACCCATAAATAACGGGGAACACGGGAGGCCGAGGGGGGAGAGGAACGATTTCTATTTTTTTTGGACGTAGCGGAGGGAAGGAAGGTAGGAGTGAGGACTGAGTCCTCCTCCTCCTCCTCCTCCTCCGCCTCCTCCTCCTCCTCCTCCTCCTCCTCCTCCCTCTCTTCCTCCTCCTCTACATCCTCCTCCTCCTCCTCCTCCCTCTCTTCCTCCTCCTCCTCCTCCTCCTCCTCCTCCTCCTCCTCCTCCTCCTCCTCCTCCTCCCCCTCGCCCGCCCCCTTTGTTGCTGGAGGGGCGCAAAAAGGTGCCGACACCGCTGCTCCCCGGAACTCTCCTGGGGTGCTCTCGTCGCTCCTCCTGGCCCCTCCGCCCTCGATCCTCTGCGCGCGCCCCCCCCCCGTCGGGGGGGACAAGAGGGTGCCGATACCACCACGTACTCCCTGGACTTCTCCTGTGTGTGTGGGGGGGGGCATCCTGGCACCAGCCCCGAGGAGAATCCAGCCGTGGTGACGAGACGAGGGCTCTCCAGGAGGAGCGGCGGCGCCGCTAGTCACACCTTTCCCCCCCTCGGATGTCCCGGCTCCCAGCTCGGCTGCACGCGAGAGCGATCCTGGGTGAGAGTGACCTCTGGCGCGCGGCATAGAGAGAGGGCGCGGGGGCCAACATCCCGCGCGCAAGCCGCTGGGCGTCGCAGCGCGTCCAGTGGACGGGATACCCCACCGGGCCCGCACTCAAGGTCCCTGCGGCGAAGGGTCACCCCTACGTGTAGCCGACCCTCGTTGAGCAGGGACCGACCGCCCCGGCATTCCTATTCAGGCCTACCACGACATGTTCTTAGAGCCAAAAACTGTTCGAATAACAGAAACAATACTCTTAGAACGTACACCCGATGTGTCAAAACAAAACAGTCCCAGCCATAATTGTTCCAAGAACATCCCTTGGAAACCACAACAACAGTTTCTTAGAACACTCCTTGGTGGGCCGATGGGCGCGCCAAGACGCTCCGCCACTGCTTGACCACGAGCCACGCCCATCCCGGAGCTACATAGGCGATTTCGGACACACTGCACCCAAAATCGCTTTCATCTCTTGGGGACACATATTTTGCTTCCGCCGCCCTACGCCGAGCTTCCGCCGAGTTTCCGCCGAGCTTCCGCCGGCCTCGCTTCACTCCCGCCGCCCTCCCGCCGCCCTCCCGCCGAGGAAGAGATGACGACTCCTTCGACCCCCGACGGCGAGAGGCCCTGCCTGGAACGCCCCTCGCGGGCCGCACGAGCGGCGAGCGATCCGGCGGACGACCCGCTGCCCGCACGGTGCGCGCGCCCGCGCCAGGCCTCCCGCGCACGGGCCCGCCGGTGCCCGCCTTCTTGGGCCTGTCGTCGCCCTCGGCGGGCCGGCGGCGGGGCGGCGCGGGGGGGGCGCCCTCCCCTCCTGTCTCCTTCGCCGCCCCGCCCCCCCCCCCCGACTGCCCTGTTCCTACACGGGAGGCCGAGGAGGAGGAGGAGGGAGGGAGGAGGAGGGATGAGGAGGAGGAGGAAGATGAGCGGGAGAAGACGAAAAGGAATACGTTGCAGGAGTGGCGGTGCAAAAAGGAAGAAACGGAGAAAGAAGATGACGACGACACCGTCAACGAAAATCCGGCGACGACGGCAATGATAACGACGAGGGCGGGGGCCGACCAGGAGCAGGACAACGGCGATGGTCCGGGGGCTCGCGCACACCATTTTGGAACCACCCTGGCATTAATAAACGCTGTTTGGGGATACTGGACTCTGGCATTAATATGTTTTGTTTTTCCCTGCAGCAGCTATTCATCCATCTGGGCCTCGCGCGCAGCCAGCGCCTCGGCTCTGGATACGTCTTTATAGAATTGCGCGCCTCTGTGGCTGAAGGAGTATCGGTGGTGAGACAAATCCAGGTTGTGCGCCGACCGGAGGTAATGAAACGCCGACAGTGGTATTCTACCACCGTCTGGGACGGCGGCCGACCCAGCTTCCATTGTGACTGGCCAAGCTAGGAGGTCCGCGACAGGGACAAAAATTGGGCCGCGCCCGTGCCCAAATGCACGGGGTCGAACCGGGCTCCACGTGCCGAAAAGGTTGACTTTGGTGCCGTGCTTCTCTGGCCTGGGAACGGGCCACCACGCGGTCGCTACCGCAACTTGTGCCTCAAGTCGCTCGCGCACTACGCGTAAAATCTGCCCGACTTGGATGGGGCATTCCGCATGGGCGCAGCGCCAAATGGCGAACGCGCCGTCCTCGCATGCACTTTGGCAATACCCGACGGAACCGCCGACGTCGTTGCCCACGCTCATGAGCTGCTGTGGGGGCGCTAAATGCTTGCTCCCATGGGGTGCTACAGAGACAGCGAGATCGACGACCCTCTGGGGCAGGCCGACAAGGTTCGAATTGCCTGGCCCATCGGTCGCCCCGCGCATTCCACTCAGTATTTGCGCGAGGTGAATGCTTGACGGTAAGAAATCGGGCAATTCGTGGCGGACCAATTTCATGCAATGGTCGATGTGTTCAACCTCGCTTGCTGGTCGCTGGGCTTCCAACAGTACCGCTTTGAGCTTATGTAGCCAACGGGCGGAACCTGTCTCAAAGCCGCGCGCCCATCCTGGGCCGAGCTTGTCGGGCCAAACACCACGGAGCTCATTCACTTGCGCCCGAGTGCACAACTGCACTGCTGGCGCCCAGCTCTCACTCGTCATCCACGCTTTGTTTTGCAGCGTAAGCGTCCCGTCGCGGCCCCAAGATATGCGAATGTGGTGCGGGACGCTGGCGCCCTTGATGGTAGCCGGTGCAAGGTAAGAAGGCTGCGCCTTCAGGGGGCTCTGCGCGCTCCCCCCCTCCCCGAGCTCCAGAGGAAGGGGAGAACGCGAATGAAGATCGGGGAGTAGCGGGGGGGGGGGCATTCGACATCCCGGAGCCTCTTTAAAATCCCACAGGTCCCTCAAGTGCTTCCAGTGCGGCGGGTGTCTTAATTTCCTGGATAATATGGTGAACAGCTGCGGCAGGGACAGGACGTCTTCGCCAGCGAGCGCCCTGTTTATATACGAGAATATCGCATCCTTGATGTCGTGCGTGTGCCCGACAACCAAGAAAACAAGCTCGACGCTTTCCAGCCGAGTGCCCTCTAAATGCGAAAGCAGCCAGGCGCAAGCAAATATCATAATCGTGTTCTTTGTCTCCTTAGACGTGTTGTCGGCATTCAAGCAAAGCCGCCTTGGCAGGCACCCGATCGCGCCCACTGCTTCCTTCAGCGTGTCCACGAGCAGAGCGCAAGCCATATTGGAGCCGCGCGCATAATCCTCCAACAAAGTGTATATTAACGGCCGTTTTCCCAACACCGCTGGCGCCCACGCGCAGATCAATGACGCGACCAAGCGATCGCCCTGCTTATGGAAGGGCGCGTTAATGAGGGCCCTCACCCTCGGAAGTATTGTCTTGCCCTGGTCCATCTTGTCCCAGCCGGTCACTAGAAGTTCACGCGGATTCCGAATGCTTTCCTGGAAAGGATTGTCGAGGCACAGACGTTGCTGGCCCTGAAACTCATAATGGGCCCCAAGTGTCAAAAGAAGCTGATCTTTGATACTTTGGTCCGGCGACGTCTGGATCATCATCTTCAGGAAATCGCGCAAGCCGCAGCTCGAGAACTTCCCGCATGCCGACCGCAGCACTATGAATGGCAAGTCAACCCGCCAGGCCTTCAAAAACGTGTCCAGGTTCGGTGGCTTGGCCCAGCCCCGACGCTCACAATCGCAGCGGAATATAGAATAGTACTGCTGTTTTGTGCCGCTGGGCAAGAACAATTTATCTTCTAAGGGCGACGTGTCTGCGTGCACCTTCGCGTAATCGAGTAGCCAGGCCCGACAGTCCCTGTAGGCGAGTGATCTTTCACTCACCCATCTTCCCAACGAAAGCGGCGCGATGCCGAGTGCGAGCTTCCGGGCCCTTTGGAGCCCATCGGCGTGTATGTCCGTGATCGCAATGAAGGCTTCTCGGCAAACCTCGCGCCCCAAGACATGGAACTTCGTTTTGAACTCGCCCTCGCCCGCCATCTCCTTCGAGCGACGGAATAGATTCGCTAGTCTATGATCCCGGTCACATTTTGGCAGAGCGTACCAGAGCTTCCTCCACATCAACACGATCTGAGGTGATCCCACGAATGCGTCCATGCACGTATGCTGTTGGCCTCCGCGTCCACATTTCTTATGGAGAGCGTCCCAAATGCGTTTCATGTCCAACTTTGGCACCAACCTTCTGGACTTCGCGAATGCTTTGGGTTTCTGTTCTATGCTGCCGTGTTTAGACAAGTGCCGCTTCATTAGTTTGTATTCTTTTTCTCGTGCTATGCCCTCGGCAATCTCAGCCTGCTCCCACTGGCATAACTTCAACGCGGACCGCCAGTGTAGAACTTGTTTGGTGTGATCAAGGACGGTTCCCTCGGCGATGATATTCAGAGGTTCCACAACAGGCGCGACCTCCGAAATTGCATTCCTGTCAGTGAACGGGTCCCATGATTTCAACGAATCCCATAACGAAAACAATGTTTCTGTGTTGGTGCTATCAACTGCCTCACTCTCCAGAACGATTGCGTCGTCGTCGGGTTCTTCATCGACGTCCGCCTCTTTCCCGCCACACTCCAGCACGCCTGGCAAAGCGGAAACGAGCCAATCGGCTTCGGCGTCCCTGCAAGCCCGCGCGCCCTCGCCGTCGAAGCACCACCCCTGGTCGGCTGGCTGCGGCTCCAGCGCCCAGAAATGATAATTCCCGATGTTGGCGATAGAACATACTTGCAAGTCGGATTGGCCCACCAAGCTTGGCGCGCAAACTACTTGGGGTTCAGGCACAAGGCACACGATCTGAATTTCGAAAAGGGCAGAAGCAGCCATCAGCAAAGGTGTGTCGATCCATTCGCCCATGGCCTTCATGCGCGCAAAGTAATCCTGCATGCTGGGGTATTCCATCGTAACCCACTGTTCTATTGTTGTGTCCGGTAGAAGCGGCACATCTCTGTTGTCCGAAATCCACTTCAGGAGCATCAGACGCATCGCCCGAATGGCAGCATGTCTGCCATGTGTTCTCACAAAGCGAACAAGTATGTCACTATGCTGGTTTCCTGGCTGCAGCCTCTCCAGATTTCTGAGCACAGCATCAGGGCCGCAATTTCCATCTGTCAAAGTGTTTCGGTCAATGGTTAGGCCATTGCGCTGGGCTGTGTTCTCTATCGCTGTTTCGAGTTGGGCCCGGCTCTCTGGGCTCAAGTCCACGCGCGGTTTGTCTCGCCGCCCAGAAAGAGCCACGAAATCTGGTAGCTGTGTGAGCGGCGCACATGCGTCTTTATATCTCCACGGTGCCATGATATTAACATAGGAGGCATGGGGGCATGTATTCAACGTTTGAGCCAGCATGTGCGCCGGAATGCGATGATTGCGCGATACGGCGACGGCTGTCGGTCGTGGCAGTAGCCGCTGCACCATGCTGGGCCATGCTAGGCAAGGCAGCCGAATGAGAGATCGAAGGCAACGTGAAACTACAAGCGATTTCCCCTGGTTGAGGAAAACTTGAGATGGAGTACAACTGTGTTGTGTTGCTTGCGGCCGTGATCTAATTGTCAATTTATATGATCGAATCTAGTCTCCCCCTTGCTTGACCATCGTTTCACAATCGAACCGACAAATCGACAAAAACGCCATCCGACAAAATGAACTACATTTGGTCGGGTGCCATTTTTTCCCCAAGTAGGCTTGCCTAAGGGGATCTTACGCGTTTGTGAAGGACCGCTGGGCCCGCGGCCCTTCGCGAGAGGCGGCGCCCGGTGTTGCCCGATTCGTTGGGCCTGCGTTCATGTAGGTGTTGCCGTTTTGTTTTCGGCGTTCCGCTTGGTTTCCAGTTAGCGTTGCCTGTATTCCTCGGCGTTCCATGGTTTCTTCCTGTGGGCGTTCCCCAGGCACTTCTGCATTCCTCGTTGCCGTGTCCTGGTTTGCTATAAGCGTTCCCTGGGTTCCTTGGGAGTCCTCGGTTCTTTGTTTTTTCTTTTCCTATCGGCATGCCCTGCGTTCCTCAGAGGGTTCCTCGGTGTCTCGGGCTCGTTGTCCATCTAAGACGCCTGCGACGAACCATCGCCGCCGCATGCCTTTTGGAAACGTCTATGTGGCCAAACGTTGTCCCAAGTTTGGCCAAGATATTGAACCATTGTAGTGGCCTTCGGCCAGTGCCGCCGATCCGGGGCGCTCCGGATGCCAGTGGCGACTCTTGGGGCCTCTTGGGGGCTTCTTGGAGGTTTCTTGAAGCCTCCTGGGGGCATCTTTGGGTCGAAGGCCCGAAATGTCAGTTGTTCCCCCTCTGGGTCCCCTCTCGGGCCCGTCCTGGGGCCCTCTTGGGCCGTCTTTGGGGTCTTTTGGGCCGTTTTGGGCTTTCTTTGGCCGTCTTGGAGCCCTCTTGTAGGCCTCTTGGTCCGTCTTGGGGCGATCTTGAGGGTCTCTTGGGCCGTCTTCGACGCTGTGAAAGCCGAAGAGGCGAATATACTGAAAATGTACGTCCCCCCCCACGGAATGAAACGAGTTTTTGCCTCTGGGGGCCCTCTTGGGGGCCATCTTGGAAGCTTTTTGGGGCGTCTTGGAAGCTTCTTGGGCCGTCTGGGGGCCATTTTGGGCGTCTTGGACCGATCGTTCGACGACTCGGAGCCCTCTTGGGCCGTCTTGGAGGCCTATTGGGGTCCTCTTGGCCCGCGCGGGGGCCCTCCTGGGCCCGAAAGAGCCCCCCCTCGGAAAAGGGGAACTGCCCCCCCCCTTACCCCGGCAGGGTCACCCCGGCACCCACCCCCCAGCAGAGCTGAAACCCAGGAACTGATGCTCAGGCTATACTCACACGCCGGATCGGCGGATATGTTGCCCGAGTCGTTGTTGAAATTCTTGGGGGCACGCTGGAGGGAGGATGATGGAGAGGAGGATGGGAGAGAGGAGAAGGAAGCCTCGGAGGGAGAGGAGGCCTCCCGGGAGCCTCTTGGGACACTCTTGGGACCTTCTCGAAGTTTCCTGGGGGTTTCTCGGAGGCCTCTTGGGTGCCTGTGGGAGCTTCTTGGGGGGCCTCTTTGGCCGTCTTGGGGCGTTCCTGGCCCGTCTGACGCCATCGGAAGCTGTCCTGGGGTCTCTCTGGGCCGACTTGGAGCCCTCTTGGGGCGTTTCAGGGCCTTCGTGGAAGTCTCCTTGGGCCGTCTTGGGGCCCTCTTGGGGCCGTATTGCGGGCCTCTTGGGCTGTTTCGGGGCCCTCTTGGGCGGTTTCTTTTCACGATGCTGCTCTCGCCTGAGACTTCCTCATCTTCTCCGACCAGAAGCGTACACTAGTTCGACAATCACACGGGTGGAGGGCGTTTCCTCTTCAAAATCTGGCTCTCGCCCTCCTAAAAATCTGGCTCTCGCTTTAGACTTCCCGAGGTCCTTATGACCAGAACTTGCGCAACAGTTACACGGATGGAGGGCGGATCCTTTGCAAAACGGGGTTCCCTGGACATGAGACGGGGAGGGTGTATTTCAGCGTCGTTGATACGTCCTCGGTCCTCCTCCTCCTCCTCCTCCTCCTCCTCATCCTCCTCCTCTTCCTCCTCCTCCTCCCCCTCCTCCCCCTCCTCCTCCTCCGCCTCCTCCTCCTCCTCCGCCTCCTCCTCCTCCCCCGTCCTCCTCCTCCTCCTCCTCCTCCCCCTCCTCCTCCTCCTCCCCCGTCCTCCTCCTCCTCCTCCTCTCCCTCCTCCTCCTCCTCCCCCGTCCTCCTCCGAGTGGTCTTCGGGCCACAACTCGGACCTCGGGCGGCCGCTCGGGACGGCTCTGGCACCCCGGGGGGCGCTCTCGGCGAGGCGCGGCCGCTGGAAGGCACCTCGCGGCGAGGAGACCTCCAAAAACCGGCGTAAACCCCCGAGGACTTCTTCCTCGGAGCCGGGGGGCCGCCGCCTCTCCCCAGAGATCCGATGTCGTGATTTTGTCCATGCGGGGTCCCCGGTGGTCATTGGAGGTCCTGGCAACTTCCCTGGGGCCGGCCGATGACGACGACGATGACGACGACGGCGGCGGCGACGACGACGGCGACGACGACGATCCGAGTTTGGGCGGCCCGAAAGCCCAGGAACGGCCTCCGGAGGCCGAAAGCGCCGGATAAAACCTCCGCGCTGAAGTACGCACGACGTCGGAGTTCTGGGATACCCTCTCGCACCCCCCCGCCGCCGCCGCTGCCTGCGGCGGCGGCGACGGCGGCGGCGGCGGCGACGGCAGCGGCGGCGGCGGCGGCGACGGCGGCGGCCGACGGACGACGGACGACGGACGACGGACGATGGCGACGGCGACGGCGACGACGACGGCGACGACGACGGCGACGACGGCGACGGAGACGGCGACGGCGACGACGACGACGACGGCGGCGGCGGCGGCGACGATGACGACGACAACGACGTCGACGACGACGACGACGACGACGACGACGACGACGACGCCGGCGGCGGCGACGACGACGACGAGCGGCCGAGCGGCCGAGCCGCACGGGGGGCGAGCGGGGGGCCGCCCGCGCCTGCGTCAGGCTGGTGGCCCCGGCGAAGGCGACGCTGAACGTCCGGGACGCCGTTGGCCACGGCGTCGAGGGCGGGCGCGGCCTCGCCCTGCGCCGCCCCGCGCGACGGGCGCGCGGAGAACGGGGACAGGGCGAGGAGGATGAGGGGAGGGAGGAGGAGGAGGCGGCAGCGGAGGAGGGAGAGGAGGATGAGGGGAGGGAGGAGGGAGAGGAGGATGAGGAGGAGGAGGAGGAGGGGGAGGAGGAGGAGGAGGAGGAGGAGGAGGAGGAGGAGGAGGAGGAGGAGGAGGAGGAGGAGGAGGGGAGGGAGGAGGAGGAGGAGGAGGAGGAGGAGGAGGAGGAGGAGGAGGAGGGGAGGGAGGAGGAGGAGGAGGAAGAGGAGGTGGAGGGAGCACCCACCAGAGTCTGGGGGCGGCCCAGAGTCTGAACAACACCATTTCCAGATATCTTAGTTTAATTGACCAACTTGCCTGAGACATCCGCAGACTTCTCAAAAGAGGCAGGATAATAAAGACAACTGGAGGAGAACGAGAATTAGAAGGGCGTTCAGGAGCAATAAAAGGATAATAATCATACTTCAGGATAATTCATGTCTTCGACGACGTTTACGTCGATGACGGCGATGCTTTTGTCAGGGTGCTAAGATAATGCTACGGTGCGGAACGGGAGGGATACCGTCGGGTGGACCACCCCCTACGACAGCCGAAAAACAACACATTTCCTTAGAGGAGTTTCGACAGACACCTCATCGGGCAAAAAAGAAAAACGAATCGGAACGAAGAGTAGAAGAGGAAGACGAGGAGATCAACAATTCGCCCCAGACTTTTAGCATTTCTTATCAGAACTGACCAAATCGCCCGAGACATTCTCGCATTTCTTGCTAGAATTGGCCATATCGCTCGAGACGCCCTCACATTTCTGATTGCAGTGTCCAAGCTGGCCTGATACATCCTCGCATTTCCCAATAGAACTGGCCAAATGGTTTGACGCATCCTCACATATCCTAACAAACTTGGCAACATCGCTTGATACATCCTCGCATTTCCTAATCGAATTAACCACATCGCCTGAGAAATCCACATGTCTTCGACGACGATCACGTTGACGACGACGTTTTTTTTTTTTTTGTTGTTTGAGAGGGTGCTACGATAACGCTACGGTGCGGAGCGGGTGGGGTACCGTCGGGTGGACCACCCCCTACGACGGCCGAAAAAAACATATGTCGTTTAAAAGGAGTTCCAAAAGAAACCTCGTCGAACAAACAAGCGAAGCAGAACGAAGAGTAGAGGAGGAAGATGAGGAAATCTACAATTCGCCTCAGACTTCCTAGCATGTCTTATCAGAAGTGACCAAATCGCCTGAGACATCCTTACATGTCTTGCTAGAATTGGCCATCTCGCTTGAGACACCCTCACTTTTCTGATTACAGTGTCCAACATGGCCTGAGACATCTTCGCATTTCCTAGTAGAATTCGCCACATCGCTTGAGACATCCTCACATTTCCTAATAGAATTGGCCACATCGCCTGAGACATCCTTGCATTTTTTGAATTGGTCGTATCGCTTGACACATCCTCACATTTCTGATTACAATGTCCAAACTGACCTGAGACATCCTCGCATTTCTGAGGAGGAGAACAAGAATGTTGCGATTTGCTTCAATTAAGATGGTTAGCAGTCATACGCTGCCCAGGGAGAATCAGAAGAGTCCAAGACGGCCTAGGAGCCCAGAAGAATTCAATACGGCACAGGAGAGTTCTTCGAGGCACCCGACAAAGAGCCCCAGCAACCTTCATCAAGGGCACAGCGCCCCCCCCTTCTGGGTCCTCCAAATGTCCCCTCAAGAGCTTCACGCTGGCGCGCAGGCCCAGGCCCAGGCCCCAGGCTTGGACCTTCAGCCGCCGAGCGCACGAGCTCTCGTCTCCACCTCAGGTTTTCACGCAGGCTCAGTTCCGCAATGTCTCGTCATAGCACCGATGGGGGGGTTGGTTTGTACGAGAGGTGGTATCAGAATCCTCAGGGCGACGACGCTTTGACTCGACGGGAGGTCAGAGGGCTCAGAGCGGAGGCTGAGACGAAGGCCGCTGTTTAGAAGGCCGTTGCTGAGGCGGGGGCTCAGGAAAAGACCGCGTCAGTCAAGAAGCGTCCTGCAGGGAAAAGCGCGATCAGGAAGAGGCCTGCCGCAGAGGTCAGGGGCAAGGCTTCGTCAGCGAAGAAACGCCCAGCGCAGGGGGCAGGAAACAGCAGCGCCCAGGAGAGTGAGGATTCCCACAACGGCAGTTACGATGAGCCGCCCAAGGACCAGCCGCAGAGTCAGCTTCGCAAGCCCAGTGAGTTGCTGAAACGCCTCGGGCCTGCAGGCGCCGCGCCTTTCAGGGGCCTTCTCTGACTCCTGTCAGCGTAGTTTTTCTCGGATGTGCTCTCATTGGACGCTGTGTTCAGACCGCAGTCCAATCAGCCCACTGCCCATGACTCGATTTCAGTACTCAGCAGGGAGGAGAGGAGGAGGGAGGAACAGAGGAGGGAACAAGTCAGGAGGGGAGTCGAGCTCAGCCTGTCAGGCCGCTTCAGACCCGAGAGACTGTATCAACGCGTTTTGGCACCTTCAGCAATTGTATACGTTTTGGCCGCTTCAGGAATTGTATGCGGTTTCAGAAGCCTCTCAGCACTAGTCAGAGCTGCTCTGCCCTCGCAGCGCTAGTCAGAGCCGCAACGAACCATCAGCATCACCATCATCGTCATCGTCATCACCATCAACGTCATCATCACTTCCTCACAATTCACTCACAGACAAGGCTCCCGCTTGTCTCAGATTCACTTGTGCCAGACACCCTCGCATTTCTTAATCGAGAGTTGGCCAAGTTCCCTCAGACATCCTCGCATCTTTATTTAGAATTGGCCACATCGCCTGAAACATTGTCGCGTTTCTTAATCGAATTGGTCCAAAAGCCTGA
Source organism: Prorocentrum cordatum (assembly GCA_963575745.1). Lineage (NCBI taxonomy): Eukaryota > Dinophyceae > Prorocentrales > Prorocentraceae > Prorocentrum > Prorocentrum cordatum. The sequence goes on along the minus strand of CAUYUJ010008835.1, from coordinate 477,190 downwards.
GACATCCTCGCATTTCATGATACAATTTGCCCAATCGCTTGAGACATCCTCATAGTTTGTAGTAGAGTTGGCGAAATCGCCTGAGACATTCTCACATGTCTTCATAGAATTGGCCAAATCGCATGAGACATCCTCGCATTTGTTTATAACAAGTTGCTCAATCGCCCGAGACATCCTCATAGTTTGTACTAGAGTTGGGCGAATCGCCTGAGACATTTCTGACATTTCCTCATGGAACTTGCCAAATCGCTTGAGACATCATCACATTTCTTGATAGAATTGGACAACAGATTTTTGCCGGGTGCTCCTCCCTCCTCACTCCCTGCTGCTGCTGCTGCTGCATCTGCTGCTGCTGCTGCTCCTCCTTCCCCTCCTCCTCGCCCTCCTCTTCCTCCTTCTTCTCCTTCACCTCCTTGTCCTCATCCTCCTCCCTCTGCCTGCTGCTGCTGCTGCTGCTGCTGCTGCATCTGCTGCTGCTGCTGCTTCTCCTCCTTCTCCTCCTCCTCGCCCTTCTCTTCCTCCTTCTTCTCGTCATCCTCGTCCTTCACATCATCATTGTTTTTTGCCGGGTGCTAAAGATATCGTTCGGCGAAAATGGCCCCTCGGAAAATTGAAAAAAAATGCGGTGCTAAGATATCCCTGGGGGATGTCTTAATTGTTTCTTCGGGTTAAGCCCACCCCGGCCGCTGGAAATAAATCCAGCCACGTCGCCGGGGACATATCACCCACCAAGCCGCCAGATATAGATCCGCCCGAACTGCTGGAAATACATCCACCCAAGCCGCCGGCAAAAATCCACCCGAGCCGCTGGAAGTAGATCCACCCAGTACCGCAGCGCACGAGGGGCCCAACTTGTCGAAACTGCGCGAGGCCCTCTCCCGAGGAGTTACTGTTGGTCTGCATGCTCACTCGCGTAGCGCTCGACGGTGTAACTGGATGCGTCGCGGAGGACTGCAGCAGCGCTGGGATGCCAACGAGACGGCGGCGTGGCCTTCCCCCCGCGCCCTTCGAGCTTGGCCTTGGCAGACTGGGCAACGCCTTTGCCCCCCGCGGCACCCTGGCCAGCATCCTCGCCCATGTAGCATGACTTGGCTGGGGTCTTCGGGTTGGCTTCGTCGGTGGCCAATGGGGTGGCCGAAAGGGTCTCTATGCTTCCTGGTGCATCTCGATATGCTTCGGCTTTATGCGCGGGTTCAGTTGCTACCTGCTTGCCTGGTTCCTCTGCGCGGGCTCTCTAGGAAGCGAGCCCCTTCTTCTGCTTCGTTTGGTTCTCGTGGATCTTGTCGGCCGTGGTCTTGAGTTCGCCTATGCCGCTCTTGACAAGCTCAGAGGAGTTGGCCTACATCGCCTCCTTGCGGCCCTGGGCCTCGCGACGATCCCCTTCTGTGGCCGCATTCTCCGAGGCCTCGAGCCAGAAGCGCCTTCCGTCCTCAAGCCCGATTTGCGCGCCTTTGAAAGGGCAGGGTCGAATTCCATGAGCGTTGAAGCAGACAGAGGCTGTAGAAGGAGCAGGGCCGACTTTCACAACGACCATTCTAGCCAACCTCTACACTGCCGCCTCGTGCACAGCGCGGGCGCGGTCTAATTTCCCAGAAGATATATATATATATATATATATATCCTTGCAGCTGGGCCTCCGTGAACTGGGCCTCGATATTCTCGAATTCTTCGGCGGTCCGACGGAGGGCGCCCTCCGCGCGCTGGGCGTTGGCATTGGCACGGTTCACCGAGACTTTCGACTCACTCTGCTACTGGCGCCTGTCGTTCAACTTGATATGGTAGCGCTGCCCTCCCTCGGTGTCTCCATGGCTGGTGAGGAGCTGGACAAGCGCGACAAGTCGCTGCTCCTTGTCTTGGGGAGGGCCCCCCCTCGAGGTCCTCGAAGCCAGGGGCGGTTCCGTCATTGAAACCCTCCTATCCTCGCGCCCTGCACTTGCAGTCCTGTCGCGGTGAGAGGCCCTCCAAGGTGGCACAGGATCAAGGGAACGATGACGGCTGCCGTGTCTCTGGGAGCGCTGCTGCGGCGAGGGCAGCGGGTGCGTACAATGCTTGCACCATTGCTACCACGAGATGTTCTTGGCACAGAGACGCCTGGCGCATCGCACACATTCCGAGTGCTACCCTGCCTCGTCGACTCTCTGCTGCTCTACAAGCGCGCGTTGCATGGCACGGCGCAGACACAGGGAGAGATTGGCAGGCGCCTGAGGCCAGCCGCCTGCCCGGGCGTTGCCTCCAAAAGCCGACGGTCGCACGAGGGCTCACCGCCGGGACAGCGAAGGGAACGGCGTCTGCTGTCGGGCGGCTAACCTCGAGCCAGCCCCTCGGCTGCAGGCAAGTACAACAACCACTGTGTGAAAATTTCGTACTTCGCCAAACTGGCTACGGAACCTCGTCCTCCTCCTTCTCCTCCTCATCCAGCTCCTCTTCCCCCTCCTTTGGCTGCTGCTGCTGCTGCCACCGCATCCGCCACCACCACCGCCGCCACCACAACCACCACCACCACCACCACTACTACTACGACTACTACTACGACTACTACTGCTGCTACTACTACTACTACTACTACTACTACTACTACTACTACGACTACTACTACGACTACTACTACTACTACTACTACGACTACTACTACTACTACTACTACTACTACACTACTACTACTACGACTACTACTACGACTACTACTACGACTACTACTACTACTACTACTACTACTACTACTACTACTACTAACACTAACTACTACTACTACTACTACGACTACGACTACGACTACTACTACTACTACCACCACTACCACCACTACTACTACTACTACTACTACTACTACTACTACTACTAGAGTACTGCTACTACTACTACCACTACTACTACTACTACTACTACTACTACTACTGCTACTACTACTACTACTACTACTACGACTACGACTACGACTACGACTACTACTACTACTACTTCTACTACTACTACCACTACTACTACTACTACTACTACTACTACTACTAACTACTACTACGACTACTACTAACTACTACTAGCTACTACTACTACTACTACTACTACTACTACTGCTGCTGCTGCTGCTACTACTACTACTACTACTACTACTACTAGGGCGCGTACTCGTGCGCTAGTACTACTACTACTACTAGTACTAGTACTATAACTAGTACTAGTACTAGTACTAGACTAGTACTGCTACTACTACTACTACTACTACTACTGCTACTACTACTACTACTACTACTACTATTACGACGACTACTACTACGACTACTACTAGCACTACTACTACTACTACTACCACTACTACTACTACTACTACTACTTCTACTACTACTACTACTACTACTACTACTACTACTACTACTACTACTACTACTACTACTACGACGACTACTACTACTACTGCGACGACTACTACTCCTAATGCTACTACTACTACTGCTACTACTACTACTACTACTACTGCTACTACTACTACTACTACTACTACTGCTACAACTGCGACTACTACTACGACTACCACCACTACGACTACTTCTACTGATGCTACTACTACTACTACTGCTACTACACTAAGACTACTACTGTTGCTACTACTAGTAATAGTGATAGTGTTAATACTCTACTACAGGTACTCCCACTAGCCACCAACCCCTCCCGTGCCCTACCTCCGTGACCCCTTCAAGTATTTCTTCCTCCTTCTTCTCCTCCTCTTCCTCCTCCGCCTCATCATCACCATCATCATCATCATCAGCATCCTCATCCTCCCCATCGTTATCAGCATCACCATCATCATCATCAGCGGCCTGGGTTGAACACGACAACAAGGATTAATCCCAGCGGCCTGGGCTGATCCAGCGGAGGGCGGGCGGCGTGTACAAGAGAGGGTGAGGTGCCCCACAACAAATGCAACTCCTTCAAGCATCTCCTCCTCCTCCTCCTCCTCCTCTTCTTCCTCGTTACCATCATCATCAGCATCCTTATCCTCCCCATCATCATGAACATCATCATCATCATCGTCATCATCAGCGGCCTGGGATGAATACGGCGAGAAGGATTAATCCCAGCGGCCTGGATAGATCCAGCGGCGGGCGGGCGGCGTGTATGAGACAGGGTGAAGAGCCCCACCAACAAATGCAACATTAGCCTGGCGAAGGGCCCAACCATGTGCTGCTGCGAGTACCGCGAGGGAGAGGAGACGAAGGAGGGGGGGCAGCAAAAAGGACTGTGGCGTGCATGAGGGGGAGAAAAGCTGACGCGGGCGAGCGGGGCGTCCTCTTGGTTTCGCCCGGGCCCCGTGCGCGGCCTGTGCCGCGCAAAGGGTGAAGCCAATAAGGGCTCTGCGGCAAAGACTGTGCGCCGCGGCCGCCCGTGCTATTGCCGGAACAGCGGGCAGCTCATGACCCCCTGTCCGTTCGGGAGATTCGGGGAATGGAGGCCGCCGCCCCCCTGTGCTCCTCGAGCACTGCGGGCATGCCGAGGGGGGGCGCCCGTGGACCCCACCACTCTTCGGGAGCGAGAGGGTGCTCTGGGCCCCACCCCCTGCCATGGGTGGTCAGCGCTGTTCTTTGTCATCCCTCCCCTGACCCTTTCTCCTGCTGCTCCTCCTTCGGCTCAGTTCCCCTTTCCGACAGCTGAGATTACCAGGCAGGCCGCTGTCCTTGACGGCGCCGCACATGACAGCGAGCGAGTCGAAATAAATCCTCGGCCCTCCGCTACTTTCTCTTCGCCCCGCAGGGTGGAGTTGCTGCGGAGATTTGCTGCTGGCATGCTATCTGCAGACGAAGAAGGCGCACCCTATGAAAGTATAGATTATTGGCAAGAGCCTCGTGGTTTTCTGTAGCTCCGGGTGATCTGGGATCGTAACCTTGGTGCGACAGTTGTGTTTGTCATCGAGGTGAAAGGGGGCTGAGAAGTCTTGCGCTGTCACTGGGTGCGCGGCTGAGGTGGAAATCCTTGGTGCGGATTCTCCTTGTTGTCATCGTCGTCGTCGCCGCTCCGCCTGCGCCGCGAGCCACCCGCTATCAGAGTGAGGGGGCCGAGCGGCCTTACACTGTCCCTGGGTGCGTGGCTAAAGTAGGGTTCCGCGATGCGGGATACTTTTTGCCCATGCCGTGACTGATTTTGTCGTCGTCGCCGTCGCCCCCCGATGCGTGCCGTTGCCCACACGCGACCAGCCCGCGACCAACCCGCGACCCACCCGCGAACCACTCGCGCTGCGACACACCCGCGACAAGCCCGCGCCGCGACCAACCTGCGACTCAAACGTTATACGACCTCAACACAAGTCGGCGCCTGCGTCGGGCCAGTCCCTCTCAGTGCGTTCAAAAACAACATCGGCGCTAGCGGCGGGCTGATCTGCGATGGCTTTGGGGTGCACCGTTGTGCGCCTCAGCCTGGGCGCCCCGTCAGTATCCGAACCTGCGAAGGACTAGGTTTGGATGAGGGGGTCGAACGGTCACTCACTGTCCCTGGGTGCGTGGCTGAAATTGGATTCCGCGGTGCGGGTTTCTGTTGTTGTTAATGTTATTATTCCTCTTCTTCTTCTTCTTACTGTAATTGTTGTTTTTGTTGAATTCTCACTCCTGAATAAAGAATATTGTAGTATTGTTGATCCCCTCTGCCCGGTAACCGCTCTATGCGTCCATTTTATCCTGGGCCTCGTACGTTTTTTAGAAGGGAATGTGAATTTTCACCAAATTGCGCCCCCGGCCCCCGGTTTACAACAACAGCGGCTCCCGCCTGATACTTCCTCCTCACAATGTATTCCCAAATCGGCTCTCGCGCGGGACTTCCTCACAAAGTATGCAGACATCGCGTTCCCGCGTGGTGCGTCCTTGCAATTTATTCAGACGCCGCGCCCTCGACACTCAGGAACCACGCTCTCCCTTTGAATTTCCTCACGATTTACTTATGAACCGCGCTATCGCTCGAAACTTCCCCGCGATTCATGCGGGACGCACGCTTCAGTAACCCGCCTGCTCGACTTGGCCGTCCGGGCCCACCTTCCCGACCCGCCCGTTAGGGTCTACCCGCCCGATGTGCCCGTCCGGTTCTGCCAAGTATTTTCTGTTCCTAGCCCCGCTCCTGCTATTCTGTTCCGTGCTCCATCCTCCTCCCTCCCCCTTGTCCCTTCCTTCCATCTGTCCTCCCTTCCCCTACATTAGGGGCTGCACGAAATACACGTTGCAGGTAAGAAAGAAAAGCCCCTTAAAGGATTCAGATCGAAGACGAAGAGGGCCGGAGTCGAGGGCTTGGGATATATATATATATATATATGTATATATTCAAATATATATGTATATATGATGATCGGCACGCAAAAAGAAAACAGCAGACAGTCGCAACATGAGTGTTATTGTTGTTGGTGACCTCTCACTCTTGAAGAATAGTTAGTGTTGATCACCGACACCAGTGCTTACTGTTCTTCAATTACAGTGACCTCCTCGGGGCTCGCACCCTGTTGGCTTATGAAGGGAAGAATATTGCTGCTCAAACTGCGTTGTTGGTCCCCGGCTACAACCACAACGGTTCCCGCATGATACTTCCTCACAAGTGAATGCAAATTCGCGCTCTCGCGCGGGCCTTCAACATCTATGCAGGAGGCCCGCTCTGGCGTGGGCCTTCCTCGCGATGTATTCAAACGCCGTGCCCTCGACACTCAGCAGGAATCACGATTTCGCTTTGGCCTTTCTAGCGATTTACTTGGGAATCGCCTTAATTCATGCAGGACTCACGCTTCAGCAGCCCGCCTGCTCGATCAGGCCGCCTGGGCCCACCTTCCCGATCCGCCCGCTAGGGCTTTCCCGCCCGATCAGTCCGTCTGGTTCTGCCACGTGTTTTCTGTTCCTGGCCCTCCTCCTGCTTATCTCTCTCGTGTTCCATCCTTCTCCCTCCCCCCACCATCCCTCCTCTCTTCCCATGCTTTAGGGGCTGCGCTACATGCACGGGGCAGGTAAGGAAGATATACCCCCAAGGGGGTACGATCGAAGACGAAGAGGCCGAGTACCGAGGGTATGGGATGCACGTGTTGAATGATACTCGAGCAGAAAGGAGAGAACAATCTTAACATGTTGCTTGTTGGGGTTGTTGTTGCTGTTGTTGATGTTGTTTATTGCTTGTTGTTTGTTGTGGGTTGTCGTCATCCCACCCGCGACCCCGCCCGCGACCCACCCGCGACCCACCTGGCAACCCATCCGCGTTTCACCCGCAACCCACCCGCGTTTTACCCGCAACCCACTCGCGACCCACCCGCGACACGCCCGCGACCCACCCACTTGCTTTGACGAAACATTCGGCGCCTGCGGCGGGCTCGTTGCATAATGTGTTGAATAATCGGCGCCTGCGCGTTGCGTAATTTGCTCTAATCGGCGCCTGCGGCGGGCGTCTTTAGAGGCTCGCAGGCGGCCGACGACTCCGCCGCCTCCTCACTCTTATTCGCAACTGCGGGGTGCTACATATGGTTATCACTGGTACTTTGTCGTTTGATTTGGCAGGGGACGCGGAAGACAAATCGCAAGGCGTCCTGCGAGGAACAGGGGTGGGAGAGAGGGGAGAGGAGTAGGGGAGCAGAGAGGTGAAAGATTCGCGCTTCTCTGCCGTGGGGAGAGAGGGGTACTCAGGATCCCCGCCCTTGCCCCATAGCGGCCCTGCCCCTCTTCAGACCGGGGAGATCACACACAATCGAGCATACCCTGGCTCGCCCAAACATCATCGAACTCTGCGGCGTCATAGTGATTCCCCGGCCTGGCCAACGCTGCTGCGGTGCCTTGCTTCTGATCGCCCGCCCTGCCCGGTGGAGGGGCAGAGCGCCCCCCCCCACCCCTCATGAACTTGGCCAGCTGGGAGTACGTCAGGTAGGCTACCAACACAGCCAGGGCGAACACGTCCAACGCCGCCCATGCGCTGAGCGCTCTGAGAGCGGTATTTGCAGCTGTCCCGACCGCAACTCAGTCCTGGAGCTGACCCCGACCCCTCGTTTCAGCGCTTTCTGTCCACTGCGAGACAAGAAGCCGAGGCGACGAGAGGGCATTCAAGACAAGAGTGCGATTTCGCTCCAGGTCGTAGGGGACGGGGCTGCTCTCGACTTCAAACGTCCAGCGAAGTGCCAGAGATGCCCGACCCACAAGCTTCAAGCTCTGGGACGCATCGCGGGAGCAACGGGGCATCGTGCCCTCTCTCGGCCCCTCCCCCGCCAGGTCGTCTCGCCCTCTCCCCTCGGGGGTCCCCCGGGCCCCCCACCGTGCATGCTGGGCCGTCCAGCCTGCAGCCCGAAGCTGAATCGGACATCGCGGGTGTGTCACCACTGCTGCGGGCGTGCGGTGAGACTCGCGTGCTGCAGGGCCTGCGAGCGTGGAGCGCGCAGCGTGGCGAAGCGAGAGCCGAGCGGGCGCCGTCACAGCATCCTCTACCCCAGGGGCCAAGACCCCACGCCAGCCGACTGCGACTCGGGGCACGCTAGCTCTGGGTCTCTGGGTAGGCTAGCCCAACGCTCTGGACACATTCGTGGAAGGACGTGCTTGCCCAGAATTTCGCCCAGCTCGCTCCGCTGGGGCAACCTTGGGCGGTCTCAGTAACAATCAGTTTCGGGCTCTTCGCTTTCAGATGCTCTCGTGTCATTCAACATGTACCTCCCAAGCCATCCATACCCACACTCTGCGTCTTCGGTCGTACCCTCCTTCCCTGACGAGTGTAATTGGCGTAGCCCGTAAAGCAGGAACATATATAACAGAAAAGGGAGAGCAAGGAGGAAGGGGGAAAAGGAAGGGAGTGGAGGAAATGGGGGAGGAAAGAGTGGGTAGTAGGGAAGTCTCAGGCGAGAGCGCACTTCCTGATTATTCGGAATTTTCGAGCGAGAGCACGATTCCAGAGCGCCGAGAGAGCGATTTGTGAATCAATGTTCATGAAGTCTCAGGCGAGACTCCTTGACCAATTGAAAGGAAATCTCGAGCGAAACCCAACTTGCCCGATACAATGTGAGGGAGTATCAGGCTGGAGCCGTTGTTGCAAAGTTCAGGGGGCAACGACGGAGTTTGTAGACCCACGATTTCCTGGTAAAAACTGAAGTGCGAGCCACAGTAGGGGCACTTTAATTGAACAGTGCACTGTGCACTAGAGGGGTGGGATCAACGCTAAGTTAGAAATGAGAGCTCAACTCCCGGTGGAGGCGGAAACATCTCTGGCAAACCTGAGTGCCTGTCGAGGGTACCCGGGACTACCTCAGGAGGCTGTGATCCCCAATCCGACGTAACGAGAAACACAGCGTCGCAACACAAAAAACGACTGGAAGACACAACACCATCATGATGCATCATGCTCATGCTGGATGTCCGTCAGCGTGCGCCTTTTCAGCACCTCTTGGGCCAACAATGGCCATTTAGGGGTCCATTCTGGGCCCCTTCAGGGCCGCTTTCCTGGAACCCTCGAGTATCGCCCCCCTCCCCCCCCCCGCGTACGGCGGGGGCGTTCGCTACGTGTGCCCAAGAGGCTTCAGACCCTGGAGGGTCCCTCATGTAATGAGGGCAGCGGTGACATCCATGGCCAATCCACGGCTGGAGTTCAGCCAACTTGTGGCCCCAGCTCTCTGATCCAACGCCCTCACCGTATTGCCTTCCCCCCGCTACCGAGCGCCAAGCACAGCAGCCGAGTGTGCCCAGAGAAGGGCCAGCCTGCAGAGCCGCAGCAGCGTGGCCTGTGCGCCGCGCCGCAGCGGCGCGAGCCTCGGAGGGGTGGGAACGACGATGGCTGCAAATCCCGATCCCACCCGCCAGGAGGAAGAGGGAAGAACGGAGGGAGGAGGAGAAGGAACGGGTGGAGAAGGAAAGAGGGGGATGGGGAGAAGGAGAAGGGCGCCAAGAAAAGGAGGAGGGATGAGGGAGGAGGACAAGAAGGGGGAGAGCGGGGAGACGCCTTCGCCCCTCGCACTTCCCATGCGAGCAGACGCCAATACGATTTCGGCAAGTGGGCGCTGGGCGGGAGAAACGCGTTTCAGTCCTCTCCCCCTGTCCCACCTATGCGTCAACCTGCAAGCCAGCGAGGGCTGTTGCGCTCTGACTGGCCCCACCACGGCGAGGACGCGGCCCTCGGCGGACAGTCTCACGGCATGAAGGCCTCCAAATCCTGGACGTCCAGACGGGCTTCAAGAAAAGAGGATGTGCCTTATCCACGGATTGCACACTGCTTGCTCACTCGGTTCGATACCAATTCGTCTGTAACGGTATGATACGGTGGGGGCGTTTGTTACCCTTTCGTCTGTAACGGAATGTGCCTTTCAGACCCTGGAGGATTCCTTATATGGTGAGGGCGGCCGGGATATCCATTGCGAAGCCTCAGGTGGTGCTCCACCGGCTTCCAGACCCTGAACTCCTGATCTAAGGGTTCCTTATCCTATGCCCTCACCGTATGACTTCCTTTGTAATGGCATGATCTTTACTCAGCTTTTCATACGACTCTGCTTTCTCATTGTTGTATGACGTGCAGTGCTTTAACGCAAGCACGCAATGCGGTTTTTCACTGGCATGTGACATGCGTTTCGCTGATGCACCCTGTTTGGCCGTCGGTTGCATGGACTTGTGACGTTTCCATCCCAACTTAATTTACACTGCTGCCGATGGGCTTGCTTGTTGTCTGACTTTGGCTTGGCATATACATGCTCATTTTGCTGAATGATTCGACGTGGCACCAAACTGCCCGCATGTACGTTTGCATACCTTTGCTCCGCAATCGCATCGGCCCGTGCTGTTTTTTGCATTGCTCCGCTTCGTGATGCGATGGCGTGATGCACTCGAACTCATTTCGCGTCGATTCGCATCCTTGGCCTGCGCTCCGCTGTTATACGCCCTCTGCTGCACATGTGCGACACCGTTGCCTCTATGATGTTCGTGTTTGCTTGCGTTGCCTTGCGCTTCTGCGAAATACCTTCCATGCATTCCATTTGACAAGCTTCGACCCTGTCTTGGTTCTTTCCCCCATCATCACATCACATCGCCCCACAGAGCGGATTTCAACCGTGAGACCGCCAGGCTGTAGTCTGGGGCCCCAACTCGAACGCACCGGAGCAATCTCGGGGGCTTCAGAGGGCTGCGCGCGCCAGCCGTGACAGAAGAGAAGGAAAGAAGGAACAAGGAGAGGGAGGCAGTCGCAGAACGAGGGCACGGACCGAGTCGGCGGGGGCAGAAGGCACGCAGAGAGAACCCAACACAATTCGGTTGACCTGTGCTGAGCTGTGTCCCATGAGCTCGTGCGCAAGAAGCCCGACAACAGGACGCCCAGAGGCCCCCCGAAAATGTCAGGCAGGAGGCCCAACGGCACCCTCGCCCGAAATCAAAGGCGCACGACCCCAATCAGCGCGATAGAAGGCAACGGCGAGGAGAGCCGCGGGCAATAAGCGAGGCTGACGGGGACGGAGGAGCAGGTCGGTGACCTGGCAGGGGCTGCCAGAGACCTTCGAAGGTCACTCACGGGAAGATCGGTGACCTTGCCGGGGCTCCAAAAGGCCCCAGTAGGTCATCGGCGTGTCGGCGACCTCGCGGGGGCCGCAAGAGGCGGCCCGGCGCCCTCGGCGAATCCGAGGGCGCGGCCGCGGGAGCCGGCGCTGCGGGCGGCAGACCGACGCTGCCAAGGTCACCCGCCTGCGCAACCGCGGCATCATCCAGCGCGTGCTGCTCACCTGCAACGTCTTCCTCTCGGGCGTTGGCAAATCTGGGTTTGGTGGGACTTGGTTGAGTGATGTACACTGGGGGACGCCCTCCCCGCCCCGCTCCACCAACCAGAACTGCTGCCACCCGAAAAAACACCAGCTACGGAAGACCTGGCTTAGTGATTCTTCGGGGATCTGCTGACCCGGGTGGGTCAATCCAGACCCGGGCCAGTCGGGCCTTGCAGGATCCTGTAGGATCCTGCACCCAAGCCCGGGTCAATGCGACCTTGGCCCTGCAGGATCCTGCAAGATTCTGCAGGGTCCTGCACCCAAGCCCCGGTCATGCAAGGTCCAGCGCTCTGGCTGACCCCTGTTTGAATTGACCACCGTCTCTTGAGCCCCAAAGTTTGGCAAACTTAAGGGCTCCAGGGCCCTACTACCAACCGGGTCCCCTTACCTTTCGGTCGGACATGTCCCCCTACAGGCGGATTGTGGGCGAAAAAAACTAATCCAACAATGCACAACAATTGTCAAAATGATCAAAACATCGTCCCCATATTTGATTTGACTACTTTCGAATATTCCTCCTGTAGAGGGACACGCCCGACTTCACCCTTCCTGGGGTCCTGGCTATACCCGATCCTCATCGGCCGACGTGGGGAGGCATGACCGCGCCCTGCGCGCCGTCCGCCGCCAGATGTCCGCGGCGATGCGGGCCTCTCCACGCCGCTCCTCGCGCGCGCCTGGGTGCCGTGGCGCCGCGCGAGCGCCGGGCTCTGCGCGGGGGGGCCTGGAGTTCAGTCGGGCCTGTCCCTGTACAGCAGGAATGTTCAAAAAAAGTACAGAAATAGTCTTGGGACGATGTTTTGGTTATTTGTTGACCATTTTGGGGTGTATTTTTTGACTATGTCCGTCAAAATCCGCCTGTAGGAGGACATGCCCGACCTAAGCCTGGAGTCCTCGCGCGGCCGCCCGAAACGCGAAAACGTCACGGGCCTGCATACCCCACGCCGGCGGCCTCCAGCTCCCCCGCGAGGGGCTGATTCGTAGAACTCCGCCTTGCGTTGCCCTGTGGACCCGGCGCGGTCGCCACCGGCGCCTGCCGCGGCATGGGCCGCAGACCCCGACGCTCAGTGCTGCGAGGCGCCCCGATCGAGGCGGGACACGCCAGAACGCATGAGCCCCCGAGGCTCGAGCTCGGCGGTCGGGCCGAGGGATGGTGGGTGCCTCTCACCGCGTTGTGCCCGTGCGTGCTGGGCTTAAGTCGGGCCTGTCCCTCAACAGGGGGGATATTCACAAATAGTCAAAACATAACGTGGGGAGGATGTGTGGAGCATTTTTGGACCAGTTTGGAATATTTTCATTGTATTTTTGATTTTTCGTCCACCATTCCCCCTGTATGGGGGACAGGCCCGACCTGATGCTGGGCCCTTTGGCGCAGCGGAGCGCCTGCGAGCATGGAGGGGCCGAGGCGGCCCTGGCCGCGCGCCGCGCACCGCGCACCAGAAGCCCGCCTCCGAGGGGCCCGCAGAGCCCTGGGCGAAGCCGGCCCGCTGGAGCGAAGTCTGCCCGGCTCGAGGGCGGGCGCCTCGTGGGCGCCGGCGCCCCAGGAGCCGCTCGCCGCTCGCGCGCGCCACACCTGGCGAAGCCAACTCAGCGAGGAGCTGCACCCAAGAATTTGCTTGTGGTCCCAAAGATTTTTGGGGGTCCCGCCCCCCAGAACACCCAAATTCTTTGGTCCAACAGATTCTTTGGCCCCCGTCCCCAGCGGCAGTTGCCCGTTGCACGAGGCCGCGGGCCACGTGGGGCGTCGGTCCGCCGCGCGCCGCACGCGTGGAGGCCGCCCGGCGCCCGCGCCCTCGGAAGCGGCCAGATGCTCAGGGGCTTCCTCTCTCTCCCGCACCGGGGAGGGCGCCGGCGCCTGGCCTCCTGCTGCCCCGCGGTCGCGAGGCCCGACCTCGGGGGGGCGCTCTCGCAGAAGTCCCCCCCCACAAGAACCACCCCGGCACGCGAAGTCGTCTCGTAAACGCGCCCAAAGAAGGAATCGACCAGGGCAGGACTGTTTAGTAAACGCCCAGGGCCGCTTAACAAACGCCAACTGTCCGGTCCCCGTGGTTCTTCCTCCCTTGATCTTGGTCGGGCTCCTCTTCCCAGACCCAAGCGTCTTTTGGCCGCAGCGGCTGCGGTATCCGTGATCATGCGGTCTGCCTCACGGACATGGGCCGGCAGCGACTCCCGAAGTTTGCCGCAGGCCTCATTCGCTCGGTTGTCGCAAGCAGCCATGAAGACAGCCACGCGGCAGATGCCCGCCTGCTCGAGGTGCGAGGCCATGTCCGCCACAAGGGGACGGGACGCGACACGGCTGGAGACGAAGGCGGGCAGCGCCAACGCGGCCGCCTCGCGGAAGCCTAAGCCAGCGGCGTCGACCACAAGTGTGGCCTCGACCCAGCTCTCGTCAGAGATCCCGCCCGCCAGAGTCTCCTCGACGTCGGCCCGCACGCCGCCGTTGAGCGAGTGCAATGCCGCCTCGCTGACGCGGTCTCCGTTCAATCGCAAGATGTAGGCGGCCTTGGTTTAGTACTTGCTCCCGTTGCTTTGCTTTGCGTTTGCCTGGGTGCACAACGTTACTTTTCTGAACGTTGGTGCGCGTTGCTTTCATTCGCCCTGGTTTGTCTGCCTTGCCTTCCAACTCTGTCTAGCCTGGTTGGCAAGGTCACACGCTAGCAATGCGAAGTAGGTCTATTTTGGCGCTAGGACCACTTCAGTATCACTGAGCAACGTCTCCTTGACTGGTGGTCCCAAAAGGGCCATTGCGTACACCTCTCGGACAACAACTCCGAGAACGTGGACGAAGCGCGACGAGGGACTGCTGGTCGGGAGTGACCTTGGTAGACGTCCTCCTCGTTCTCCAGCTGCTACCTCCTGAATGCGCCCCGTCCGCCTGTCCTCGCTCTGAGCATCGGAAAGAGTGCAACCACCCAACTCGTCAACACCAGCCTGCTGAAGTATCAGGGCACGCGCCACACGAGCAGAAAGCATAAGGGGCGTGTGAGCCGAGTGTGGGCGACTGCCAATGTTGTAGAGATAGCAAGCAATGGCAAGGCGCTGCCTCGCAAGGTCCCGCTCCTCATCACTCATCGCACAAACCAGCCCAAGACGCTTGCCAAGGTGGAATGTGACTGGGTAATATGGGCACCAAATCTCCTACATCGCACTCCGCGTTCGACCTTTGCTACTGCGCATGCGCTGGCGAATCCGTTGCCGCGTCCCAGCCCCGACGCCCGCGGCCCACCAGGAGGGAGTCGAGGCTGTAGCACCGACAACCATCACGAAAGCAGCGAAAGAGTAGCATCGCCAGGGGGGAGGGGGCGGGGAGGCCGCAGGATCTGCCCCCTCCTCATGCTACTTCCTCCTCCTCCTCTTCCGCCTTCTCCCTTCTCCTCCTCCTCCTCCTCCGCCTTCTCCCTTCTCCTCCTTCTCCTCCTCCCTCCGTCGTCATCGGTCCGGCGCCCTCCCGCCTCACCCAGCCACTGCGGCCTGCTCCGCCAAGCCATGCCTCAACCAGACATCTCTCTCCTCGCTAGCTTCCTTCTGCTTCCTCCCCCCCTCCTCCCTCTTCCCCTCCTTCCCTGCTCCTCCTTCCTCCCTGCGCCCACGTCCCCCCCCCGCCTCCCTTCGCACCCAGCTCCGTAGTGCTGCTCATTCTTTCGTTTTGCTCCTTTCCGTCTTCGTCTCCTCCTCCTCCTCCTCCTCCTCCTCCTCCTCTTCCTCCTCCTTCTCCTCACCCTCCTTCCCCCTTGCTCCCGATTCCAGGACCCAGCCGAGGCCTGCTGCCCACGAGGACAGGCTCCCGCCCAGAAAGAAGCAGCACCTTCCAACACGGTCCCTCCTCCGCGCCCCCCCTCCCGCCCCTCCCGATCCGCTCGGGCGCTCTCGCGAACCCTCCCCTGCTCCTCGTCCAGGGCCTCGGTCGCCCTGCCGGCGGGCGCCGCACGGAGCTGGGCGCAGAAGGCGCCCAGCAACTGAGACGGGACGTCGTCGTCACCGCCGCCGCCGCCGTGCTCCTCCTCCTCCTCCTCCTCCTCCTCCTCCTCCTCCTCCTCCTCCGCTCCAGCTCCTCCTCCTCCTCCTCCAGCTCCAGCTCCAGCTCTCCTCCTCCTCCTCCTCCTCCTCCTCCTCCTCCTCCTCCTCCTCCTCCTCCTCCTCCTCCTCCTCCTCCCCCCCCCCTCCTCGTCTATTGCCTCCGTCGCAAGCTCAAGGGGATAGCTCCCTCGCTCTGCGCCGAGCGCTCGCTCGCCCCCCGCCCCCCCCGTGGGAGAGCCACAGCACCGCCAGCGAGCCGACTAGCGCCAGCGGGATGACGACCGCAAAGAAGACGAACGTCACCTGCGCGCACGGAGGCCCTCCTCCTCCTCTCCTCCTCCGCCCTCTTCTTCCTCCTCCTCCGCCCTCTTCCTCCTCCTCCGCCCTCTTCCTCCTCCTCCTCCTCTTCCTCCTCCTCCTCCTCCTCGTCGTCGTCGCCGTCGTCGCCTCGGCGGTGCATTGACGATGCATCGGCGACTGACACGAGGCCAGGACCAAGACAGACCTGGGATCTCTGAGAGCTGGCTGCTCTGGAGGATGCATCGGGTGCCGCGGCCCACCCGGAGCGCTCCAGAGCGCTCTGGGAGCCTCGGCAACGCTGTGGGGAGCGCTTCAATCCGGCCCTGTGCCCGCCCCATCGAAGACGTCGGGGCCGTGGAACTCAGACCCGGGATCGCGCCGCATCGCCGATGCATCGGCGATGCGGCGCGGTCCTCCGACCCCATTTGCTTCAACACCATATCGGCGACTTGGAGCGCAGAGGACTTCGGCACGCATTATATCGAATCGGTTTGCGGGCCCCCATGAGATGCCAGAGCTCTGCCCACGGCGATCGGGGATCGAGGGCCGAGGGCTTGCGACTTCATAATCTTGGGACTGCTTGGGTCGACGAACTCTCTAGCCTCGCACCCGTCGATTGAGACCTGTTGGCCCCTCATGCCACGGGAGTGCTAGACATGCACCTCCTCCTCTTCCTTCTCCTCCTGCTCCTGCTGCTCCTCCTCCTCCTCCTCCTCCTCCTCCCCTTTTTCCTCCTACTCCTCCTCCTCCCCAAGCGAACTGTGTACACCGACCTTATCAATCAATTGGTGCCGATGACGGACAAGCCGCGGTGCACACACCATCTCCTAGCACATGGGGATTCCTGTGTCCATACCTGTCCCTGGAAGGTTGTCGGCGCTTTAGGGGGCGATGGGGTCGGTGTGCAGAATTGTCTCGGGGGTTCGCTGCCCCTCCTCCCGCACCCCTCCCCATGATAGAGGGCAAAATAACCACCCTCATAATAAGCACCCCTAGGGGTAAGCGAAGCTCTTCATCAACCGCACCCATGACAGGAATCGTTCAGGGCAATATTCAGAAAACGCCCATGACCGCTTGGCCATCGCCACTGGTGGTGTTTGGGGTGAGCGGTGTGAGAGGGGCGAGTCTGTTGTCGTAAAGCGGGTCTCCTACGTGGTCGAACGCATCGCGAGCTCCCGGGCCCTGCGGTGCCTGAAGCAGCATGGAGCTGGCGCTCCCGGGGTTGTCGTCCGTGATCCCAGCGGCCAACGAGACCACGCTCAGCGGGCGCCGCAAGTCTGCCACAGGGCGCCAAGAGAAAGACGAACGAATGAATCAATACGTGAAGCAAACCAAAGGCGTCAGAGCGGCCTACAGCAAGGGTAAAACCAAACAAATTCGGAGGGCCAACCTCAGCCACTTCTGAGTGGGGCTCCTCCGCCTCGGCCTCCAGGAGAAAGACGAGGTCGAGTAGGAGGAGGAGGAAAAGGAGGACGAGGAGGAGGAGGAGGAGGAGGAGGAGCTGCTGGGAGGAAGGTGCGCAGCAGCAGCGGGAAGCAGGAAGAGAGGACCCGACTATGCAGACCACGCGGTCCGATGACTGCGGGATGGGGACCATGGGGAGGGGGGGAGGGAGGGAGGGGCGGGGGAACAGGAGGAGGAGGCCGAGGACGAGTGGGTGGAGGCGGACAGCAGGGAATGAGGACGAGGAGGAGGAGGAGGAGGAGGAAGAGGAGAAACAAGAGGAAGATGACGAGGGAAGAGGAGTTGGATGGTGAGGAATAGCCGGAGTGGCAGGCTGAAGAGGATGAGCAAGATGGGGAAGAAGAGCAGGAGGAGCAGGAACGGGAGACAACGCGTCATCAACCATCTGCGCGGGTGCGTGCGAGAAGAGCCCGCAATGGCAGCCGGCATCAGTGAGAATGCAAGAGCTGGGCACCAGACGTGGTCAGCGACAGGCGTGAGCCAGCGGGAGCGATGGGAGCTGGCAGTGGGAGCAGACAGTGGTGCTGCACAGCGAGGGGTGGCTGCAGCAGAGGCGGCTGCTGCGGGGGCGGCCTCGGAGAGAGCGGCGCGGGCTCGGCAAGGGCCTCGCCCGAGACAGGCAGGCGTACGGCGAGAACCTTGCCCACATCGGGAACCTCTCCTACGACGTGTCCTGGTACGACATGAAGGACCGCATGAAACAGGACGGCGCCGTGGAGTTCTGCAGCGTGCTCGCCGAGGAGGACACCGAATACGGCAAATGGATGGGAACTGGGTGCGGGCATTTCTCGACCGGAGCGGCAGTCCAGCAGGCCATCGCCACCTTCGCAGAGACGAAACTCACAGGTCGGAGGATTCTCATAAAGAAGTGGTCTGGAGGCAAGGGAGACGGCAAGATAAGTGCCGGCAGTGGCAACCAGCAATGGCGATATATCTGGGTACCAGATGTCATCAACTACACACGTGGACCAGCGCGTGGACCAGCGCGTACCAACGAAGCCCGTGGCACCAAAGTACTGGAAAAGCCGAGCCCTCCACGTGGGCTCGGGGGCTCCACGGACGGCGCGGCAGCCTCCAGTCGAGCGCGCAGGCTTTGGAGCCAGGGTATGTTGCGTGCAGCGGTTCACAGCAAGAGGAAGATGCATGGCCGAGAGGAGACGCAGCAGCAGGAGGAGGCAGGAGGAGAGGATCGGACTATGCGAACCACGGGGTCATTTGACTCTGGGATGTGGAGGAGCATGAGTTGGTCCTCTGCCTCCCACTCCTGTCGTTTTCCATTGGAGTGCATCCGATAGGACCGCGCCCCTGAGGGCGAACGCTGGTGGGTCGCGGCTAGCTCCGTGCGAGCCCAAGCTTCGGGCAGGCGGAGGAGAGGAGGGAGCCAACTGAAGAGTCTGGGAGACACTGGAAGTTGGTCCCATGCCTCCTACTCCTGTCATGAGGAGGGGGGTAGGGGGGAAATGGGGAAGAGGCCGAGGACGAGGGGGTGAGGGCGAACAGGAGGGATGAGTAGGAGGACGGAGAGGAGGATGAAGATTACGAGGGGGGAGGAGGCGGAGGAGGAGGATGGGGAGGAATAACAAGAGTGGTAGGCTAAGCAGGAGAAGCAAGATAGGGAGGAAGAGCAAGAGGAGCATGTGAGAGAGGAATGAGGAGGGGGGAGCAGGAGAAGGAGCAGGAGGATGAGGAAGAGAACGATGAAGGCGCGTTTGAGGGGCTTGCAAGGGTGAGGAGGGGACGCAACACTGCTGCTCTCGAGGGGTCGACACGATCACGAGTTTGCTGTCGATTCGCCTTGCTGACTTCGGGTTAACATCATCGGTCCGCTCCAATCAGGCGCGCGCACAATGTGGCGCTCGAGATCGCTAGAAGCCTCCTGATCGTTATCGCAACCAGCACGATCACAGGCTTGCCAAGGTGAGGCCTGGTAGTAATGCGCGAAACCCGTTGTTTCCCAACCGAACCCTTTCCGCATCAGAGCTGCTCCATGTTCCGGCACGCAAGCTGCACATGCCAATGGAATTACCCACCAGATACGTTGTCAATGATGCCTGTGCCATGGACACCACATGCTCCCCGAATAATCTCCCACGTCCCCCATATCTTCAACATCGTGGTGCGATTGTGTCTTGGTCCTTGCGACAGACTCTCAACTTATGGAACGCAACCTCACTAACATACCCTGCACAACAGACAGCACATGACTGGCAAGTCCAGTGCAAGAGCCGAGCGGCGCGATTCTAGGGCAACCTTCGTGCCAGCTGTACTGGACAAAGGGGCAAACATACGAAGTCTGGAAATCGATGGTTGGATTAATGTTTTTTGTTGCCATATCCCTGCCTGGCGGAAGTGGAAGAAATCGGAGACGAGGGGATTATGGTTCTGCGCAAGTGGTTGTTGCGTCCTTCTGATCCTGAGCTGGCCCGCGTTAAACCGTTGGTCGCTAATGACGCCGCGGCCGTATACGAAACGCGAGGCAAACGAGTGCGCGGCCCTGCGGCATCTGTTACGCTAGCGCTAGTGCCGGTTGCGATTTTGTGATTAAAGGCGCGAGGCAATCATATCAAAACTGAACGGTCACGAACCTTTGACGGTTGGCCCTTCTGACCCAGATTTCGCCGGGTCTTCGCCTTATACGAGCGGCACTGCGGAATGCGATAACTCTCTCGCAAGACTGGGCGGAGGTCCGACGACAGAAAACGTCTCGACGGATGCCCTTGACCCTAGGACACTGGGCTGCTGCATTGCTGAACGAGCTCTTGCTGAGGGGCTGGCTTGCTGTGGATTTGCCGTTGTTCACAATTTCCCGCGGCTTCCGGGAAAGATGGACCTTCGCGGGCGAAGGGGGCGAAACTTGCCATGCGGCGGTCATAATTTCGTTCTGCTTTGCAATGCGCCCACTTGTTTATTAGAGCCATCGCACGCGCTTCGCGCGCGCTCAAATTTTCTTTTGTCCAACTGATTGGGTTCTTGGCTTGGAAGCCTACGAATTGGTGTCTGAAGTAGCAATGATGCTTGGTATTCGCGGCAGTCCTGGGCCATCCTTTGGGAATCGTGCAACCCTCTTATGGACCATTGGGGCATCGGAGCCGCACTTCCGCAACCAATGTTAATCCCAGAAAAAAAAAAAAAACGCTTTGGGATTCTTATTGGTTGTCACTATCGGGCACTTTGTCGGCCCCTTGGAACCTCGTTGTGCTGCGGAAGACTTCCTGGGGCAGCCTAGGGGCCTCCTGGGACCGTCGTGGGGCCCTCTCGAAACTCCTGCACAGCTCCGGGAGTCTCCTGGGGGAGATCGGAGGGAAGATGAGCAGGAGGAGGCGGATCGCACCCAGAGAAATGTTACTTCAAACCGCAGGAAAGAATCAGCCCGCCATACCCTCAACGAACAAGATGAACAGGATGGGGAAGAAACCGCCGAGGAGGTACATGATCCCGGCGAACGCAAGGAAGATGCCGAGGCTAAGAGATCAGACGCCACCACCCTCCGCGTCGCCGGACTCTGACATGAGCATTCGTGCGCGGATCTCTTCGTCCTCCTCCGAATCAGGCTCGACGCGGTCAAACCTCGAATAGTCGATTCCACCAGAGGCCGCCGACCGAGGAAGCGGACTACGGGAGCCAACCCTCTGGCTCCGCGTGTGGTCCGAGCCGCTCGGCAGGATGCGCCTGCACTGCCTCTCCTCCTTGATTATGCGGCCTTCTGGATGCAGAAAACACAATTGAGCCTGTGGCACCTTCGACCGCACTTGCAAAAACGCTCAGCATCGACGCTCAGCATCGTTACCAGCGGGAGGCCCCGGACCCGGTGACGACTATGAGGAACAGCCTGTCGCGGGCACTCCTCCAACGCCTGGACGCGAGCCTCCACCGCCGCCATAGCACGAGACAGCTGATCGGTTATTTCGACACTCTTGCAAGAACAAAACTTAATGCAATCATCAACATTTTTCGCCACTGAGTCTGAAGCAGTACTTAGAAAAAACTTGGGAAACGCCCTTTGGAACCGCATCGCTACACATCGTCTCGATTTGCTCAATGTCAACAACCCAAAAAACGAATCGATTGCACCTGGGCCTCGAATGCGCCAGTGCAGCTACACGCATCGGGGCACGCCTCCTCAGCCGCACTGCCATAACGAGGGGGACCAGAAGCAGAAACAACACTGGAGGCCACTGAGGTAGAAGAAGAAAAAAACTGTGCAGCGCCCGCCTGCTCGTCCAGAACGCCCTGGAGCTTCGCAATAGACGAATTCTGCGCCTAAAATAGTTGGTGATACAATTCGAACTGATTTTCATACTGGGCCTGAGCTGCAGCCAGCACCGCAGAAACTGAGAACACCGCTTCAGACATTGGAGAAGTAACCTGCTGTTGTAAACACCCCGACGGATCCACCTGGCGCGAAACGAACACAGGGGCATCACGCCTACGGCAAGAAGACGAATCGCCAGGATGCTCATGAACTCCATCAGGCGCATGGCGCGCACGACGTTGCCATCACGGTGCACGTACTCGACCACGAGGGCCCATGACGCCAGCGCGCAGCTCGGACTCCAGCAACTCGAAAAATCGGCCTCCCAAGGATCTGAAACAGGTCCAAGAAATGGATGAGTGATGCTGGTATGTTGAGGGAGGCGGCGGAGAGGGGGCGGAATAATGCGTCGACACCCACGCACAGCACTGTGAAATCCTGGATACGGATTGCCAGAAGAAGCTGTGACAAGCCTTAACGCCCTGGTGGCAAGGTGGCAATGCAGGCATAATACTTTACCGAAGGCCAAATCTATACCGTCGTCTGCAATCACCACAACAACCAGATGCGCAAGAAAAGAAATGCAGAACTCAAAATGCGATTCAGAACACGCCAAGGCTCGCTTGGGCCGCAAACCAAAAGATGCCGTCTTGCGCCGCAATGGCTACCGAAGAGGAGCAGGAGGAGGAGGGAGTGGGGAGGAGGAGGAATGGAAGGAGTGAGTGGGGAGGAGGAGAACAAGGAAGGAGCGGGAGGAGAAGGAGGAGGAGGAGGAAGGAGAAAAACAAGAACAAGGGAGGGGTGTGATAACGGGAGGAGAAAGACTGAGGAGGGTGGATGGATGAGAAGGCAGCAGGGCATTAATGATAGCAATAGAGGTTGAGAGAAGGAAGGCGGGATGGAAAAGTGCGGAGACATGGGAGAAGAGGGACGGGTGGGGACGGGAGAGGAGGAGGAGGCAGGAGGATGAGGAGGAGAAAGATGATGAGGAGAAGTGGTGGGGAGTGCTTGTATACTTGCTTGTATACCTTCTGGAATGGAGGTGTCTTCGAATTGAGGCGTGCAAAAAGTATCTTGTAGTCGCTACGGGAGCCGCTCGTGGGACTCATGAGGGCCACTTGGGCGGCTTCTTGGAGGCTTCTTGGGGAACTCTGGGGGCCTTTGGGGGACCGCTGGGATGCTCCGGGGGCCCGCCTTGGCGCCGAGGGCGACCGAAGGGTCGCCATTGGGGTGCTTGGGGGGGCCTGTTTTGGGCCTCTTGGATCCTTCTTGAAGCGCTCTTGGGCCGTCTTGGGCGCCTCTTGGGCCGTATTGGGGCCAGCCCGGGTTTCTCGGGGCTCTCGTTGGGCCTCTTCGGCGGCCTTGGGCGCTCTTGTGAGCCTCTCGGTGCTGCCTGGGGCGCTGGCGGGACAAACAAAATGAAGATGCCAAACATATGCGCTTCCTGCAAGGCATGAGACGACTTTTGCCGTTCGGGACCTTCGAGGGAGCTCTCTTGGAACCGTCTTGGGACGTCTTGGAGGTCTCTTGGGCCGTCTTGAAGCCATCCCGGGCCGTCCTGGACCAGTCTTGAAGCCATCTAACACTTCCAGGAGCTTCTACCGAGGGTCCCCTGGGGCTTCCGGGAAGGCTCCAAGGAGGCTCCCGGGTCGGGGATCTTCTGATCCGGGTCAATCCAGACCCGGGTCAGCCAGGCCTTGCAGAATCCTGCGAGATGCTGCAAGATCCTGCACCCAAGCCCAGGTCAATGCGAAAAATCCTGCAGGATCCTGCGCTCAAGCCCGGGTCAATGCGACCCTGGCCCTGCAGGATCCTGCCAAATCGGGCGCTCTGGCTGGCCACCGTTTGCATGGACCCCCTGTCTCCTGAGCCCCGACAAGGCCGCCCCGTGGAGGCTCCGGCAAGCGAGGGGGGCCCTCGGTGTGCCCTGTATGCCCCAGGTGGTCTGTGGCCCCTGGCGCCGGGTGACGGGCAAAGGGGACGGGTGAGCTGGAATCCGAAGGCGGCGACGACTGACAGCGGGACTGGCCGAATGCGAAGGCAAAACCTGGAAGATCAGACAATGCCATGAGACAGCACATCATCGAGCGCATGTATTGCTAACCTGTCAGGCTGCACGCCGGTCAGCAGCATTGGCAAGGCTGTGGCGCATTACACCTGTACGTATTCAACCACGGTTCGGCCTGTCACGAAAAACCGCAAGCTGAATGATTCCGCTCGCCAACTAGGCTCAAATCAAACTAAATGGGGAACGATAAGCAGACTTAGGAGGGGAGAAGGCAGGCTTGGCGTAAGTGTCCCGCTTGCAATGCTTGTCCAAGACAATACAGCCATGGATCATCCGGAAGGTGTCCACAACGAGGCCGCGTGTGCAGTGTCTGGTAAGTGTCGGGGTCTGGTGTCTTTCGCTCGCTTCGCTTCGTGCAGAATAACAATTAAGCACACCCCTGGGATCATCGAGCCCAGCGAGGGCTCACTTTTGGGACCAGCTCCGAATTGAATGTTCTGGCGGGCAGGCTCTCTGGCATCTCCCCCCGCTAGGACCCCCCCCAGACCCCCCTTTCCCTCCCCTCTCAGGCGCCCGCCCGAGTGCGGCTGCGGAAATGCCCGGCAGCGACACTAGATAACTCTCGATGGAATTGTCGACCATCTGTTTCGCAGGGTGCTGTGTGGGAAACGCGCTTTTCGCTGGAAAGATTCACGAAGGCCACTTTCTTACACCAATTCTTAAGCACCTCCTGGTCCGAGCCGCTGGACCGGCCCACGAGACGAAGCGCGGAAGTGCAAAGTATGAGATGGACATCGTTCGGCGTGACATGTCTTGCCAACTCCGCACTTGCATCTGGAGATGCAGAACTGGCGCCCCACGCAAGGTTTCAGAGGCATGCCTGGCTGGCCGTGCAGCCAAGGTTTTGACCACGCAGCATAGTCGCATTGGGCGTCTCTTGACTGATATGAACCGCGGGGGCAGCCACCTCCCACGTAGCTATCGGGCCGGGCGAAAGGGGGGAATAGCAAAGGGCGGGTTTGAGAATGAGCTCACGTAGCTGATTTTCCTGGCGCCTCCCGGCGCCGGAGGCGGCTATGTATCGAGGAATGGGCCCCTCGGTGGGGCCGAATCCAGCTGCATGCAGCAGATTTCGTAACCCCCCCTTTCCCAATCCCCACCTTTCGTCCAGCCCGAAGCTAGCAGGGCACAAAGCGGCCCGAAGTCAACACACGCTTGTTCGCGGTCGCTTCACTCCCTGGGCGATTAGACCTTCGTCAGCATCCGCCTCCCCCGCGCTCTGACGCTGCAGCCCCTCTGTTACCGCAGACACGGTGAGCAGCCCACACCGTGGCATGCAAGGAGATCCCGCCACGCATGTTGGCCAGCACTACAGTCGGGGCGTTGACCTAAGGAACTCCAAATAAGGAACGAGGCCACTTTTTCCCATAAGTTACACTTTGTTCTCCCATGGGAAACCTCATGAAAACCTAAGGCAAGCTGTAGAACAATCAAGGAACACCGAGCCCCTCCCCATCGAAAAGGGTTCCTTCTTCAGCGCCCTGACTGTACCTCTGCGCCGTCGTAGGCTTCAGCGATGGTGTGCAGCATCTTCCAGGACGGCGGAGACCAACAACCCTGCGGCCACGACAGATCATTCGGCGCGCAACGGGGGGGCGTTGGGTTTCACTCCGGCCACTCACTGTCAGGAAGAGGATGAGGACGAAGAGGAGGAGGCCAGGGAGATCCCCCCCTGGTCCTGGAGCATCCAGGACGGCGTTGGCCATCAGCCCAGAGAGCACCACCTGCCGGGCCGTGCGGCCAGGCGCGCTGTCCCCTCCCCTGCTGTGCAATCCCCGTGGCCGTGCGCCCCCCCCCCCATCCAGGCGGCCGCGCGATCCTCACAGACCAGCTGGCCACCTGGTCTCCCTCTCTCTCAGGCCAGCCGCTGGGCGCTCTTCCCCCGCCCTCCTCCATCTACTCATCTACACTCCTCCTCCCCATCCCCCTCCTCCACCTCCTCCACCTCCTCCTCCTCCTCCTCCTCCTCCTCCTCCTCCTCCTCATCACCCACCCTCTTCATCCCCTCCCCCTCCTCCCACTCAACCCCGAGACTGCGTGCGCAGCACGGGCGGCAACCGAGGGGCGGGAGCGAGCCGAGCATCCCCGCGACGAAGCCGAAGCAGCCGCGCGGACCCAGCGACGGTGGGGCCACTGCACGAGGAGGCGTTCAGGAAGACGGCGACGACAGCGACGACGAGAAATGCAGAGCCTCGTGGCTGATGGATGCCCTGTCGTCTGGAAGTGTGTGGGTGATCGACCTCGCCTCGCCAGAGAGAGGGGGGCTGGCCGTCGGGAAGAGACTGCTTATTCGGCGCCCCTCCGCAGTTCGACGCCAGCCGACGCAGTCGAGACGGGGCGCCCGGCGGGGCGCCCGACGTCGAACTATCTGCCGCATTCTCCACCCGGACGTCGGCGGACCCGTCTGGCAATCCTCGCGCCCCTGCTACGTCAAATCCTTGTGCATCGAATCCCATCCGCCGCACACAGCTCAACTCGATTGCACAACGGACTCGGCAAGCAGAACGCGATTGCTCAGACGGAATGGCTTGGTGGAGGGTAGGTCATACGCCCGATGTGATGCGAGCGCCCCTAGTTCGAGTAGGGGTTCGACTACAGAATTGGTATACCCCAAGATTGATATGTGTTCGTCGAAGCTGCTAAACATGTGTACAATTCGCCGTAGATCCATGGAGCACTCTGCGCACGTTTCGTGCCTTCTACGGCAAAAAGAAAACAAACTCCGGGGCACATCGGTTCCGTAGTCGATCTCCTGACTCGACTGGTAGCGCCTCGCTCCCCTGCAGCCTCCACCGTCTCCGTGCGCCCGTGCGGCCTCCGATCAGGAGGTCTGCTGGGCCTGTTTTCCACCACCACCACCATCAGTTGGAGGGGGAGGGGGTCCTCCTCCTCCTCCTCCTCCTCCTCCTCCTCCTCCTCCTCCTCCTCCTCCTCCTCCTCCTCCCCCCTCCAGCTTATGGTGGTGGTGGAAAACAGGCCCATCAAGGTCTGTTCATATTGTTGATGCGCCGTGCAAGCGTGCACTGGAAGAACGATGCGGGATTGACGATCTGGAATGTGAACAAAAACAGGGCCCCGTTCACGTGTCACGCCCTCGAGCAGTAAGCATTCGCAGGAGCATGGAGGAGAGCGCGTGGAAGCAGCACGTTACATGCGTTGGACTGCCAGGGTGCTGTTCAACCCATCTGAGCCTCTCCAGCGCTTGGGTCAAGTTCACTCGTATCTCCTCGGGGGTACATGTGCAATGTAGACATGGCTCTGGATCAAGGGCTTTGGGTTCCCCCTACCCTCAAGCAAAAAGACCAAATACCCACCTGTGACTGCACAAACCGCTCCCAGACACATGCAAGATCATCCAGCAATTTCATCCAATCCTCTGCTGGTTCGCCTCCCGTCTGTCCCTGCGCCCACCGTGAAACAGTCCACGTAGACACCCACAAGGATCACCGCCGCATTCAGCGTCAGACCGAGAAGGGCAGAGGTTGAACGACATGCGAAAGACCTCCTCTCTCCTGTGCGATCTCACGTCCCTGCATTGCTGCGAGCTGAGCTGGTGATCTGGGATCACGGCTTTCACGCAATGAGGACGGATATCAGAATGGCAGGCGAAGTGTAGCCAGATAGAAGGAGATCAAGCTCCCCCCAAGGACGTCGCCGCTAGCTTAGCACCTGCACAGCACATCTGGCCAGAACACGGGGGCCACTGCACCATTCCCTCCTCCTCCTCCGCCTCCTCCACCCCCATCTACTCTTCGTCCTTCTCCTCCTCCTTCGCCTCCTCCTCCTCGGCATCCTCCCCGTCGTGGTCCTCCTCACCTTCTGGAGAAAGGACTGGAGCCGAGGGCGGACCGGTCACCACAGCCACCGATGTGTTTCGAGGAGCGTACGCACGCAACGGGCGGGCCGAGTCGAAGTCGTGGGCTTTGCAGGTGTCCTCGCGCTCCAGCGCCTGGTCCTGCACGGCTAAGGGGGGCATTTACGGATGGATCGGGACGCGCGGCCGATCAGTCTACTTCAGAAGGGAATGGGGGGATGGGGGGGAGAGGATGAGCGCGGGGTCGCTGGGAAGTG
This sequence comes from Prorocentrum cordatum, assembly GCA_963575745.1. Lineage (NCBI taxonomy): Eukaryota > Dinophyceae > Prorocentrales > Prorocentraceae > Prorocentrum > Prorocentrum cordatum. The sequence goes on along the minus strand of CAUYUJ010008835.1, from coordinate 449,305 downwards.
CGGGAATTTGGGGCACGACGACATGTGTGGTCCATGTGGGGCTGGTGCTTTCTTTTTCCCTCGGTGACGTGCGATGCACTTCGCGTGGGCAGGATGTTGTTTAGGTGGCCCACTGCACATACGTTTGCACAAGCAAGTGTTTATCTGCGTGTATGCTGTCGTGACTCAGGGCTTCATGCCTCAATCCGCCACACCGCGGATCCTAGCAGTGCGCTGCGTAAGGGACGCTGTCGTTCGAAATGAAATTGGAGTCGCCTACGGAAGTCTTCAGTCATCCTTCGTCCGCTGCGCACCCTCGCAAAAAGAGGGGCGCGCACGATGAGGAAAGAACGCTGCCTCGATTCTCCCTCCACTTTTCAGAGCGAGGGCCTCCTGCACTAGGCTAGACGGCGGCTGGACGGTCCAAGATGGCATCTGAGACGGCCCAGATGACCTCCAAGTCAGCCTATATGGCCACATACAATCTCCAAGATGGTCCAGGATGCCCGTCAGAAACCCAAGACGGACCGATACTGCCCCAAGGGAGCACACGTTGGCTCCAAGACGGCTCCAGATGGGAGGCCGCCATCAAGAGGCCTCCAAGAGGCCATTAGGAGGCCCCCAAGAGGCCACCTCCCCGTCCGCCTCCTCCTCCTCCTCCTCCTCCTTCCTCTCCTGCCCCTTCCCCTCTTCGTCCCTCAAATGTTCCCTCCATAGGTTTTCACAACGGCTTGGGGACAACATAGTCCAATAGCTTGGCCAAGCTTTGGCCCGACGGTTTGCCACATCGGCGTCTCCAGAAAGGCAGGGGCTGCAACAAATCGCAGCATGCGTTTGCTATATCATCAAGCAGGCAACTACATCTGACTAGGGCTTCTACCCGTTGCATTCCCATATCGCTTGCTCTGGCTTATCATACCTGGGGTACCAGTATGCGTGCAGGGCCAGCCAGCATCGGAATACCAATATCTCTTACTTGTACACGTAGTTGTACGCGTACCCATGCAATTGTCGCTTGGACTCTGGTGAAACATATAGTTGCACACTCAAGCTAAGTGCCTCCCACCCACTGTGTTCGTACCTCTGGTCGGTCGCTTGATCGACCAGTCATTCAATCGCGAGTTCGCTCATTCGTACATTGGGCAAGCCCTCGGATTAAAACATTCATTCCTAATACCCTGTGGGAAATGACAACCACAGTTGGGGGCGCAACCAGAGTTAAGGCAACCATACCTAGTTGGGAGCGCAACCACAGTTGGGGGCGCAACCCTTTACGTTTGGGGGCGCAACCAGAGTTAAGGCAAATGGCATAGAGGAACATCACCCTCGTCGCTGGATATCCGACATTGTGTTTGTATCATGTCGCGGTCCCCAGAGCTCTCGGCCCCATGCTGGGACTGCCTCTGCGCTGCGCGCAGTGTTCCGCGGGCACGGAGGCCCGAAACGCACCCGCCGATGCCGAACACGCAACGACACCGCCCGTTCTGTTATGTCTCGTGCGACGCCCAGAGGCCTGGGCTTAGGTCGGGCGTGTCCTCCTGCAGCTGGATCTCGGACGAGAACTACAACATCAGCCGAAAAATATACGAAAATACCCCACACCTCGTCCCCAGACCATTGTTTGACCATTTCTGGATCTCCCTCCTGCAGAGGGACGTGCCCGACTCGAGCCTGGGCCATCGTCGACGGGGGGCGCGGGTCCTCCGGGTCGTCCGGGGGCCCAGCGTTCCACTCCTCGGCCCGCCGGTGGAGCTCGGAGGCCACGTGCCCCAGCACCATCGACACCACCGTCGCGACGAGCCGCGGCCCCCCGCGGGGGGCTCCCCGCGGCGCGCAGGCGGCGGGAGCCCCGTCCCGGAGGCAGAGTGGGAAGGAGGCGGGGGTAGCCGTCCCCGCGGGGGCAGGAAAGGGAGGACGACCCAGCCCCCATCCCTCTCTGCCCCTCTCCCCCTCCCCATCCTCCACCTCCCCGCCCTTGGCGCTGAATGCCCCTCCCTCCCTCCCTCCCTCCCTCCTCCTCCTCCTCCTCCACCTCCTCCTCCCCCTCCTCCTCCTCCCCCTCCTCCTCCTCGCCCTCCTCCTCGCTCCCGTCCTCCTCTTTACCACGACTGGCGTCATCGGCATCGCCATCGTCGTCGCCGTCCCTCCGCAGGCCGCAGAGGCGCTGTGGGCGTGAGGTGGCGACGAACGAGGATGGGGCGATATGGGGAGGAGGCTGGGGAACAGGGACTCGATTGGAAGAGGACCGCGGCAGCTCCGGGGAAGCACCGAAGGGCAAGGGGGGGGTGAGGGGGGGGGCAATGAGAGGAAAGGAAGGCCTAGGGAAACGAACCCTATACACCGACGCTTTTCCCGACCCTGCGCTGAAATTCGCAAATGAACGCGGATTCTGGTGTATGCGGGACCCTGGTGTATACATTTCTCGTTGTTTTCCCAGGGAACGAACCAATATACATTACCCCGCGACGAACCCAACCCTTTCTATACATGTGGTGATTACACTCAGGACCACTCAATGCTGACGGGCATGCTGAAAAACCCGCAGTGCGGAAGAAGAGCACCCAGCAGTGAAATCAGAAGAGCGCAGCAAGAAGAGCAGCGGCAACGCGTAAGACGTACCTCTGCTGGGCCTCCCAGGAGCCCACGAAAGTGGCGACAATTGCGCAGATCGCAGCCCCCGAGGTCTCGAGGTGGTCCGCGTGGGACGTACTTCCGCTGGGCCTCCCAGGAGCCCACGAAAGTGGCGACAATTGCGCAGATCGCAGCCCCCCAGGGCGCCGCGAGGTCTCGAGGTGGTCCGCGTGGGACGTACTTCCGCTGGGCCTCCCAGGAGCCCACGAAAGTGGCGACAATTGCGCAGATCGCAGCCCCCCCAAGGCGCCGCGAGGTCTCGAGGTGGTCCGCGTTGGACGTACCTCCGTTGGGCCTCCCAGGAGCCCACGAAAGTGGCGACAATTGCGCAGATCGCCCCCCCCCAGGGCGCCGCGAGGTCTCGAGGTGGTCCGCGTGGGACGTACCTCCGTTGGACCTCCCAGGAGCCCACGAAAGTGGCGACAATTGCGCAGATCGCAGCCCCCAAGGCGCCGCGAGGTCTCGAGGTGGTCCGCGAGGGACGTACCTCCGCTGGGCCTCCCAGGAGCCCACGAACGTGGCCACAATTTAACAGATCGCAGCCCCCAGGGCACCGCGAGGTCTCGAGGTGATCCGCGTTGGCGACAGTTGCGCAGATCGCCCCCCCCCCCCCTCCCAAGTCGCCGCGAGGTCTCGAGGTGGTCCGCGAGGGACGTACCTCCGCTGGGCCTCCCAGGAGCCCACGAAAGTGGCGACAATTGCGCAGTGCAGCCCCCACGGCGCCGCGAGGTCTCGAGGTGATCCGCGTTGGACGTACCTCCGCTGGGCCTCCCAGGAGCCCACGAAAGTGGCGACAATTGCGCAGATCGCAGCCCCCAAGGCACTCCGCTGGGCCTCCCAGGAACCCACGAAAGTGGCGACAATTGCGCAGATCGCAGCCCCCAGGGCACCGCGAGGTCTCGAGGTGGTCCGCGTGGGACGTACCTCCGCTGGGCCTCCCAGGAGCCCACGAAAGTGGCGACAATTGCGCAGATCGCACCCCCAAGGCACGGCGAGGTCTCGAGGTGATCCGCGTTGGACGTACCTCCGCTGGGCCTCCCAGGAGCCCACGAAAGTGGCCACAATTTAGCAGATCGCAACCCCCCAAGGCACCGCGAGGTCTCGAGGTGATCCGCGTTGGACGTACCTCCGCTGGGCCTCCCAGGAGCCCACGAAAGTGGCGACAATTGCGCAGATCGCAACCCCCAAGGCACGGCGAGGTCTAGAGGTGATCCGCGTTGGACGGACCTCCGCCGGGCCTCCCAGGAGCCCACGGAAGTGGCCACAATTGCGCAGATCGCAGCCCCCCAAGGCACCGCGAGGTCTCGAGGTGATCCGCGTTGGACGTACCTCCGCTGGGCCTCCCAGGAGCCAACGACAGTGGCGACAATTGCGCAGATCGAGGCCCCCAGGGCACCGCGAGGTCTCGGAAAAATCCGCGTTGGACGTACTTCCGCTGGGCCTCCCAGGAGCCCACGAAAGTGGCGACAATTGCGCAGAATGCAGCCCCCCACGGCGCCGCGAGGTCTCGAGGTGATCCGCGTTGGACGTACCTCCGCTGGGCCTCCCAGGAGCCCACGACAGTGGCGACAATTGCGCAGATCGCAGCCCCCAGGGCGCCGCGAGGTCTCGAGGTGGTCCGCGAGGGACGTACCTCCGCTGGGCCTCCCAGGAGCCCAAGAAAGTGGCCACAATTTAGCAGATCGCAGCCCCCAAGGCACCGCGAGGTCTCGAGGTGATCCGCGTTGGACGTACCTCCGCTGGGCCCCGTAGGAGCCCACGAAAGTGGCGACAATTGCGCAGATCGCAGCCCCCCAGGGCGCCGCGAGGTCTCGAGGTGATCCGCGTTGGACGTACCTCCGCTGGGCCTCCCAGGAGCCCACGAAAGTGGCGACAATTGCGCAGATCGCAGCCCCCAGGGCGCCGCGAGGTCTCGAGGTGGTCCGCGAGGGACGTACCTCCGCTGGGCCTCCCAGGAGCCCACGAAAGTGGCGACAATTGCGCAGATCGCAGCCCCCAAGGCACCGCGAGGTCTCGAGCCGCGTTGGACGTAGGGCCCCTAGGAGCCCACGAAAGTGGCGACAATTGCGCAGATCGCAGCCCCCCAAGGCACCGCGAGGTCTCGAGGTGGTCCGCGTGGGACGTACCTCCGCTGGGCCTCCCAGGAGCCCACGAAAGTGGCGACAATTGCGCAGATCGCAGCCCCCAAGGCGCCGCGAGGTCTCGAGGTGGTCCGCGAGGGACGTACCTCCGCTGGGCCTCCCAGGAGCCCACGAACGTGGCGACAGATCGCAGGGCACCGCGAGGTCTCGAGGTGATCCGCGTTGGCGACAGTTGCGCAGATCGCCCCCCCCCCCCCCCCCCTCCCAAGTCGCCGCGAGGTCTCGAGGTGGTCCGCGAGGGACGTACCTCCGCTGGGCCTCCCAGGAGCCCACGAAAGTGGCGACAATTGCGCAGATCGCAGCCCCCCCAAGGCACCGCGAGGTCTCGAGGTGGTCCGCGTTGGACGTACCTCCGTTGGGCCTCCCAGGAGCCCACGAAAGTGGCGACAGGTGCGCAGATCGCAACCCGCCGGCACGAGAGAAGAGGCGAGGGCATCACAGGAAACAGGAGAGGAGGAGGGGAGGAGGGGGGAGAAGAAGAAGGACGGGGCGAACACACTGCTCTATTCAAAACGAGTGCCCAACCATAGGAGGGTTGGGGAACAACTATTCACCCATACCACCCCGACGTTGTCCCCGACCCTCAACAAATCCTGGGACCGAAAAGCAGCCCACCACTGGTAATGTACACGTTCCAGCTTCCGAGGAGGAACATCATGGAGAGGCCTGGTCACAGCGGATCGGCGTGGCCTCGCGGCTGAAGAGGAAGAACGGGCCCGACGGCTCTGCCTGAAGGGGGGAAACGGTCGAATGGTGGAGGCGGATGGGGGTCCGAGGAAGATAAGGAGGGGTGAGCAGTAGGGGGAGAAGAGGAAGGGTTACTTGGGGTGGGGGGTGCGACAGAGAAGAAGCTAGAGGAGGACGGGCAGGATAGCTAAGCATAAGGGGGACGAGGATGAGGAAGGGGCGGAGGCCAAGAGGCAAGGAGGCGGTCGCCGCCGACACAGATGGGCGGGGCCCTTGCCCACATCGAACTTGACACGGGCCGCACATTGGGCGAGGTGATCTCTCGGCAGCCAGTTCCTCCCTCCTCCTCCCTGCCCGGTCCCAAAGCTGCTGCTCTGCCTATGGCGGCGGCGGCCGCCATGGCATGGGGATTTGGCGTGGCCGAGCCCCTTCGCTACGGGTCCGATGGCAAGGCCGCCGTCATGCGCAACATCAAACAAGAAAGGATCCGCATCCTTGCCGTCATTGTCGTTGCCCTGATATACGTTGCTGTGCACCACGGGTAAGAGCAGCGGCAACATGCGGAGAAAGCCAACGAACTTGTGCGCCAAATTTACTCGGCCATCGACACCGTGGAATTCAATCTGAGTTCCTGCATGCTCTTGAACACGGGAATAAATCCGAGCAGGCGCAATGCCCTGCCAGGGAAGAGCTCCAACGACTTGCTTAGGAGAGGCCTCAGGATAATCAATACAGCTATGATATTGGAAAGGGTCAAACGCGAATCAAGCTGTGCGAGTTGAGGAGCAAGTTCTTCACCACGAGTTCCCGCATGCTCTACATGTGGTGCAGCAACGGCACCGCCTCAATCCGCAGGTGGTGCAGGAGGGCACCCAGCATGAGCGGCAGCAGCAGCGCCAATGGCAGCCAGCGTCGCAGGTTACGCCAGCGTGTGCTGCGGGGCAGCCCCGAGACAGGCTGAACTGACAGCCACCGTGCTTCTCCGAGCTCGGCGACGTTCTGAGAGCAGGTGCTGCGCCACGCGTGCACTCACCCTCGCCTCTTGAGCCCCGACGCTCTTCGGCGAGCTCGCAGCCGGCCGCGCACCCAAGCGGTGGGGGCTGGGCGGGCCAGGGCCTGGGCCTCGCGGCGCGCAGTGCCTGGTTTTGGGTTGGGCACGTCCCCCTACAGGCGGATTTTGGACGACAGGTTAAGCATAGCCCAAACTTATTATACAACGAATGCGCAAAAAAAGATAGAACAGCTGTCCCCGCCCCCATTTTTTACTAATTCGAATTTTCCTCATGTAGGGGGACGTGCCCGACTGAAAACTAGTCATGCGCTTCAGCCTGACGACAGTCCAAGCCACCTCCCACAGCAATCCCTTCAGGGAAGCAATATCGCTCGCCCCCGGCAGCGCCGAGCTCTGCAGAGGCACGCTCCCGCCGCGTCCCACAGCGCTCCCGTCGGCACTGCGCTGGCAGGCGATGGCTTCTTGTCCCGCGTCCATCCTCGCTTCTGCAAGGGATGCCGCTCCGCCTTCCCTCATCGCCAGATGCGAAAGAGGGAAACTGCATGGGAAGTCCGGGGCACGCCCGAGCCGCAAGAGTACGGAAAGCTTGAACCCAAGCGGCTACGGAGAGGAGGGAGAATCGGAGGAAGAGTAATGGTCTGATGTTCGGATCTGGGCGTCCTGCAGCGAGGTGAGCGTCCCGTAAACACTCGGGCAAGCAGACACGGCGACGAGCGACGAACAAGAACAAGCGGGAGAAGGGGGATGACCCAGACGGTTTTGGCTCTGGAGCTCCAGGTGGCACGGAAGCGTGCAGCCAGAGGGCGGGAAATGCACGCAGCGTCGGCCCACATCCCTCCTGTTCCTTCCTCCTCCCTCCTTCTACTCTCCGCTCCAGCGGGGCCGTTCTCCCAAAAAGGCCTCCCTTCGGTAACCAAAGGCAAGAGACGAAAGACAAGCTGGCATCGGGTCCCCAGCTAGGTTTGGGTCGGGCATGTCCCCCTACAGGTGGATTCTAGACGTTTTTTTCTTGCTTATCATGGAACAGAATTGGAAAATAATCAAAAAAAGGAAATACGCAACACATCGACCCCTGACATTTTTTTACGCTATTTCCCTACCTAGGCTCTGCCTAGAAGGGTTCTTACTCTGTTAGCTAAAGGGGCTGGGCAATGGAAACCGCCCCGGGCGGTTCCCCCAGTCCCCGCCCCGCGGTTCCCCCAGTCCCCTGGGAGCTTTAGCCTTAGCTTTAGCTTTAGCTTAGCTTTAGCTTTAGCTTTAGCGTTAGCTTAGCTTTAGCTTAGCTTTAGCTTAGTGTTAGGTTAGCTTTAGCTTAGCTTTAGCTTAGCTTTAGCTTAGCTTGAGCTTAGTCTTAGCTTAGTGTTAGCTTAGCTTTAGATTAGCTATATCTTAGCTTTAGCTTAGCTTTAGCTTAGCCTCAGCTTAGTGTTAGCTTAGTGTTAGCTTAGCTGTAGCTTAGCTTTAGCTTAGTTTTTGCTTAGCTTTAGCTTAGCTGTAGCTTCGCTTTAGCTTAGTGTTAACTTAGATTTAGCTTAGCGTTAGCTTAGCTTTAGCTTAGCTTTAGCTTAGCTTTAGCTTAGCTTGAGCTTAGCATCAGCTTAGTGTTAGCTTAGTGTTAGCTTAGCTGTAGCTTAGCTTTAGCTTAGTTGTTGCTTAGCTTTAGCTTAGCTGTAGCTTCGCTTTAGCTTAGTGTTAGCTTAGCTTTAGCTTAGTGTTGGCTTAGCTTTAGCTTAGCTTCAGCTTAGCTGTAGCTTAGCTTCAGCTTTAGCTTAGCTTTAGCTTAGCTTTAGCTTAGCGTTAGCTTAGCTTTAGCTTAGCTTTAGCTTTAGCTTTAGCTTTAGCTTTAGCTTAGCTTTAGCTTAGCTTTAGCTTAGCGTTAGCTTAGCTTTAGCTTAGCTTTAGCTTTAGCTTTAGCTTAGCTTTAGCATGGTGTTAGCTTAGCCTTGGCTTAGCTTTAGCTTAGCTTTAGCTCAGCTTTAGATTAGCTTTAGCTTAGCTTGAGCTTAGTGTTAGCTTAGCTTTAGCTTAGCTTCAGCTTAGCCTCAGCGTAGTGTTAGCTTAGCTTTAGCTTAGTGTTAGCTTAGCTTTAGATTAGCGTTAGCTTAGCTGTAGCTTAGCTTTAGCTTAGCTTTAGCTTAGCTTTAGCTTAGCTTTAGCTTAGCTTCAGCTTAGCTGTAGCGTAGCTTTAGATTAGCTTTAGCTTAGCCTTAGCTTAGCTTTAGCTTAACTGTCGCTTAGCTTTAGCTTAGCTTTAGCTTAGCTTTAGCTTAGCTTGAGCTTAGCTTTAGCTTAGATTTAACTTAGCTTTAGCTTAGCTTTAGCTTTAGCTTAGCCTTTAGCTTAGTGTTAGATGTAGCTTAGCTTTAGCTTAGCTTCAGCTCAGCTTTAGCTTAGCTTCAGCTTAGCTTTAGCTTAGCTTTAGCTTAGCTTTACTATCACTACTAATGCTGCTTTCCTAGGGGCTCCAACTCCTAGGTAGGGTCGCACTGGGATAATTTTGAATATTCCCCATGTAGGGGGACAGGCCAGGCCCAGCTTAAAGCTAGGTCTCGCCACACCCAGAGGCCCAGACTCTACTCCGCCGCTGCCCCAGACCTCCTCCTCATCAGCCAGGAGAGAAGAGAAACGATGAGGAGGATGAGTTGAGCATGGACCCACCGGCCAGCCATGTCTACCGGCCTACCATGAAATGTTCTCAGAACAAGAGCAATGTTCTAATAATAAAAACGATGGTCTTAGAACATAAACCCGAGATGCTAAACCAAGACAGTCCCAGCCAGAAACGTTCTCAGGACATTTCGAGCAGACCACAAAAGGTTCTTATAACATTCTTTCGTGGGCCTATAGGCGAGCAAGGACGCTTCGCCACTGCTTGAATGACAAGGAATGGCACTAGCAATGGGCAGGAATGGCACTGGCAGAAACATGAGCTGGCAGAAACAAGACCAAGGGAGCTATTGAGAGGAAACGGTGGTGGGGTGGGGCCGAAGGGGATCCTGGGGAAGCTGGGAGACCTCGACGGAAACTGTGCGGAACGTCAGTTTCGGGAAGGACATGCTGGAATGCAGGTGAACTTCAAAAGAATCCCTGGATGCCGAACCTGGAAAAAGAAACACTTAGCGCAACTTACACTGGTAAACCGTGCCCAGTCTTCCACCCTCTTCCACAAATTGTACTCCATCGCCAACCGACATGCCCTCGGCACAATCCCTCTGGCTCACTGCTTCATCTCCCTCGCCCACCCCCTCCCCCTTGTTCATTCCTACTGTTAGGTCGGGCATGTCCCCCTACAGGCGGATTTTGGAGAGCCAGTTATAAAATATCCAAAACATATCAACATATGCGGAACATACTCAACACAATCGTCCGTATACTATTTGTTTACTATCTTTGAACAATCCTCCTGTAGAGGGACAGCCCGACTTAATCCTACTGTGCCCCCACTTCCTCCTGGCTGTCCTTCTATCCACATAGCGTCCCCGCTGATACTCTTCTGGCTCGTCTCATCGTGTCCTTATGCTCGTCCTCCGAAGAGGTTGTCGCCCGAATCACCCTCACTCCGATTTGTCATCTCCCGCGCCTGGAGCCACATTTGAGCATCTTGTTCTGCGCTGTCAAACCTTGCAGCGGACGGCAAAGCAATGGACATGTAACCACTGCGGCACCGGCGCGATGATCTAATGCGTATGCGAACCCATGCGCTTGCAGTGTGCGCATCATTGCTTCTACAAGCGATGAAGACATCTTGTCTGTTGATGCGGGCACGGATGTAAGAGAGAAGGCGACCCAAGCTAATCAAGGAGACATTGTTCGCAGCGATGTAGTTCACGCCGCGTTCGGGCTAGAGCGGGCCCCAGGCGAGCAAATTGAGCACAGATGCAGTGGGAACAACATCAGATGCCGACTCGGTCACACATGCCGCCTGACTGATACATGCAGACTGCCGCGTTTCAATTTTGCTGGAAGACAGCAAATTCACCGATGTGAGACTTGCCACGTCGCACGCCGCTTGGCGCCATCCGACCGTATCTCTCGAGATGATTTCTTCTTCTCCTCCTCCTCCTCCTCCTCCTCCTCCTCCTTCTCCTCCCCCCTTCATTATCCCTCCTCCTTCTCTTTCTCCTCCCTCCTACTCCTTCTCCTCCTCGTCATCTTCCTCTCGCATCGGTCCAACTCGTCCCTCCCCCTTTCTCCTCCTCCTTCTCCTCCCCCGTCCTGCCCGTTCCTATTCTTATGGCCTCCCTCTCCTCTCCCTCTTCCTTCTCCTCCTGCTTCTTCGTGCCATCTCCTCTCTCTCCCCTCCTCGTCCACCTTCCAGTCTAGGCAACCAGGGCTCACGCTTGCATGCACGCAGCCGTGCGCACGCTGCGCGTGCTTGAGATAGCAAGGGGTGTGACAAAGCTCGAGCGGTCACTGGGTCATTGCCGCGGGGTCTGCCTTGCGTCGAGAGGGCAACCTCAAGTGAGCGTCCCCCGCCCAACCCAACACCCTCAACCAACCTTCAGGTCTCCTCCTCCTCCTCCTCCTCCTCCTCCTCCTCCTCCTCCTCCTCCCCCTCCTCCTCTTCCTCCTCCTCCTCCTGCTCCTCCTCCTCCTCCTGCTCCTCCTCCTCCTCCTCCTCCTGCTCCTCCTCCCTCGACCTCCCTCGGCCTCCTCCTTCTCCCCTCCCTCCTCGCCGCCCCCCCTCTCTTTCTACCCCCTGCTTGGCCGCGTGCTGTGGAGCCGCGTCGGCATCGGCAGCGCCCTTGGCTGAGCAAGAGGGCCAGCCGCTGGCCGGCGCAGCGCCCGCAGAATCAGGCTGGACGGGCCCCCCCCCCTGGGGCCAACGCCGACAGAAGACCGATCCCCTCCTCTCGCCCCTCCCGCTCCACAGCGCCTTCCGCTCTCCACCCCCCCCCTTCCTGGGGGGCGCACGAACATGGACGGGCGAGCCGTGGATCTGGCACGCGGAAGCCACTTCCATGGATCGGGGGAGGTGCCCTCCCCAGAGTGCGGCCGGTGCCGCCTCGCTCGGCGGCGGACATCCGAGACTTCCCATGGAAACGGGACCCGTCGCTAATCCACGCCCCCCTTGATCCATGTTTACGATCGCCTGACTTCCCGCTCCGCGAGTCCGTGGCCCGACGATGCCGTCCGCGGCAGCCGTGCCTCCCCCAAGGCCGAGACGTGAGGCCGAGGTCCTACGATGCCGTACGCTCGGGCGCATGGCGTCACGAAGCTTACGATGTCCTGGCCCGCTCTCTGCCCATCTGGCCCGTGCCTGGCCCCGGGTCCTGATGCAGTCCTGTTCAGGAGACTCCTTAAGGCATACAGCATACATTTAGGTCGGGCATGTCCCCCTACACGCGGAAGTTGGACGAAAAATCAAAAATAGTAAAAAAATGCTCAAAATAAACGAAAATACTAGAAACATCGTCCCCATACCATTTTTCTACGATTTTTGAATTTTCCTTCTGTAGAGGGACAGGCCCGACTTAAGGCATACATGGGCCGCGTCTGTAGCGGCCTCGCGGCGAGCCCGGCCCAGAGACAGACCCGAGGCGCCCGCTATGGTCACTCACAGTGCCCTGCAAACGTGGTAGCCAAACCACTCTCCGCGGAGGTGGTCCACAAGTCAGCACCCCAAATCTGGCGCCAGAAATGTTGAGCAGCCGGCCAGGCGGCATTCATTTTCCCACTGTGCCAGACAACGAAGCAATACAACGAGATGTGCCGCATCGTGCCTGCAAATGCTTCTTGCGTTGGCCGGCTGGTCCGTGATTTCTGACGAAATGGACCTCCAGCTCCCGCCTTGGCTGTTGCTAGAGGCGCATCGGCCTGCGCTCATTCTCCCCCCCCCGCGTCTTCGACTCGTCCCTCCTCGTCCTCCGCCGTCTCCCCCTTCCCCTTCTCCCTCCATCAGGTCCCGTCTTCAACCCTGTGGAGCCTCCTAGAACCTCCAGAAATCCACCGCCCCTCAAGAACAGCATGACAGTACAATCCCGTCAGTATTACCCAGAGAACATCTGAACGCCTCCGAAGAATTCCCCTCCCCGTCCTGCGTTTTTTTGTTTCCGTCCATTCATCCCCAACTGCCACCTGAACATCCTTCCCCTCCTGTGCGTCCTCCTCCCCCTTTTTTCCTCTCCTATGCGTCCTCCTTCCATGCACCTTCCCGTCGGTTCCCCCCTCGATTCCCCAGCAGCTGGCCAGGGGATACGCGGATATGGGCGCCTCCTCTCAGAACACCCCAAGTCGGGGCACACCCCAGACTGGGGAAGGACGCGACCGACCCCAAAAGGCCCGATCCTGATCCGGTAGCACGAGTCGCCGAGGACTGCCATCCACGAGTCGACCAGGCTCATCTTCCCGAAGTCGTCCAGGAACAACAGGAGGCGACCACGCGCCCTCGAGCTGAGCCGCGCCTGAGGCTCTCTCGGGACTCTCTCTACCCCCTTTGCCGACCAGGGGGGATACGACACCGCAGCGGAAAACTGAGAATGAACACGATTGTGTGCGTGTGTGTGTGTGTGTGTGTGCTCTTTTGAAGGTGGGGGCGGAAGAGTGGGATAGCCTTGGCCAGCTCCAGGCACTCCCCCCAGCACCGGGCCCAACGTCCTATCGACGGCTGCACGCCCACGTGGAAGGGGGCACGCGGCACCGCATGTCGGTTGCGATGGGTTGCTGGATCGGCGGTTGACATTTGCAGACCCCACGCTGCAGAGACGTTCGACGAGGACGTTGTGTGACACCGCTGCAGTGTGGTTATTGCGAATTCACAGCCACTTTGGCCTGCTACCTGGCCTCGCTTGGTCCTCGCCGGCGACTCGCACCTCCTGGACTTCGAGACCCTCCACCTGGACCCTGGACCTGCTCGGCTTGGCGCGGATTACCCGGGCTACTCCGTCGTTTTCGCCGCCTGAGTGACTGCGTAGCACGCTGCGGTCGCTTTGGGCCCAGTTTTAGGCCTTAGTTTAGAGCTTGGCGCGGTGGCCTTCTCTTGACGGCGCGCGGTTGGACCGCGAAGCTCGCGAACAAAAACAGTATCCCCACCGGCCTCAGTGGCTTCCGAGGCGTTTCACGGCTGTGGCCTGCTCCCCCCACGGCGCCCCGCCCAGCGACCTTTGCTCTGCACTGTGCCGTCGCCTGGGCTCCTCCTCTGCCGCATGGCTGACGCGGGCCGTCCCTTGCGGTTGTCCGCCCGCCCTCTGCTGCCCCTCGGCCGCGGCCTTTCGGCCCTACGGCCCGTGGCTTGCGGCATCCCTCCCCGACCTGCGGTCGGCTGACCTCTCGGTCACCCCTCACCGTGCGGGTTCCTCCTACCACGGTGCGCGAGCGCCCGCCCGCACCTACCCGCCCTGCATGCGGTCTCGACACCAGTCCCTGACAGTGTCTGGCGATCCGGACTCCGGTCTGTTGAGCGCCTGCATGGAGTTGGTCGATGCCTGCCGGTGCGTCTGACCCGACCGCCACTTGCGACGGAGGGATCGTCGGCCCTGACGCTGGTCCTCGTGGTGTGTTCTGTCGGTCGTGCCCATCATCAGCACGCTCGCGGTATCGTTCAACCTGAATTCCCCGCCATTTTGGCGATGCAGTCCGCCTGGTGCTCCCCCCAGTCGATGGCGCCCTCTTCTGAGCGGCAGTGAGGCCCGCCTCCTGCTTGTTCCTCCCCCCCTATCTTCTCCCGCTGTCTTTCTTCCTCCTCCTGATGCGCGTAATTTAGGCAGCCACTTAGTGAGTTGCGCCCTTGGACGCCGCCCGACTGCTTTCGGCGCGGCCGCGATCGAAAGTATCCCCACCAGCCCATTCAGAAGCCCTACCCACAAGAGCTGACGGGAAAAGGGACGAAGGGACACATCTAGGGAAACAAAGCGAGCAACCAGGATGAACCGAGAGATCTCTGGGAGCAGGGGGGTGGCCGTGGAAGGCCTCTTCGGGTTATTCATGGGGGCCCCGTGGGGGTGAGGGGAAGAGGATGAGGAGGAAGATGATGAGGAGGAGGAGGCCTCTTGGGCGCCTCTTGGGGCACTCTTGGGGCCTCCTGGGAGCTTCCTGGTGGCCTCTTGGAGGGTTTGGGGGGGCCTTTGGGGGGCTTCTTGGGGGCCTCTTTCGCCGTCTTAGGGCGTTCCTGGCTTGTCTGACGCCGTCGGAAACCGTCTTGGGGGCCTGTCTGGGTCGTCGTGGGGCCCTCTTGGGGCATACCAGGGGTTCTTAGAGGCCGTCTTGGGCGTCTTGGATGCCTTTTGGGCCGTTTGGGGGCCCTCTTGGGGCCGCCTTCGGGGCCTTTTGAGCCGTCATGGGGCCATCTTGGGGGCCTCTTGGGCGATCGTGGGGGCCTCTTGCGCCGTCTTGAGCCGTCGGAATGCCGAGAAGAAGCAAATGCCAAAAGCTTTCAAATACCTTCGGACTATCAATGATTTGGGCCTCTTCGTGCCCTCCTGGAAGACCTCCTGGACGCCTTTTCGGCCGTCTTGGAGGCATCTTGGGGGCCTCTTGGGCCGTCTTGCGCCATCTTGAGGCCATCTTAGGCCATCTTGGATGCATCTTGGGCCGTCTTGGGGGCATCTTGGGGACATCTTAGCCGTCTTGGAGGCCATTTTGGCCGTCTTGGAGGCATCTTGGGCCCTCTTCGGGCCGTCTTCAGGGCCTCTTGGGCCGTCATGGGGCCATCTTGGAGGCCTCGTGGGCGATCTTGGGTGCCTCTTGGGCCGTCTTGAGCCGTCGGAGTGCCGAAAAGAAGCAAATGCCCCAATCCTTCAAACACCGAAGGAAATCAATGGCCTCTTCGGGCCCTCCTGGAGGACCTCTTGGAGGCCTCTTGGGCCGTCTTGGAAGGCTCTTGGGGCTTCTTCGGCCGTGTTAGGCCATCTGGCGGCCATCTCAGGCCGTCTTGGGTGCATCTTGGGCCGTCTTGGAGGCATCTTGGGGCCGTCATAGCCGTCTTGGCGGCCATCTTGGGCGTGTTGGAAACCTCTGGGGCCTTCTTGGGGCCCTCTCGGGGCTCTCTTGGAGCCCTCTTGGGAACCCTGGAAGGCCTCTTGGTGCCATCTTGAAGGCCATCGATCAAAGGAGGAGATGGTATAACGTTCAGTCCTCCCGCAAAGAGGCCCAGCCCAGCACCTGAGTAAAACCTATGATTTGGGCGCCCAGAGGGCTGGTGGGATAGCGTTCAGCCCCCCCCCCCCCCCCCAGAGGCCAGCATGGGGCCAAAACCTGTCTAAAACCAATGATTTTGGCGCCCAGAAGGCTGGCGGGATAAAGTTCAGCCCTCCCAAAAGAAGCCAAAATGGGGTCAAAGCCTAAGTAAAATCAGTGATTTTGGCTTCCTCGCTGAGGCCGTTTTGGACGCCCTGACACCTCGCGGACCGCCCCAAAAAAGTCCAGGGGAGGGATAAACCCCTCCCCGTAGGGGAAGGGGGGTTCTTTGGAAAAGGGAAGAGAAATTTCGTTAGACCACCCGCGCCCAGAGGGCTGGTGGGATTAAAATGGATTGCGAAATTTGCTGGCCTGCTCCCCCGTGAGAGCCGGCCGTAGCTCTCGCTATGCTTTCTCTATACGATGTGCGCCTAGCGTGGGAGTGGATCTCCGAGCATGAACGGCCTGGTCCTTCTTCAGCAGGACTGGGTCTTGCAATGTTGCAAGGCAGAAGGCTTTGGTAGCCTGGTTGGAAATAAGGAGGCATGGCCTCATGTAGCCAGATGTGGATCCACCCCGCAAATGGATGCCTGGCCTGGGTTCCAAAGAACTCACGGTGATCCCCGTATCTCTCCTTGCGGTCTATCGTGGCCCCCAAGGCGGCTCTAAGAGGGCTCCAAGACGCGCTCCAGAGACTCCAAACACGCCCGAGACGTCCATAGTGGCTTCCAACACAGCTTCAGATAGCCTCAGAAGGACTCCCACGAGGCCGCCAAGAGGCTAGCATAATAGCCCAACCAGTGATTGCACTTGGGGGTTCTTAGATGTCTCCCTATAAGAATTGGTTGGAGCAGGCGAGGATGTTCCACGTTGCCGCCCGTTGCCGCCTCGCCTCGTGCGCTGGGTGGGTCCAGCGAGGTT